>JARHVA010005400.1:827500-1165000 GCA_037957365.1 Torreya grandis
ATTAAAGTGAAGAGAACATGGTTAGAGTGAAAAAATTTTGAATTCAAAATGGTAAAAATAGGCCTAATAAGAATATGGAGGTAGAGTTGTTGACATCTAAATTTTGAGGTTAGGATTATTGATGATCTAAGAAGTTTAATTTAAGAACATTGATAAGATCTTTAGAAACTTATCTGATAATGTACCTTTGGTTTTTTTAGACAAAAGGATCTTTTTAAAAGGTAGATTATAGTCAAAAGAGAAAATACTTTGTCTAAGGACATTAAATTTGTCTTATACTCAGAATATAGAGAATCTTGTGATAAAGAAGATATAGAACATGGAAGTTTGAATGGAATTTATGTCATTTGGAGTTAGATAGAAATGGAAATAATTTTTTCCTAATAATTATCATCCATGAAAATAAAAAAAGAGGAATGATCCATGAGAAATAATAGATCTATTTCAAGATTGCAGGCCTATTAACCATAAAAAAGGATAAATATATTAAATAATTCTAGTTAAAAATTGATTAATCAAATTATCATGTGTGGATCACTAGGGATAGAGATAGGAATAAAGTGGATTTGTCTTCCAAGACCAATATTATAAGTTGTTCTTTTTTTCAATAAGTAAGAAATCTATTATTATTTTTGAATGTTAAACTAAGCAAGTAATCAATGGTGTACCCAGGATAGTGATTGAAACATGTAAATTATCATAATATCCCAACATATAAATAATATGAGATGATATTACATCATAAAGTTTAAAGCATACAAAAAAATCCACTCAAAAATGAAAAGGTTGTGCAACATTTGTAAGCATTTTATTCAGAGAAGTTTTTTAAAATAATAAGGAACATTATTTTCAAAAGTTAACATGGTTGGCTATCAAAAAATTTAATCAATTTATGTTGAATTCATTTTATCATGAAATGTCACTGTATATGGCCATCGAAAAAATTAAAATGATGTGGTCGGTCCTCATTCAAAAGTTGGCTTCTATGTTAGGAATTAAATAAATTCGAACTAGATTTAATCCACCATAAAATCTTAATTTAAAACACATAAACCACATTTTAAATGTGTAAAATCATATTTCACTATGCACTAATTGCATCATGGAATCAATTTCTCAAATCATAGTAAATGAATGTAATAATGGAGTAAATAAAATCAGTAATATCACATAAGATAGATATACCGTGGTTCAACCAATGTGGGCTACATCTACTAAGAAAGTCCTCAATAAAATTAATAACAAATAACTTCTTACAGAGATTATATTTCTCCTCAACAATTCACACAAGAATTATTTGAATTGCTAATCCAAATCTAAAATCTGTTAAACAAATCCACACATCTATGCCACACCTAAACCTATATAATAAAATACCACAAGCTACTATACCACACCTTGTAAATAAATAAATCACCTTGCAAAGTCACACCACACCTGTATATAAAAAAATGATGAATAAATCCATCAAAGAAGGAGAAATAATCCATACATATCCAAGATAGATATTATCCACAAAGAAATCCTCCACCCATTCATGTTTATCCAAAATCCCAACTAAGGAGGAACACGCCATCCTCATCTCTCCTCCACAAAAGGCTCTCACAACTTTCAAGAAGATAACAAATAACTAGCAGTTGGTTCATAGTTAGATATACTTATCTTGATCAAAACAAACAAGTAGAGTAACCATGGATCTTTACCTTTTACCTCATTTAAATGTCAATATAGGGACATAGACTTGATATCATGATGTCACTATATGTGCACACTTAATCTCTAATTTGACATTTTGCTAATTGTTTCTAAGATGTTGAAGTGCAATAAAAGAAATATTTGAAATGAAACATAAAAAAAGTATAGTCAAATAAATTTTTATGTATGGTAAGCTTCACCAAACAAATCTTAAACAAGAATTCAAATAAAAAAATTTAGAAATAAAACACACAATGCTTAAGGAAATCAAATAACATGCTTAACTAACTAGATGGGTTGGATTGTTGTTGTATCCTTCCAAAAGGGGACCTTCCAACTCCAAATTTAACCCTTCCTCTTACAACACTATCTTGAACTCAGAATTGCTTGCTCATATTTAATCAAAAGTGCAGCAATGAATTGTTGCATGAAGTTACAATCAAAATTATTTAACACAAAGTACTTCTAATGATTGTTATTCAACATATATTATTTTATATATTTATTAAAACTAATGATACGTATTTATATACTATAGAGGAGATTTTTTTATGTAAAATAATACATACATTTTATTTTAAGATGTATTCGAATTGGAATAACCAAAATTGGTTTTTTTTTATAAAGACATCCTTCATATGAATCGTATGGCTTTGTTTCAAGACAAAAAATGTTGTTTCATTCTTCAACCACTTCCTTATTAATCTCCATGGAGGTTAGAGTCATTTATATGAGTCAGTTGGAAGAGAATAAAAAAAAAATCATCTATGGCTTTGGTCATGCAGTGGCCACAGGATGGTCTATGTAATGAGATTTCTTTTGTTGCAAGATGCTCCATGCTATATACCTATTTCTTCAAAACATTTTCAAAACACATTCATATAACAAGTATCTTAAATCAATAGATAACCATCATATATTTAATTTCAATATATAATTTTAACTATTGAAAAGTGTTTGAAAACATAATGCTATATGGATTATGAAAGTAGGGAATTATATGGAAAAGTGTTCAAAATCATTGTAAACAAGTAGGATGAGCACAATAGATGGACACACTAACATGAAATTTATGGGGATCATCACATCCTCCAACTTAATATCTTGCTCAACCTTGAGAACCATACTTGTTCATTCCTAGTGCAAAAAGAACTCTAAAATCCATGGGTTTTAAAGTGCCCTTGATAAGGTGAGCGTAAAAACCCTACCTTTGCTCAAATATTTACCAACTTTTGGCTTCTCGAGCTTCATCCGCGTGGATTTTATCCTACCAATTTAGAATGGGATACTAGATTAGGGGTGGCTAAAACTTTAGGTTTAGTAATTTTGATCCCATGTCACTTAAAAGAAGAATTTATTTTGTGGTCTTGTTAAATGCTACATTTATATTAAATTGGCAATAGGAATCCCTCTTCTTTTGTGTAGTAGTGAGCTTATTCCAACGTTTGATACAAGACTTTTTGGCTGAAGGACCAGCAAAAGTTCTTAACCTCAAATAAAAATATTTAACCTCATCATATTTCTATCCAAACTAAGTTCTGACTTATTTATTTAACATGATATTGTCTCATTCAACTAATACAACATCAGGTGTCATTGATTCACCCCTAATAAATGGACTTGGCTCAGGGTTGGCTATGGTTGGTTGTGGATTATTATGGAGGAGAGTTGGTTCAAAGTGTTTTGTGATTATGGGTAAGGTGGGTTATAGAAGAACACAACTTGAACAAAGTTTAACTTGATAATATCTAAATTGTATGTTGGATATTGCAATACTTCAGTGGATTATGTCAGTTGAACCAATTTATTGGCATGATTAGGGATAGGTCAGGTAGGTAATTGAGTGGTTTGAATAGGCTACTAAGTGTTTAACATTATGGCATGTTTTTTTGGTTATTAAATTTGATGGGGAAAGCCTTTATTTTTTCTCCATCGTTATTGTCATGGATTAGAGGGATATAACCATTGTTGGTTTTAGAATTGTCCCTGTTGAGATTGTTATCCATTCTATTGCATTCATAACGAATTTTGGGGAATCTAAAATTTTTTTTGGGATCAATTTGGATTGGGTATATCTATCCAAGAACCATGTTGATGATTATTTAAGAATTGATAATTTAAAAACATAGAGTTTGATGACATACCTAGTCTTTGTACCCATGATTTCCATTGAGCCACAAAAAACATTTAGTTCTCATCTTCTCCTATGGCATGCAACTCTACTATCTCAGGATTTTCCTCAATGATATTGGCTACTTGAGCATTCATGGATTGGCACATGTAATTCACCTTCTTATTTCTAAATTTAGGACAACAAGTGGCTAAAGATTTCTCAGTTTCTTCTTACTTTCTCTTTGTATGTAATGTATCAAGCTGAGTATCTAGGTGATTGTTGATGTCATATTTCATGTCTTGGAGTAGGTTGCTAACTTCACCTTTAGATAATCCTACAGTAGATGTTGTAGGAAGTATTTTTCCCCTAATTTTGTTTATGGTTGATATAAAGTAGTTTATATATAGAATTGTTAATTCATCAAATGGTAGTGTAGAAACATCACCATTAGACATTAGATCTAGTGCCTCTAAACAATCATCTCTAATTACTTTCAAGAATATCAGCTTGATCGATTGCTTATCCATTGTGGTCTATTTGTATTTTTTCAAGATAAATAAAAATATTTCCATATACTCCTTCAGTGACTCATCATCATCTTGAATCATTCAAAAAATGTTATTTCTCCTATAGTTTCTACCCCTATAATAATATTGATATTTCATCAAAAACTCTTCCTTCATTTCTTCCCAAGTATAAACGGCATCCTTTCCAAGCCCCATGAACCATATAAGTGTTGCATCTTTGAGTGTTGCTAGAAATAGTTTGAGTTTCTAAACATCTTGATTATAATCATAAGTATGGCATAAGATGTCAAACTCAAAAAGAAATGTATATGGATCCTCAGACACTTTTCCTCTAAAGGTAGTGAGGGTAGAGTGAGGGATATTCTTCATGGGTGCATTTCCATCAGGAGTAAGGATAGGAAATTTGAAAGTAGAAGACTCATTGGTAGTTTTTTTTTCCTGGTGATCCCCTATGAATACTCTTTATGTTGGTAGACAAGAGGTTGTTGCTACCCAACGCTCAAAATTTATATCAATTCTTTGATTTTTTAAGGTGTCGAAGATAGAGATTTTATATTTTTACTTACGAATGTATGGATTCCTATATAATTGGGATGGTGTGGAGGTTTTAGAAGATTTTTCTAGTATTTTAGTAAATATTCTTTCTAAATAGTAAGATTCTATTGGCCTAGTGTTTCTTTTATGGGAAAGAGTATCTTTGAATGCCTCCTTAGCATGAAATTTGGGTGATAGAGGGGAGAAAACTTTAGATTATTTCATATGAGGTGATAAGGTGGGAATTATTAGAGGTTTTATATGTAGGTCTCTTCCAGGGGTATGAACCTCTTCAAGATCTCCATCTTTAGCTACTAGTCCATCCAAAAATTCTTCTTTCTTAACCTCTTAAATTGATGACTATGAGTGATCTTCAGGAATCCTTCATGTTCCTTAGTTGCTGCAAGATGTATTTTGGATCTTGTATAAATGTCTAATGATTTAGGAAAAAATATTCCTATGTAGTCCCCTTCACTTTACGTACATCAACCACTTTCTCTTTTTCTTTTTAACTTTTTGCCCACCTTGCCTACATAGGGTTAGTAATATGGGGATTTTTAAAAATTTCCACTATCCTAATTGTAAAAAGGTAAAATTTAAACTATGAAATTAGGAAATATTTAATCTATAAAAACAACAAGATTTTTAAAAACAATAAACATCTAGAAATAATTGCTATCAAGATTGAAGATTACAAGCGTGTGATATCCTTCCTCAGTAACACTGCTAAAATTGACTAACAGTTGATTCACAATCAAATATACTTATTTTGATCAAAATGAATAAGGAGAGTAACCATGGATATATACCTTCTACCTCATTTAAATTTCAACCCAAGGACATAGACTTGATAGGAGGATGTCACTATATGTGCACACTCAATCTCTAATTTGGCATTCTACTAATTATTTCTAAGATGTTGAAGTGTTGTAAATGAAATGATTGAAATAAAACATAAAAAAAGTATAATAAATTAAATACTTATGTGTGGGAAGCTTCCTAAAACAAATGTTAAACAAGAATGCAAATCACACAATTCATAAATAAAACACACAATGCTTAAGGAAATGAAATAACATGCTTAATTAACTAGATGGGTTGGATTTTTATTGTAGCCTTCCAAAGGGGGCCCTTCTTCCTTCCAACTTGAACTTCAACCCTTCCTCTTAAAAAGATATCTTGAACTCAAAATTTATTACTCATATTTAATCAAAAGTGAAACAACTAATTGCTGCATAAAGTTACAATTACAATTGCTTAGCACAATGTACTTCTAACAATCTATTCAACATATATTATTTTCTATATCTCTCAACTCTACTACTACATATTTATATACCGTAGAGGATTTTTTTTAATTCAAAAAAATATATACATTATATTCTTAGATACATTTGAATTGGAATAACTGAAATTGGTTCTTTTTCACTAAAGACATCCTTCATGTGAATCTTGTAACTTTACTACGGGATAAACAAGGTTGTTTCATTATTCAAATTCTTATTTATTGAGATCCATGGAGGTTAGAGTCATTTTTATGAGTCAGTTAGAGAAGAATCAAAATCTGTTCATCCACGACTTTGGTCATGCAGTGGCTGCAGGATGGTCTGTGTAATGAGATTCATTTTGTTGCAAGATTCTCCATGCTATATACATATTTCTTCAAAACATCTTTAAAACACATTCATATAAAAATTATATTAAATTAATAGATAACCATCATATATTTAATTTCAATACATAATTTTAAATATTCAAAATATTTTGAAAACATAATGCTATATGGATTATAAAAGTAGGGAATTACATGGAAAAGTGGTCAAAATCATGGTAAACAAGCAAGATGAGCACAATAGATGGACACAATAACATGAAATATATGGGTATCATCAACAAATAACTCCAAAAAACATGGAATTCAACATGGAATATATATATCTAACAACTAAATCCCTAAAATAAGGAAGACATAGAAATTAGAAAAATATCTAAGAATATTCCACTCACATGGAAGCAAGGTTCTATAAAAGGTCAAGTGGGGGAAAATGTACTCCCCACATTTGTGGATCTCTCTAAGCTACCAAAATATACCACCAAGGTCATGTGATATGCGTAAAGGGATCCACACTCAACAATCTCCCACTTGGAGACCGATTCTCCTGAACAGAATCTATCACTACTCCATGACCACTAAGGCCAACCAAATCTGAACATAGTCTCAAATTGTCCAATGTGACCACCTTGGTCATCATATCTATAATATTTTGGCTAGTATGAATCTTCTCCAAATTCACCAAGTTCTTCTCCAAAACTATCTTGATGAAGTGATAACATAATTGAATGTGTTTTTTCTTTGAGTGAAAAGTGAAGTTCTTTGCCAAATGAATAGCACTCTGACTATCATTGTGTAGTCTCCCCACTTCCTACTCATACCCAAACTCTTGAAACAAATATTTTAACCAAATCATCTTCTTGCTAGCCTTTTTGGTAGTAACATACTCTACCTTTTTGGTTTATAAAGACACAACCTTCTGTATCCTAGAAATCCAACTAATTATTATATTTTTAATAGTAAATATATAACCTATCATACTCCTCCTGCTATCGATATCCCCTACCATATCTAAGTCCACATAACCATGCAAAGTGGTATCTTATTTACCATAATATAATACAATATCCATGGTTCCTCTTAAATACCAAGGAATCCATTATGTTGCTTTCCAATGCTCATAACCAAGATCACTCATATACCTACTCACAACTCCCACTACATGGTAAATATCTGGCCTAGTATAAACCATGGTATACATCAAGATGCTAACTATCGATGAGTAAGGTACCTGGACATCTTAATTTTTTCAACCTCTATCTTGGAACACTACTTGTTTGATAATCTAAAGTGACCTACCAAAGGAGTACCAATAGATTTAGCATCCCACATGTTAAACCTTTCCAAGACTTTCTTCACATACTCTAATTGGGATAAAATCAACTTCCTCTTCTTTATATCATGAGTAATCCTCATACCAAGGATTTGCTTTATTTCACCCAAATCCTTCATATAAAAAGAGTCACTAAGTTATTTCTTATGTATATGAATATGTTGTATGTTCTTTCCTGCAACTAACATGTTATCCACATACAAGCATAATATAATAAAAAAAACTACCATCAAAATATTTGATGTACACATAATGGTCATAATTATACCTTGGATAACCTTTTTCCAACATAAAACAATCAAATTTCTTCTACCATTTCTGTGGAGTTTGTTTCATGTCATACAAGCTCTTATTTAGTCTGCACACATAGTTCTCCTTCCCTTTAACCTCATATCCTTATAGATGCTCTATATAAAACTCTTCATCTAAATCATCATGAAGAAAAGCATATTTCACATCTAACTATTCTAAGTGCAAATCCTCAACTACAACTAAACCAAGAATAGTCCTAATAGAAGTCATTTTTGCAATAAGAGAAAAAATATCATCAAAATCAATACTTGATTTTTTTGTAAATCCCTTGATCACCATTATATCCTTACACCTTTTTATCACTTCATCTTCTTCTTTTATTCTATAAATCCACTTGTTTAGAAATTCATTCTTACCCTTGGGTAGCCTTACCAAATCCCATTTTTGGTTCTCCATGAGATATATATGCTCTTCATCCATGGATTACTCCCACTTCTTCCTAGCATGTACCTGCATTGCTTCCTCATAACACACTGGTTCTCTATTGTCAGTGAGCAATAAATAATTCAAAGAAGGAGAAAAATGTTTAGATGTTCTTCTTACCCTAGAAGAGCTTCTTACAATAAGAGTTTAGGGTCCTTATGTATAAGGTTCCTAAAATGATTCATTGGATACTTTATCATCCATAATATCATCCAATATTATGTACTCTTTCTGTTCCTATCTGTGTTCCTACAACTAAATCTTATACATGACTTTTTCATTAAAGATTACATCTCTAGACTAAAATATTTTCTTATCTCTAATGCTCCATAAATGGAAACCAAAGTCATCCTCACCATAAACAACAAATATTTATTTTTCTGATTTTGCCTCTAACTTGGTTTTATCCTCTTTCTTAATAAGACCAAAAGCCTCACATCTAAAAAATCTAAGAAAATAATAATCAAAATTCTTACTAAAAGAAGCTTGTTAGGAATTACTCCATCCATAGGCATATAAGGTCCTTTTTTAATCAGATAAACTATGGTGTTAACTACTTCTACCCAAAACTATAAACGTAACCCTACATGTAGCTTCATACTAACATGTTCCATTATTATTCTATTCATCCTTTCAGATACCCCATTATACTATTGAGTTCTCAAAACCATCCTTTTTCTATAGATTATATTGTTAGAACAATAATCAAAGAAAACATTACTACAATACTCACCTCTATTATCTAATTTGAGACATTTCAAATTGAGACCTGTTTCATTATCAACAAAGGCTTTCCACTTATTAAAAGTTTCAAATATATCATATTTTATTTTAATTCAATAAACCCAAAATTTTCTAGTTACATCATCAATAAAAGTGACATAATAATTGGAACCACAAATAAAAGAGACCTAAGCCGGTCCCCATACATTTGAATGTACCAACTCTAACTTATGCTCTTTCTTTGCGAGTCCAAATTTTAGGAACTTAACTCACTTATGTTTTCCATACACACAATCCTCATATAAGTCTAAATCAATATCTTTTAATCCAATAAACTTGTCTTTTAAAATCTCCATGCCCTTATGGCTCATATGACTGAGCTTGTAGTGCCACATAGTTGCATTTCAATCTATAGTAACTAAATCACAAGAATCAACACTACTAGTCAAATATAACCTACCAAATTTCTCACCTCTTGAAATCATAAGAGCTCCTTTGGAAAATTTCCAAGAATCTATAGTAAACATTATCTAACAACCCTCTCTACCCAATTTCCCCATTGAAACCAAATTCTATCTCAACATAAGTATATGCTTGACATCCTTAAGTAGCCATGTGTTCCCATTATACATTTTCGCCTAAACACAACCTTTCCCTACTATCTCACATGGTTCATCATCACCAAGATAAACACATCCCAAATTTTATTGAACATAATCAGTAAAAAAATGCCTATGTGGGGTGACATGAAAAGAAGCCCTTGGATCTAATTCCCAAGACTCAAAAACATTATCCAAAGAAATAATTAAGGCATCTTAAAATAATTTACCTAATGTCACATTTACCTCATTCATTTCCTCCTTATTGGAATTCTTATCCCGAAGTGACCAGTAATCCTTCTTTGAGTGTCCACTCTTCCCACAATGCCAGCATATCATATTGGCTCTAGATCTAGATTCAGATCTACCTTTTGACTTTTCATAGTTTCCTTTACTCTTATCCTTTTACCTCCCTCTAGTTTCAATAGAAAAAACATTATCCAAAGATGATTCATTGGTACTCTTCCTTTACATTACCTTGTTAAGAATCATACCTACAACATCCTCAAAATTTAAACTTCCCTTGGTTAGGATTGCATTACTCATAGCCATAACCAAGCTATCCCAACTATTAGGTAAAGAATAACAAATCAACAAATCTCTAACTTCATCATCAAATTTAATTCAAACAAAAGTGATAATACTTACAATTGTATTAAAATCATTTAAATGATTATTAATAGAACCATTCTCATACATTTTCATATTAAACAATATTTTCATAAGAAATATTTTATTTGAAGTATAATATTTATCATACATATTTCCAAGTTTATCCATGATATCCTTTGTAGAATTCTCATCTAAAATTTTAAATGTAATAGAATATTCAAGGCATAACCATACGACTCCCAATGTCTTCCTGTCAAGCAATGTCCAATTAGCATCACTCATGGCTACAGGTTGTCCTCCTTTCCCCTCCAAGGGGAGATGAAGTCCCTTCTAATATAATTAATCTTTCATTTGCAGTTTCCACAAACCAAAATTTTTGCCATCAAATTTCTCAACCTTGAATCTAATCTCTTCTCCCATAGCTCTCACTCAAGCTAATAACCCTTACTTTGATTTACCACTTTAGCAAAAAAAACACCACCAAATCTCTAATACCAGTTGTTAGGAATTAAATGAAATCAAATTAGATTTAATCCACCATAAAATCTTAATTCAAAACACAAACCAAATTTTAAATATGTAAAATTAGATTTCACTATGCACTACTTGCATCATGGAATCAATTCTTTAAATCATAGTAAATGAATGCAATAATAGAAAAAATAAAATTATAAATATCACATCAGATAGATATACCTTGGTTCACCCAATGTGGGCTACATCCACCAAGAAAGTCTTCAATAAATTTAATAACAAATAACCTCTTACAAAGATTGAATATTTCCTCAAGAATTCACACAAGAATTCTCTGAATTATTGATCCAAATATGAAATATGTCAAAAAAATCTACACATGCTATGTCACACATGTACCTTTATAATAACATACCACAAGATACTATACCACACCCTATAAATAAACACACCACCTTGAAAAATCACACCACATTTTTATATAAACAAATGAGGAATAAATATACCAAAGAAGGAGAAATACTCCATGCTTATCCAAGATAGGCATTATCTACAAGGAAACACCCATCCTCTACCCAATTATGCTTATTCAAAAGCCCACCTAAGGAGGAACACACCATCCTCATCGCTCCTCCACAAAAGGCTCTCATAATTTTCAAGGAGATAATAAAAAACTCCACAAAACATGGAAGTCAATCCCACTTCCACAAAACATGGAAGTCAACATACAAAATATAATCTAACAACTAACTCCCTAAAATAAGAAAGACATATAAATTATAAAAATATCTAAGAATATTCCACTCACATGAAATCAAGGTTCCATAAAATTTAGAGTGGGTAAAATTATGCTCCCCACATTTGTGGAGCTCTTTCATCCCCCAAAATATACCACCATGGTCATGTAATAGCCCCAAAGGGCTCCACACTCAACATTTTATAGTACATGAAAAAACATATATGGCATTAAAATATGGAGTGTATCATATATAAGATCTATGATGGTGTAAATACTTATCAAAAGATCTAACATATGTGGGAGATAAAGCCACATTATCTCATTTCCATCTATCTGTATCTCCCTTTGATGCCATGTTAATATCTTTCCATGTAGGTCCATTGAAGGTAAGTTACCATTGTATATTTGTATATTTAAACTAATTTGCTACTTATCTATTTTGGTAGGTATATTATGTATTATGTTTGTATGTGTAGGTTCAGGTGATGATGAGTATTGATATATTAAAATTGACTCTAAACTCTAAGTATTGACATAACATATCCTTGAGGATCTCATGGATAATGAATTAGTGGAGAAGGCTACAGATGTTGTTGACATCTATTCTCATTTATTTGATCGAGTATCTATTGTTACTATGGTAAATGGTGAGCAAATACTAATGTGGATAATGCACATGTGAAGTTATGAAGATGAGCTATGACTACACATGATACCTTGTGTTAGGTGGGATTCTAGATAGTGAATGACTATATACATCTAAAACAAGATCATGTGGAGGTATTGTTTGGGTTGGGTGTGTTATGGTAGAGAGAGTATATGCATGTCTCAATTGAGGTTTTAGAGGTATAGTGGGGCCTCTAGTTATATCATGGATATATTAAAGAGTGAGAGTGAGGGGGTGGTCCTGGTGACCAATCCCAAATTATTGAGTGACTTGGAGTATTGTACTAAAACTATGTTTTGAGTTATAAATATCTATGGATGTTTATTGTTATCTGGACATCATGGATATTGGTATCTTGATTTGTTACATTATGAATTTTCATGTGTTTAATTATATTCATTGTGTTAAATGGTGATATGGAAATATGTTGTGTTTAGTAATGGTAATAAATTATTTATATATTTATGAATGTTTAAGTAGACATGTATAGTAGATTACAAATGTTAATTTTTAATATGGGTGTTATATTAGTATTGCAATGTATCTAAGTTTGGATCATGTAACTATAGTATACACTATCTGAGTCTAGATGGCATGGTGAATAAGTGATCATACTACTCATGTTATGTCAGTGTAGAAGCAAATTTTGGAACTGATACTGCTCATGGTACACTACTAGTAACTAGGTGTGTAGACTCTATGATGAATATCTTAATCAACTATTGCACTAAAGCGTTGCTTTGATATTTGTGATCTCTAGAAAATATCTTAATTTGTTATTTAACTACTTTCTAATTTTGATGACTTCTATAAAATATATTAATTAGTTGTTGAAATATATTCTAGTTTTTATCATCTTTTACAAATATCTTAATAGACTATTGAATTATGTTCTAGTTTATGTGATCTCTTATAAATATCTTAATCAACTATTGAAATGTAACTAGGGATTAAATTTTTTTCCATTTTTTACAATGCTACTATAAGTAGGTAGATCTTCGTAAACTATCTTGCATATCTATTGACTCTTTGGTGCACGCGATCTCTCATAAGTAGGTATCCTAAAAACCACATGTCTCATACAATGAGAAACCAATGGATCCTTAAAATTAATGTCCTAAGATAACTCATTCATAGATAAGTGTGATCTAGGATATTTTTGATATTGATATCTTGATGCCCCTTATGTAAATGTTATAATGCCTTTGTCAACATAT
This sequence comes from Torreya grandis, assembly GCA_037957365.1. NCBI lineage: Eukaryota > Viridiplantae > Streptophyta > Pinopsida > Cupressales > Taxaceae > Torreya > Torreya grandis. Next base: position 841,081 of record JARHVA010005400.1, read on the forward strand.
TTGTCAATACAAACTCAATGCATAATAGTTTTTTATTTGAATGTCCATTTATCTAATGAAAATTACAATATGGTTTATTTTGTATCCTATGCAGATGATGTGATGGATGGTGATGAGTAGAAGGAAGTGTGATTATCTCATTATCTAATAACATAATCATGATATCATGAGGCCTATCTCTGTATAAGAACTGTATAGTGCCTATGTCAATGTCCTATGTTCTACAATCTATAGGAGGTTCTCTATGAAGTGTTTCTTTGACCTTAATAAGTATCTTCATTGTTTGTTTATGTTTCACTTGTTTCTTAATCATAAATCAAGTAGGTTCTTGTACCATATTAGATGATTGTCGCTCTAGGAAATGTATATCCAAATTTGCCTCTGAATAAGTTACAACTAGTCCTAACTCTTTCTCTAATGCCATTTTTTTGTTACATAAATTTTTAAATGATTTGGATGTCTAATATAATAATTTGTCATTAAGAATAAAAATGAGGCCTCTAGAAAATATGTACTATACCTATAAATTTTTTAGCTAGTAAATCAACTGATGCATACATGATTTGAATCTTATAATGTAATTTATTATTGGTTCTATCTCACCTGGTGTAGTGAAAGAAACCTCTTATATGGGACTCAAAGTCCCTTATTCTATAAGTATTTCCTAAGAAATACTACCTAACTCATCATATGCATATAGTGAACCACTAGGGAGTGTATGATGAAACCAATTTAATTCCTCACATTCTAGAGACTTTGTAAATATCTATAGTAGAGTCAAATTATTAATGAAATGTGCCATGGATTTCCCATAAGCCTGAAGGTGAAATTATGGTTCTCCACGCCCATCAAATTTTGGTAACACTAGTATCTAAAAGTTAGGTGTAAATTTTGTAATGAACATTCCATGTGGAATAGGATTCTCATGGATGGAATTAGATTCATCCCAAGAGTGGTATGATTTAATTTCAAATATGAGATGGTGTACTTATTGTTGTAATTGTTATCTAGTGGTGTCATTGATGTCAAAGATTGATGTCATGTGTGCATTGATGTCAAAGGTAATGACAAAGTGGTGATGTCATGATGATGATGAGTTTGAGCTTGAAGTTGTGCAAGGTAGGATTTGGATACATATGAGATAATGTAATTCTTTTTTAAGGGTTATCATATTATATCTATCATTTTGATGTGGTTTCAAGTCAAGGATAGAAGATAACCATGTGAAAAATGTGTTGGCATAGGCTTGGTAGCCTAGTATGTAAGCATGGATCTTAAGTATATTCTTGGATAAGAATAAGGTACATGTTATTTATGGTATGGATATGTTGTATAGACCCTATGGGATGTTACGATTTCTTGGAGTATTAATATAACTGAATGGAATTCATCTGAATAGTCATTTGAATGTCTAAGCTCAAATATTCATCTTAACAGATAAGATTGATTAAGTATTTTGATGATGTCATATTTCAAATGTGTAAAGTTTTTAGGAATAGCTTGATATATGGATTAATTCCCCTATGAAAGGTGATCTTATGGTTCAAATTTTAGATCATGAAGTTGAGCATTACAAAATTTATTAAGGTGTAAAGTTGGCTTCTCAAGAAAATTTCACCAAGTTCTCATACTTAAGCCAAATTTGCATTATCAAAGATCTACGGTGAGTGTTCAATTAGATCACATATCTAATGGTGTGAAATTAATCTAACCAGATAATGATCTAATGGAGTGTATGATCTTGTCATTAATGATCTAATGGTACATATTTAGTCAATTTGTTAGAGCTTCCTTATATTACACATATTAGTGACAAGTGTCACAATCATGGATTTTGAGTAGAAGATCAATGGTTCATGGGTGTTAGTATAGATGAATATTAATGGTGATAATCTAATCTATTAGACAAATATCTAATGGTAAGCATGTGATCATGTAGTAGAAGATCTGTGATCAGCATGAAACCTATTAGATAGAGATCAATAGTGAGCATGTGATCATTAGATAGTGATTCAATGGTGAATATTAAGTCAATATGTCAATGAATTATTAGAAGGCATGTAGGGATACCAAGTGGCAAAATTTTAGTGGAGACTGACTGTAGGGTGTGTAGAAGACACATAAGATTGCCAAGTGGCTTGATTTTGGGAACTAGGATCTAAGATAAATGATTATCATTATGAGTTAAATACCAAGATAATCTTGAGGAGATAAATTAAATGAGATGAATAAAAAGTGTCCAATGTTTAGCATTTACCAGTGACCGTTGGTATTTGAAATTAATAAAGGGAAAACTAGTGCTAAGTATTTTGCTTATATATTTTGATCTAATATGAATTAAAAGGTGATGTAAAAGGAAAAATTGAAGAGGAATTTAATTTTCATCCATAAAATATAGTTATAATATTTTAATGTTCATAAAATCAAATATATTGATCTTCAAAGTTGACTATGTGTTTTACCATGTTTTGTAAGTGACTCGAGAAGGATAATTGAGTTATCCTTGATAGTATTTCAATATGATATATCTATTTTAAAGTGTTTAATATTCCATTATGTCCATATATTTGAATTTTTTAGGTTTTTATAATCCATTTTTAGTGTGAAAAATTGCTTATAATTTGACTGTGTTTGTTGATTGTAATGGCAGATTGAGTGACTACTTTACAGAAGTAAGTTGGAAGAGTTCTAAGATAAATTGAAGAAGAAAATGAGAATAGAGATGTTTTATAAGTCTCGAATGATTATGATAAGGAATTATTTTTCATGATATTTCCATTATTATTTATGAAGAGTCAAAATATCTTGATTGTATTTTGACTATTTATGACTAGTCTAAGTGGTCATTCTGAGAGAGTTGATTTGAGTGCTTAGAGCCTGTGTTGAAGTGTCTAAAGAACATGGAGGTGTTGCATAGGTATTTAATATTTAAACCATGTTATATAATCATATTAATATGTGAAATATTTGATTATTTTCTTTATAAGGTTGAGACGGTGTTTTCTATGTATGAAGACCTAAGGAGCAAGGAGACCTAATTGGTAGGTTCAAATGTTGATTTGGTGTTCTAGGTGGCATGGACACATATTATATTTATAAATAGGATATTTTAGAAATTTTTTTGTGTTTTTAAATCATTTTTAAGGAATGAAGGTGGTCCAAGTATTCTCACATGTAACATGTGAGTATGAAGGCCTAATTGTTTTAGGTCTCACCAAGACCTAATCATGGTTTATGGATAATGAGGTATAGGAAAACATAAGGAGTGTGTGGTTATCATATGTAAAATGTATGAGGACATATTTCAAATATAAAATAATTATATTAATAATATTTTTCAACCAAGATGGATTATACTAAGAGAGTGGTATAAATAAAAGGCATTATTGGCCTAATTGGGCTAGTTGAGATAGTGTAGAGTTAAGCAAAGTAGAAAACCTTTGAAATAGAAGGTATATGTCAGTGAAGACCATAAAATAAAAAATAGGATAAATAAATTTTTTGTGATCAAGATAATGCATGTGGATACATAGGTCATTGGACCTAATCAACTTAGAAGAGGTAGATTGAGCGAGTGAGCCCATGAGACTATTTGGGTGAAAGAGTGAAGGTGAAGAGTGAAAATAATGTTTGTCATAATTTGTTAAAGAGTAGAAAAGGTGTTCAATATGATTTTATAAAGGTGTCTAATGCACTTCTTGGTTTCCTATGGGGTTGGTTCCTCCTTGCCAAGTGAAACTTGTTAAAAGGTTTAGTTGTTGTCGGTGCTCAACTAGACAAGGGTAGTAACTCCTTGTGGGAATAGTGTCTCAATAAATTAATGGATGGGTGTTCCTTGATCATTTTGTTCTGGTATAAATTAGATATTGTCATTATAGGACTATATTCCATCTTTTAGGGTTTAATGGGTTTTATATCCCAAGAGTGTTTCCCACATATATCATGTGTTATGTGCTTGATCTTGCTATATCTTCTTGTTCATTGAAATGGTTAATTTGTATGCATCATGATTGTATGTGATAAATATTTAAGAGTTGGGAATTGAATTGTATTATTTGACATAATTGATTCACCCCCAGTGATTTTAACTCTAATAATTGGCATCAGAGCAGGACCTTTTGTGCAATTTTAACCACTTGAAAGTGATCCAAGGTACAAAGATGGCTAAAAAATTAAGGAAAGAAAGTCCTGGATTGAGATAAATGGTCAAAAGTCTTGAAAAATATATTAGCCATATTGAAACTAGGAAGATTAATTCTAATTCCAAGGATGATGAACATAAGATGAGGCTTGAGGAGTTTAACGAATACATCACAAAATTCAGTAAAATGATAAGTCATCTTCAAACCAAGTTTGAGACATTAAGTAAAATAGTAAAAGAAGATAATATGACCTTGCAAGATATTGAGGATAAATTAATATTTACAAAGACTAATATGATTTCAAAAGAGGAAAAACATAGACATCTCAAAACTCAATTAGAAGAGGCAAATGCCAAGTTGAGTTAAAATCAAGGTGAACATGATGATTTAAAGTCTAATCTTGATTAAATTAAGATTATTGAAGAGCAAGCATGTAGACTAAAATATGATATGGATAGATAAGATAATAGGGATAAGGAGGCCATCCAAGTTCTTATAATTTATTTAGAGGCTACAAGTACAAGTACAAGAGCTAAAGAGGATGAGATAATTCAATTGAAAACAAAACTAGATTCATTGAAGGGTGAGCATGAGAAATTTATTTTCAAGGTAAACCAAGCTAATAAAGAACAAGAGAGGTCAACTCAAGAAAATAAGGATGAAATCACCAAGTTAAACATGAGAAGACCTATCAGGCAATCAAATGCTATAAGGTATGAAAATTCATTTCATGGTCACTACTTTGCATGTAAGCTTTTTGGTCATAAGGCAAGAAACTATAGAAGGAAGAGAAGCTGGTCAACTAGAGGTGTGTATAATGTAGTCTACTATAATTGTCATGACATGGGACATATTTCTATATTCTGCCCTATAATGCATACGCAAATACTAACCCAAGTATGGAGACCTAAGATAGTCAAGCTTGAACATAATGAACCTAAGAGACAAGATGGTATGTTTGTTGAGATTCAAAATAATCATGAAACAAAAGTTATGAATGATATTGTTTGTTTTAGATGTCATAGAATTGGTCGCATTGGTATATATTATAATAATATGTTAAATGAGTTCTCAAAGTAAAATAAGGTGTATGGATTTCCTAGTGTGCAAGGAAGAGGTCACAAATGGTTGTGGAAAGATAAGCTTGTTAGGAGAGATCAAACTCATACCAAAGATGGTTTGTTTGCCATGATATGCATAAAGGAAAGTCAAGATTTTTTATTGATTTCTTTTGTTGACAAGTCTGAAGCAAAGAACGAAGTCAAGCATCCATTTAAATTCAATCAGATGATGAGGTAGGATTGCAAGTCAAATAAATGTATGGAGATATGGGAGTATCTTAAGTTTTGGGACTTGTAGTCTCACTATGTCAAAAGGGTGTCTCTCTCTAAGCTTCAAGGAGACACTTGACAAGAAAGAAGAAGCATGGAGGATACTAGTTGAGATTTGATTGATGTTGTAGGATAAAAAAGACCATGAGGAGAATGTGTTGTCACATTTTTGATAGCATATAGAAGGTCTCAAATTTCTATAGATAATAAGTTAAGTATGCCATGGAGGTCACATTATTTTGAAGATGAATAAATTTTGAGTTTTTATGAAGACAAAGTTGGATTTGGTAGAGTTGTTTATGTTCCTTGTCATGAAGATGAAGATATCTTGGTGAGAAATAAAATGAACTAAGGATAATGTATTAAATGATTTCATGTTGTTATTTTCATAGTTGTAATCTCATGAAGGAGATAAAAGTGTATTAGAGGTTCCTCAATGTGAATAATTTCTCTTAGTATTGACTACATGTTGTTTGAGTACAAAGTGAAAGATATGAAAGTAGGGAATGGAAGTTTCTAGGAGTCTGATCAAGGATCATGAGTTGTCAAGATATTTTGTTGCATAGAAAGGTATGTTGATCTTACTCAAGTGTGTTAAAGGTGTATTCAAAGTTTTTAGTCCTGAAGGTAAGAACTTATTAAATTTTTTTCTTAACTTTATTGGTCAAAATAATGAAGACTGAAGTCAAGGTTGATATGGAGTTTGAGGAACATTGACAAACAGAGATGCATATTATACTTTGACAAGGAGATGAATGGTTAAATGAGAAGCTTGATGACTATTGTGGTTTCTTGGAGAGCTAAGATAGTTTTTTGAAGAGTGACCCAACATATTATATATCCCCTAAAGGTGTTATTAGAGGTTTGTCATAGTGTATGAGGTTTCTCACACCCAGCCCAACTATGTGTTGATTGAGAAAATTTCTTGCAGTGGTTTGTGCCTTAATGGATTATGTTGTTTGATGGATTCCTATTAATGATATGAAAATTTATATGCCAAGAGACCTATTGAAGATGCCATGATCTGTGACTTGAGGAGTCCAATTAAGTATTGTAGAGTTTGGAGTTAGGGGGAGCTAACTCAAATAGCTTGAGTGGCTTGGAGAGATGTGTATGATGTGAGGGGGAGAATATGTGAAATGCCTCAGTCATGGTGGAGATATGAAGATATATAATATAGTTGTGATTTAAAAAAGATATGATGACTTGATCAAAAAAATTCATGTATTTTGACAAGGTATTGAATCTTCATGCATGGGAAAAGAGAGCTTGTGAGTTCTGTAGGTAGATAGGTCCAAGGATTAGAGAAATCCAAGTTCAGATTGGTGAATGTCAAATAACATATGACATGAGATGGAGATTTATGTTAGGGGGAGATTTATAAGCTATGTGGGAAGTTTTTGAGGTCCAAGGATTAAAAAATTCCTAGTTTATATTGGTGCATGTCAAAGGGGGAGCAATTGATTCATATGAGGTATGTAAGTATCTTGAGCACTTAGAAGTATATTTGAATACATTCTTAATGTTAAGAGGATCTTGGTGGTTGTTTAGTCCACTTTGTCATTAATTTCAAAGGGGGAAAAAGAGAAGAATAGGGTTCCATAAATGATAAAGGGGGGGATTATTGGCTAGTGTTATCATTGATGTCAAAAAATGATGTCATGTGTTCATTGATGTCAATGGTAATGACAAAGTGGTGATGTCATGATGATGATGATGATGATGAGTTTGATCCTGAATATATGCAAGGTAGGATTTGGATGTGTATGATCTAAGATAAGTATGTTTTTAGGCTTATCATATTATATCTAGCATGTTGATGTAGTTTTAGGTCAAGGAGAGAAGATAAACATGTGAACAGTGTGTTGGCATAGGCTTGGTAGCCTAGTATGTAAGTATATATATTATTATATGATTATATTTGAAGATGGTAGATGTTATTGATGTTATGGACATGTTATTGATGTTAAGTACTTATAGAAGTGAATATAATTCATCAAAATAGTCATATAAATGTCCAAGATCCAATAGTCATCTTGACAGATAAGGTTGAGTAAGCAGTTTGATGATGTTATGGATGATATCTCTAAAATCAAATATAACTATAGATTTCATGCCATAAATCATCTAAAATGGACTCATACCAATTCTCTTATTGGTATAATCATTGTAAGTAAACTCTACTTGAGGCAACATAAGATCCCACTGCTTGGGATGGTCTCTGGACAATCACCTCAACAAGTTTCATAATATTATATTCACCACCTCAAATTGCCCATCTGTTTGAGGATGGTAAGCTGAAATAAATCTCAAATATATGCCCAACTTATTCCACAATATCCTCCAAAAGCAACCAAGAAATTTGGTGTCTCTATCAAAAATAATGTTCATGGGCAATCCATGAAGCCTCCTTACATCCCTAAAAAATAAATTAGCCACATGTGTTGCATCATTAGTATTTATACATGGTATGAAATGTGCCACTTTAAAGAATCTATCAATAACTACAAAAATGTAATCAAAACCCCTTTGTGTCCTAGGCAATCCCATCACAAAGTCCATACTTATGGATTCTCTAGGCCTCTTTGGGACTGGTAGGGGCTGATACAAACCTATATTAGTACTCTTACCCTTGGCTAATTGACAAATTTTTCATCTCTCTACATACCTCCTTACTTCTACTTGAATTTTAGGCCAATAGTAGTGCTTAGTGAAAAAATTCAATGTCTTATCAAGACCAAAATGGCTTGCCATGCTTCTATTATGCTTCTCTTGGATCAAATTCCATATTATAGATATTTTTGATACACACAACTATATTCCTTTGAACAAAAATCCATATTGAAGTACATAATCCAACCATGGCTATTTTTTGAGTGTATTTAGGTGCTTGTATGCATGGTATGATTTCTTGAAATCTTCATCATCCTCATAAAAATATTTGAGTGCCTCAATCCCAATACTCTCTAACTAAATTTAATGTACCAATAAGAGTCTCCTTCTCAATGCATCTACAAACTTATTGCTTTATACTTTCTTATGATTTATGGTGAAAGTGAAATTTTGCATTTAATCCACCCATTTCACATGTCTTTGGTTTAATTTAGGCTGATTACAGATGATCTAAATTTCATGGTTATCCGTATACACTATGAACTCCATTGGCATAAGATAATGCTTCCATTTCTTTAATGCTTTCACCATAGCATAGAACTCTAAGTCATAATACCAATACCTATTCTTAGCATCATTCAAATTTTCACTAAAATAGGCTATAGGTCTACCTTGTTGGCTTAGGATATCCCTTATGACTACACCACTTGCATCACACTCTATCTAGAATACCTTATTAAAGTCTGACAATACTAGTATGGGCTACTCCATGATTTTTTACTTCAAGTATTGAAAACTCTTTTTTGACTTCTCATTACACAAATTTTTTTTTTTGTCTCACTTGATGGTTTAAATGATGAGATCACTTATTCCATTGAAATTTATTATGAACTTCCTATAGAAACTTTCCAAACCATGAAAATTGCCTACCTTTCTTGATATCCTATGTGTTGGCCACTCCATGATTGCCTTCACCTTGTTCTTGTTCATTTTCATCATGCCTTATGATATGACAAATCTAAGGTATAACAGATCTCTTTTCATGAAATCAAACTTCTTGATATTGATCAATAACCTCTCTTATTTCAGCCTTCTCATAACCAAATCCAAATGATGAAGATGCTTCTCCTTGCTTTGGCTATAGATTATTATATCATCCAAGTAAACCACTATAAAATATCATATGAAATCTTTTAAAAATTCATTAATTAATCTCAAGAAAGTGATAGGTACTTTATTCAAACCAAATGGCATGACTGACCATTCATACTAACCTTCATTCATCTTAAAAGTAGTCTTCTACTCATCACCTTGCCTAATTCGTATCTAGTAGTACCCACTCTTGAGGTCAATCTTGGAAAAGTAGTTTGATCCACTCAAGCAATCCATAAAATCCTACATATTTGGAAGTGGAAATCTATATCTTATGGTGATATTATTGATGTCCCTAGCATCATTGCACATCTTCCACTCACCTTCCTTCTTTGGCACCAACACTATGGGCATTGCACATGGACTCAAGCACTCTTTGATCAACCCTTTGTCAAATAACTCCTACACTTGTATTTTGATTTTAACAATATATTATGGGTTCATCTTATGTGAAATATTATTTGTTAGATGTGCTTTAGGTATAAAGTCTATATGGTGTGTTATGTTCCTTATAAGTGGAAATGTATTGGGCAGCTCATCAACAACTATATCTGCATACTTTCCAAGATTTCTTAAATCTCTAGGGGAGGCTAATTGATCTTAGTGGATATCATAATAGTCCTGGCCTGATTACCAAATAAAAGTCTATTTTTTATTCATACATGGAATTTAAAAACTCTTTTCCACTTACCAACATCACATGTGAACCAACCTATTGATCACTCTCCTCTTCCTTCAAGGGCAGCAAAGTGTGACTAACTCCATCCTTGATCAAGGTATACATATTCATTATTCCATCATAAGTAGTTTTCCTATCATATTACCAAGGCCTTTCAAGAAGAACATGGCACACATCTATGGGGATGACGTCACAAATCACCATATCTTTGTAGCTTCTAATTTGGAACTCTACCCAACTTTGTTCACTCGCAAAGACTTTTTATCCCTTATTCAACCATGACACCTTGTATGGAGTGGGGTGAGGCAATTTCTTCATCCCAAACTTGTTAACCATTTTTACTAAAATAAGAATATCCATACTTCCTAAATCAATGACCATTTTACAACACTTACCTTAGCATTTTCATGATGTTTTAAAGATAGTTTTCCTTTGTGGTGGCTCCTTATCCTTGGGTGGCTTTATTATTACCCTCCTCATGACCAGTTATTCTCCCACTTTAGGCTCTTCCATGTGTGATGGAGAGAAAACACACTCTTCCTCATCTCCTTGTACAATCTAATTTATCCCTTCATTTCTTAGGATTCTCACTAGCTGGTCGTCTAGGCATTCTCATTTTTTATGGCCAGAAGAATTATTACACTTAAAACATTTGCATGTAAATCCACTTGTTCCTCTACCCCTTGATGAATAACCACCTATATTAATATGTCTCTTGCCTCTAAATCCACCTCTAAAATTAGAGGACTACTCTTGTGAATTGATTGATTCACCTTGATGGTTTCTTTGTGAGAAATTTATGCCCCCTTGTTGTCCTCTACCTATAAAATTTTACCCCTTCATCTATTTTGATAATTATGTTTCCTATTCAGCTTATCTTTAGCTTTGAATTAAAATTGATATCACTCCTATAGTATTCTTGGGATAAAAAGTGTTAGTTCATCTTGTACATTGTACCTTAGGCCATTCAAGTACCTTGTAATATTCTCTTTATCTTCCTCAACATGACCTAGCTTAATGGACAAATTATAAAACTCCTTTGTATATACCTTCACAGTCATATCCTTTTGCTTCAAATTTTTCAATTGTCTAAACAAGTTTGTCTCATAGTCACCTGATAATAATTTTATTTTGAGCTTGAAAACCATTCTATCTCAAGAAGTTATCTTATTTTTCCTATTTTTTATTCTCTCATATTGTGTAAAGTCCCACCATAATGAAGAATGCCCCTTCATTTTGGTTCTTTCAAACTTGACTTTCTTATCATTAGGTACCTCATACTCAAAATATTTATCTAACTTATTCACCTAATCCATGAGCTCATCTCCATCAAGACCACCTAAAAAGGTGGGTAATTCCACATTTGGTTTGGACTCTTGACCATGATCACCTTCATGAGTCTCTTTATACCCCATTCTTTAGGTCCTTTCAATTGTTTCTTCTCCCTCTACTTCTTCCTGGTCTTGTGGCTCATCTTCCCTATCATTCAAGTCCCTTATTAGGACTCCTATTCTTTGGTTTATTTCTAAATCAGTTATCCTTGAATATAAGATAACTCTAAGGTCTCTAAACTCTATGAACACAACATCTTAGTTCCCTTGGTTCCTTAAAACACCTCCTCTATTTCTCCTAGCTAGCATTATGATCCTTATTTAGGAAATTTGTCAAACAAGTACATGGTATTCTCTTCTTCAAAGAATCTTCTCTCTCCCACTTGTCCTTAGTTATCTAATCTTGGATCTAATACCAAAGTGATGAAAATTTTCTTGACTCTTTAGTCTTATTCTTGATCTTTAGACCAAGCTCACTAAGTTCTTCACCTTATCTAGTAGCCTTGTTTTACCTATTTTGTTGATTTTATGAAAAACATATAATTTTTTATAAGAAAAAAATTATATTTATAATTACTCTCTATTTAAATCTACTTGTGTATAATTTTTTATCATCTAAACCCACCTATAGACCCCATTTCTGGTCACTACTCTTCCCTAATTAGTCCTCCTCTAGCATAAATACAAAATAGTCATCAAAAGACCACACTATTTTATCTGTACACTCCTAAAACCTTTAAAATCTGTTATATCACCTCAAATATGATTTTATTACAAAATTTGGGGAATTTTGGATGATTACAATTCAAGATATTACTAAAACCATAGTTTAGGGTTTTTAGGGGCCTAACACAACTTGAGAACACAAAAATTTCCACTGTGGGCTTTTTATGAGGTTTCAAAGGATAAAATTTGTTTTCTAAGATATATATTGACCTTGGGTAACTTATCCAACAATTATCAAGTGTTGATCTATCCACTATCTACATCAACAAAGTCAAACTATGCTTGACTGTGTACAAAATGTGACACTTTACATGCCTATGTTCTAATAAAGTGAACAAATCATAATAATATGACTCAAACACATTCAAAAAACTTACCTTGATACCTCAAAACTCTTTTAAAGTAATACAAAGTTCATTCTTCTCCTTAAAATGAACACACAATGTCAAAATAGTAAGATTGCTATAGGAAATAGGGGTTTTATGCTTACTTCCAATCAATGAACAATTCGCTAGTCCTTCCTTCAAGAATATAATATTAAAACAACATCCAACTACCTATAAAAACATTGAGAACATGATACCATTTGATACAATAAGTATACACATAATATTTTAAACCTTTTATCAAATACTGATGTTTTACATCTTGTAAGAACCCATCGAGGCTCAATCTCTCTAAGTGCATACCCTAAGGGGTGCACCAAGAAAGGAATGGGTAGATCTTTGGTGCTTCACAAGACTTGTTTCCCTTATTTTTACATTAATACTAATCCAATTAACTATTAAAACCATTCCCTAAGCTATTACTCCTCACTTTCACACTCCTCCAATCTTTTTTTCTTTTTATCCTCCTTTTCTTGCCTTAATTCCCTTTTAGAATGTTGTTTAAATTAGGTTGACCATGGCTAACCCTATAAATTTTAGGGATATTTTTCACTTTTTGGGTTTGTTATCCTTTCATCTGACCTAGCTTAGACCTAGTGAATTATCTCTGAAAACATACTAGGTTAACCATGGCTGACGCTATCTAGTTGATATTTATAGAAGGATTTAGGGTGAGACCCACCTATAAATACAAGATCATTTCATCATTATTTCAATATGTAATCAATATTTATTATTCACTCATGCTTCTTCACAATCTGCTCTTCTACCATTCTACTTGAGTAGTCTTAGCTTAGGGTTTATACTTGGAGAATCTAGTCTTGTGGATAAGTCTTGGATGCTTTGACCTTTCTTAGTTATCCTCAAAAACCACAACAACCTCTTTAAAATACCCTTTGACCAAGGGATAGATTGAGTTTTTATGGGTTCACATTTAATTAAGTATATTCTAAGTTTGTTCTCTTCTCTTTAGTAGATAGAAGTAGCATAAGTGTTGGCTTAAATATTATTACTCTTCATATTCTATGTATTAGGGTTTTACTCATATTTAGCTTAACTGACATTCTATTATACATGTTTTTATTGCTTCTAACCCATTTATTATGTCATAATATTTAGTGTGTACTAGATTAGATTTACTTTCTTGTTTATTAGACTTAATTGAAATATAATACCTTAAGACACTTTTAGGGTTGTGTGATTATGTTAGACTATAGGCTTTGGAACCCTACCTCACATGGTGTATTGTGATAATTGATACCATAATCAAGTCTAATGGATCCCCATATTGGTCATGCTCCCACTTAATAAATGTATTCCCAATCAAAAGTGTAGGTATGCTTTATCTTTTCCAAGCTAGGATTGATTTATAGACATGATGCATTTTTTATTGCATATATTCTAGTGAACTCAATGTGAAACTAACCCATATAATATTTATTTCACTTTATTTCATTATTTTTAGCATTATTTTTATCATATATCTATCATACTAGACTGACTTTATTGACCCAATTCTAATCTCTATGCACAAGTTTTAAGGAATAGGTAACTAAAAAGACTCAAATGACCCAATACAGGTTTCCAAACTTCTAGACTTCTAGTTTAGGTTACTAGGTCAACCCAGTCAACCCTATACACTTTCAGACATCCCAAAAACATAATATCTTGACCCTAGTTGACCTTGTGCATTTTTAGGCTTCTGTAATAGGTCCCTCCACAGCTTGATCGATCTAGTCAACCTAATTAGTAGGTTTTTTAGTATTAGGTTCTTAATTATAAATATTCCTCTTTTGCATATTTGATCCACCAAGGTTCCTTTTTATCTCTCTATTTCTTTCTTTTACTATCTTTCCTTTCATAGTTTGTAGTCTTCAAAAATTCCACTACATAGTCAACTAAAATGACCTCATTGACCTAGTTCTATGTTTTGTGTGCTATCTAAAATAGCTAGGTTGACCCTAGCTAACCCTATACATTTTTATACCTTACTTCTATAATATAAGTTTGACCCTATTAGCCCTATTCTATATTTTTGGCATATAGTATCAATATTATACCTTGTTTCAAGCTAGAATTAATCTCTATATGCTAGTAATTAGTTCACACCTTTCTTTTCTTGTTGCTTACATGCTTAGAATAGTTCACATAGTCTAATTATGGGGTTTTTAATTAAACCATTTAGTTTCACTATTTTTTATTTTATGCACATATGGCCAAATCACATAATTTAAACAAGCACTTTAACATTTGTCTTCCCAAGGCCAACCTACTTAGATTTCATCACCAAGGGGGAAGCCGACTTGATACTCTAGTCAAGTATAAGGTTTGGTTAATGGTATCTTATGGCTAATCACCCAACACCCTTATCACTGTGGTATGTGAAGTGAGGGGGTAGGCCCCAATACCAAGCCTGTATCATTACCACTACAGTCCCTTTCAACCCAAACTACTTAAAACCATCCTTAGAGTGCTTTTAAGTTCCTTACTTTCAACTAACTTCCCATCGTATTCAAAATCGTATTCTTAATAGTCTAATAAAACATCTTAGGTTTAATAATTAATTATTTCTTTACGTTTCAAGTTGATTCCTTGCTCTTTACTCAATTGTGTATGTAAAAACTTGAATTAGCCAATGTTAGTGAAAGGTTTTATATTTTTTGATTCAATTAGATTGGCTAGTGTTGATTTAATTGACTATTATTTCCCTTTAGCTCTTACATTCCTAGCTTAGTTACAAAAATTGTCTTGTTTCAGTCCATAACTTGTTACAAACTTTCTATTTTCCCCTGTATACTGTATTAGGTTGACCCAATCGACCTTGTACCTTTTTCAACCTCTGTACACTATACAAGATTGACCTAGTTGACCTTGTATTATCTATAGCCACTTTTACCTCTTTTTCCTACATCTACCTATTGTACTAAATCAACCTAATCGACCTTGTACTATTTTTAGGCCCTATGGTTTTATGTTAGGTCAACCTAGTCGACCCTATATTGATTATTTCTTTCTTTGTTCATCAATCTAGTTCCCTATTTCTCTAATTTTTGCATTTTTTCATCTCTCTTCAATTATAATAAAGTATCCTATCAAAATTATCTTGGATAGATTGAATCCATTTAGATACTATATGGGATGTTCTTTTCCTCCTCTCTTTTCCTCCCAAGATCACCATCACTCTTGGGGCACCTCTTCTCCTTCATTTATGAACTGTAACATGATGAAAATCACACCTCAAGATGAAGTTGAAGGATCTAACCCTTTCTACACTTACCAAGAAAATTATCATCTTTAAAATCTTAAAACTAATGTGAGAATGATTGACACAAGTTTACTTTACAATTCTACTAGTAATCCTTCTTCTATCAATCCTCCCCCTAATACCAATTCAGGGAGTGCTCCTACAAACACCAACCAACCTCTTGATACAACCCAAATTTTAGCCCAAGTCATCCAACAAATGAATATTATGAAAAATTATAACACCAACCAAATGATGCAGCTTCAATAACATATAATCAATGTGGTTAATCAACCTTCAACTATGCATCCTCAAGCTAATCCCAATTTCATTCCTTCAATTTTTAGGGATGCCTTAAGAAATGTTATTCCTCAACCCATAATGAATAAAAATATGATTCAAACTATTAAAAATGAGCCTTTATCCCCCTTTACTGTATCCATTGATATTGGTAACATATCTATAACTATAAAATATGATGGGACTAAAGACCCTGCTTCATTTATTAAAGCCTTTAGCAACCTTTACAAAAAGTGGATCCAGACTAATAACTTTTCCACAACTAAAATATTATTCAAAACTTTTACCAATGATGTATTATAATGGTATAATCAACTAACCCAACATTCTATTTGGCAACTTGAAGATTTGATTAATCCTTTGGTTAAAGAGTTTCAACATAATGATCTTCCCAAAAATTTCCTTAGCCACTTCATCAATGCTAATAAATCTCCCACTAAATCAACTCATGAATTTATCAAAATATGGAAATATTTAGCTCATAAATCTGACCATAACATGATTGATGATAACTTATTCAAACTATTTATCACTACTTTGACTCCCACTCTCCAATATAAGGTTTAAACCTTTGCTCCTCAAACACTTAATGAAGCTCTTGATTAAGATAAACATCAAGACTTTCTCATGAAGAAATTTGAACCTAATCCTAAAATTCTTAAAGGATATTTCTAAACATATAATGTTATCACTAGTAATACTCTGTAAACTAAACAAGGGGTTGCCAAAACCAATATTCTTTCACCTTTTCATACACCTCTTTTGGTTCAGCAAATGAAACAATTTCTACCACCCTCAAGACCTTTCATATATCCCAATATTCCTCCTAAGTGGTATGATCCCAATATATTTTTTTGGTTCCATGCCAACATTGGTCATTATCATGAATCTTGTAGTGGGTTCACTAAATTTGATGTCTCTTTTGTGCTTAGCGATTCATTCAATCATGAAGCTATGATCAATCTTCATCATCAAGAGTACACTACTACCTTTCAAAAATGACAAACTTATAAAATGTCTACTTTAAATAACCAAAAAAATTCTTCAAATAATCAATTAATTTCTAATTATGTGTGTGCCATTGATACCAGTTATGACCAATACTATAATAACTCTCAATATGTCAACACTACCAAAGTCAATTATCATCATAAACTGGCTCATGAAGATCCTATTACCAATCCTAAAAAAACATGTTTGGAGGAACAACTTCTTAAATATACTACCACTACAAATCCCAATTCAAAAACATCTAAGGAACAACTTCCTCCTCCCAATCCTTCAATCATATCTATTCCTCCAAAGTCTAATTTACCCCCTAAATCTCATGTTGGTTCTTCTAAATCTCATTGGAACTTTTTTGAAGTACTTAACTCTATGCCTTATAAGATCACAATTATATATTTAGTTCATACTTTACCCTATCATCATAAATTCCTTATGCAACAACTTTAAGATATTGAAGATCCATCTTCCATAGATGAAGAACCACCTTGTATTGGCTCTCAACCTACCAATGCCAATACCATTGAAACTGTGTACTTCTTCCAAGCCTTCTCTTGAATCCATGAATAGGACATGATCAATGATGAAATCCTTTTTTGTGCCAATGATCCACCACTTTTTATCAAAGTAGCCATTAATACCACTCTTATCCAAAAATTTCTAATTGATGAAGGTTTTGGTGTTAATGTCACATCTTTATGGCCTATACAACAACTTGGTTATAACAAGGATCATCTTAAGCAAACTCATCTTACCTGTCATGGTTTTGGTAAGATAAATCAAAATCAACTTGGCTACATTGGATTCCATTAACCATTGGACCTAAAATAGTTCAGACCGAGTTTATGGTCCTTGATCTTCCTTTATCTTATAACATACTCCTTGGTCATCCATGGACTCATCGAATGAGGGCCATTGCTTCTTCTGGTAGTCAATGTATTAAATTATTACATAATGGAAAATGATATAAGCATGAATCTGATCCTAACCCATGAAGTATCTAATTACCTAATCTTAAATCATAATATCATGTTCTTATGATTCATAAGATCAATTATGCTCCTTTACCTGAGTTCATTAACATAAACAGTAATTTACAAGTTACCCTTGCATATTATGATGATAATGAGCCTAATGAATTATAACATACTTGTAATACCATTAAGTTATCTCCTTAAATTTCACAATGGCTTCCTCCTCTCTTACCAAGAGATCATATTATTCCACTCATGGATGAGATTATGAATTTTCCCCCTCTATGCAATGCTCAGGTTCCTTTTCTACTAGAAGATGCCTTCACTTGCAATGATTTTAGTGTTGATAAATTATTTCAAGATATTCTCATTATCTCTCCTAGTAAATTCAATGATATCAGTATTTCATCCTTTGAAACTCCCCCAGATTCTCAAACATGTAAGATTTCTCCAACATATGATGATAACTATATCATGGCGCAAGATCAATCTAGATACTTAGATACCCACCATTATCAGAAAACCTTAGCCCAAATAATTTATTTTAATTAGGAAATTCATACCATTTATGTAAATCAAACCTTATATCCTGAGGTTCATGTGCCTCTCATCAATCTTCCTCTTATCGATACTCCTTGGGTGGTAAAGTAAATCATACCTTCTAAACCTCTGGAATTCTCTACATCTTCTTTACCACCTATCGATCCAATCATTATATATAATCCTTCTCCCATCATTAAACCCATCGACATTACAATACCTTCTACTCCATCTACTTCTTCTACTCCTGAAATTACACTCGATGCCAAGGTAATTGATGCTCATCAAATACATTTTGAGTCTGATCACCATGGTAATCAAATTTTAGATCTTGAAGTATATGTCAATTATTATGGTCCTCTTCCTACTTTGCCTAGTGATGAAGCTATCTTTGAGTTACTTCATTCTCGAGAACCTCAATTTCCTCGATAACATCATAAACTTGGAAATTTCAAAACTAAAACTTCTTGCTTCAATAACTTCATTACTAGCATTGATCCTAAGACAAATCCAATTTAAAACTTACCTAATACACCATACCATTTTCAAGACAAAAATGCCATGCTTATTGAATAAACTACTCGCACTAAATATGGTACACCATCTTGTCCTTGACCTATCATAGTTTCTCGAGAGCTTTCACCTTTTGAACATGATAATTTTAGCTTATTATTTCATAAATATCATGAATCATTCACTTAGTCCTATGAATACATTCCTAGCATTGACCCTAGAATTGTGGTGAATAACATCATTACTTATCCTGATGCCAAGCCTATGCAAAAAAAAGTAATGAAAATTTCCACCTAAAGTTTCAGCTTTATGTCATAAGTAAATCATCAAATTACTCGATGCTAAATTTATTAAACCAATAGATTATTTTGAATGGGTTTCTAACATTTTTCTCATTCAAAATAAATTCACTATGGTCATTTGCATTCATATTGATTTCCATAATCTTAATCTTGATTATCCCAAGGATAACTTACCTTTGCCTTCAATATATGCCATCATTGATTTTATGACTAGTTATGAAATGTTATCTCTTATAGATGGCTTCTTGAGATATAATCAAATTCATATCACTCCTAAGGACCAACATAAGACTAATTTCACCACAGAATGGGGCACATATTGCTATGTCAAAATGCCCTTCATCCTCAAAAATGCTGGAGCCACTTACCAATGAGCGATGACTCACATATTTCATGATCTCATTCAAAAAATTATTGAAACCTATGTGGATGATCTGATTTCTAAATCTAAACATCATAAGAATCATCTTTCTAATATTGCTATCATCTTTGACCATCTTATTAAATATAAAGTTAGACTTAATCCTTAAAAATGTGTCTTTGGAGTCTCATCTCAAAACTTGTTAAGATTCCTAGTCTCTCTCTGTGGCATTGATAATGATCTTACCAAAATTAGTGCCATCATCAACATACCCATTCCTCATTCTATTCCTAACATTCATACTTATTTAGGAAAGCTTGGGTAAATTATATGATTTATCCCCAAAATCACATATCGAATTCACTCCATCAATTCCCTTCTCATGAAAGGTATTGCTTTAGAATGGATGGATCCATGTCAAAAATCCTTTGATAACATGAAAGAGTCTTTGATTCACCCACCCACACTTAATCCTCCTTCCAATGATAAACCTTTGATTCTCTATACTTATTCCACACCTATTTTAGTTCGGTTAATTCTTTCCTAACAAGATGATGTGGGAAGAGAGTATGTTATCTACTACATTAGTCAAGGTTTCATTGACTATGAGACATGTTATGCCAAAATTAAGCACGATTGCCTCGCCATTTATTTTTCAACTAAAAATCTTTGCCACTATATGATTTACCAAACTAATTATGTCATCATTCATTCTAATCCCCTTCAATATTTCTTATCTAAATCCTTTCTTCTTAGAGATAGAATTGACAAATGGATGGTCCTACTTATAGAATTTGACTTCTACATCAACACTCAAAAAGTTGTTAAAGGGCAAGTCATAACTAATCAACTTATCATAGCTACCATTCTATCCACTTCTCTTCAAGATGATCTTCTAGATGACAACATCATTTACATTGAAGGTTTCAATCAAGCTATCTCTCTCAAATATTACTTTCATAGCTTTACCACTAATCTTGAAGCCAATCAACTTGATGAATCTTCCACTCCCTTTGGTACTACTAAACCAAAAGTAATTATTGAAGAGCTCCCTAAAATTAATGTTAACTTGCATGAGGATACTTGGACCCTCCACTTTGATGGTGCTAAATTCCTTCAAGGAGCTGGCATAGGTTGTATTCTTAGAAGTCCTCTTAGCAAGATCATTCCTTTAGCTTTTTGTTTCACCTTTGATGTCATGAATAATATAGCTGAATATGAAGCTCTTATCTTAGGCATGAGATTTGATCTTGATTTAAACATTCAATACCTTCATGCTTTAGGTGATTCCCAACTTATTTATCATCAAGTTAGTGGTGATTATAAATGTAAAATTGAGAAACTTATTACCTATCATCAAATTATAACCACTCTTGCTAAGGATTTCATCTCTTTCACTATTGAGCATATTCTAAGAGATCAAAATTCCATTATTGATTTTCTTGCCTCTTTAGCTTCTCTATTTCATCCTCATAAAATTATTTTTGATCCTTATTTTCTTATACAAATAAGAAAATATCCATATTCAACTCAACCAACAGATTCACTTATCTACCACATTGAGGTTGTTATCATTTGACAAAGCTCATGGTACCAAGATATCATTAAAATTTTAGAACATCAAACTTATCCTCCTAATTTAAGCTCTTATGAAAAGACATGTATTGATAAACAAGCCTTCAAGTATGTATTTCGACATAACATCCTTTACTATCATAATGTTGAAGGTACCTTGATCCATTATGTTATGTAAGATGAGGTTCCTCCTCTTCTTAAACAAGCACATGGGGGTATTTATAGTGATCATTGTAGAAGACATGCTACAACACACAAATGTCTACATATGTGTTAATTTTGACCTACTCTTGAAAAGGATGAAATTGATTATGTTAAAAACAATAATCCTTATTAGCTTCATGATGATCTAATCCATTCATCTCTGTCAAACTTCAAAATATCAAATATCCTTTGCCATTTTCCACATGGTGATTCGATCTCATTGGTAAACTTCCTTGTTCCCATGATAGACATGTCTTTATCATCACCACTAATAAATATTTTACCAACTGGGTATAATCTATGCCTCTTATTAACATCACCACTCCTACCATTTCCAAATTCATTCTTAATTAACTCATTTTCTACTTTGGTTTTCCATATACCATCATTTTATACAATGGTGGTAACTTCAAAAATAAACATGTTAAACAAATTTATGCTAAATTAAAAATCAATCACAAGTTTTCCATGCCTTATCATCTATAATGCAATGGCCAAGTTGAGGCCACTAATAAAATTCTCAACAAAATTATTTGAAAGACAATTCATGAAACCTACATAGATTAGCATCTTCATCTTTACCCTGCATTTTGGGCCTATCAAACTAACATATGTACTACCACTGGGATAATTCCATTCTCACTCATCTATAGTTTTGAGTCAGTTCTTCCTTTAGAAGTTGGGATTCCCTCTATCTATCTCTTTATGGTATTATTCTCGAATAAGAATTGCATGAAGCTCATATTCATGCCCTTGATCTTCTTGATGAACATCATCTTTTTGTCTTACAACATAACCACCAATACAAGGCTCGCATTGTGAGACAACATAATAAACATGTTAAAATTTGTACTTTTAATGTTGGTGATCTTGTCCTTAAATTAGACTACACTCATGATAAAGAAGGTAAATACACCCAAAAATAGTGGGGCCCATATTTATTTAAATACATTATTGGTCCAAACACCTACCATCTTCAAACCAATGAAGGCCATATTTTCAAAGAGCCCACCAATGCTCAATTCTTTAAAAAGTATTGTGCCTAAACATTTCCTTATTTTCATGCTTTCTATCTAAATCTATCTAACACTTTTTTTAGGTTACTTAAGAATGGGTCTCTACCTCTATAACAAGCTCTTTCCTTTCACAAACATTTAGTCCTCTATTTTGGTCTTTTGGTTTCTTGATGTACATAGTCTTCTTTATCTTCTTGCATTCTCTCTTTTTTTGGCACCCTTTGGTTTTTTATTTTATGAGTTACTTTGTAAGACCATGGATAGGACCCAACATTCCTCACAATGCCACCATCTTCTACCTATTTTTCACATATTTTTTACTTGCCAATGTTGTTTTGGCATCCCTTGGGTTTTTATTTTGTAAGTTACTTTGTAAGACCATAGATAGGTACTGACATCCCTCACAAAACTACCATTTATTTTCTTTATCTTTTCCTAATTTTATGAAGTTACATTGTAATACCATGGATAGGACCTGACCCTCATAAAATTACCACATTTTCATGTTCTTTATCCTTGTTCTCAACTTTATCTTTTACTTCTTTTGATAGATGGAATTTGTGCAAACAATCTATGTTAGCATGTTTTACTCCATTTCCCTCACTCTTATGATAAGGAATCATGCTTTGCTTTCATTGTATCCCTTTTTCCCCTTTATCACATTTTTTTATGATTTGAAGTAATTAAAAAATTTCTATGTGTCATTCCTCTTTATTTCCCCTTCCTTTCATCTTCTCATTGGATAAAATAAGGTCAAAGCTAAGATATCACTTTTATTTTACCTAGATTTATGAGACTCTTAGATCCCATGTTCTTTAAAATTCTCTCTCTTAGCAACCTTTTCCAAAGTATTCAAATGAAATTCATATTTAACACCCATTTTTAGTTTTCCAAATACGTATAGAGGAGGAACATAAAAACCCATCAAGAAATTTAAAATCCAAATCATTTGAAATAAAAGACAATGATATCCAAAAGGCAACATACAAATCTCAAAATTCAAATTCACACCAAAAGACGTGATTACAAGAACGTCTCCTATCTCTAATTGAAGATCAAACTCCACAGTCATCCTCACATAGATCCAAGGTCCTTTAGGGTGCAATAGGCTAGTAGATTGGAATAGGGGAATTCAAAAAACTCTATGGTGCTACCTACTTTTTCATGTAAGTACCCAATATTTATAGTAGATCGATGACTCTGTAATGGATCTTGAAGAATAGGGAACATGTTATGGGAAGGTAAGTTAATTTTACTTTTCATGCATTTAACCTTTATGGGATGATATATATACTCCATTTGTTGACCTAAGACTTGTGTGGCTAAGAGAAGTTCTTCATAGTCCTTACGGTCAAAAGTCCTCTTATTTTAACAAACCTAATTTGAGTGTCTTGAATTCAATAAAGAAGTTCCTCTACCTTAGTTTTTCCTTCATTTTCCCCTCCACTAATTTCATTTCCCCCCCTTGATACACAAATTTTGATTCCAACTGTATTTTCCCTTCTTCTTTAATTCCTTCTTTGTCACCTCTTAAAAACATGATAACACTACTTTGTTTTAGTTTTATTTATCCTTATATCAAAACAACATGTTTGAGCAACTATGGATTATTTATTTCTTTACACCATGTACTTACATTTATACATTTACTTTACTTTTTTGTTACCATTTATCATAGTTTTACTATCCTACTATTACAGATACCTGAGTTCATACCTTTTTTCCATTGTTGAGTGAGGTTGGCTTGTTAATTCTCACTCGACAATGTTGTTTTCCCTTTTATGCACCTTTTTCCATTGATGATTGAGATGTGGATTGTTACTGCTCACTTATCAATGTTTTTTTACAATTTTTTCCATCTTTTACCATTAATTTATTTTTGTTTTACCAACTTGTTTCATATCTATTCTTGGTTTGACTTGGTGAGTTTGCCTTTCTTACTTAAAGATAGCTTGTTTGAGTTTTCCAGTCTTTAGCAGCCTTGGTGTTTCAATTACCCAAATTTCTCATATTTTTCACTTGGTCATTTGGTCTAGCATAGCACTTGTCACCCAGCTTAACAAATTTCCCAAGTATGTCATGTCCTCATAGCACTAGCCATCTTGGCTTTTCTTGTAATTATTTGTTTCTGCTCTTTAGTTTTAATTTCTTGGGTTTGTTGAAAGTAGTTTATACACCCTACACAATAAAAACTAACAACATAGTAGACAACCATTCAGTGATAAAGATAAGTCAAGGTATGTATTTAATTTAATTTTTAGTTATTTACTTTTTAGTCATTTACTTCCAATTATTTCTACTTTAAATTATTACAATTCCTTTATTTTTAGCATCAATGTTGTGTGTTACTATGTTCTTTCTTGAAGCACCATCCCCTGTTACACATTAGTGACACATGATGAGCTTCGCTTGGGGCCTATGTATACACATAATATTTTTAACATTTTTTATTAAATATTAATGCTTTACATATTGTAATAACCCTTTGAGACTCAATCTCTCTAAGTACATACCCTAAGGGGTGTATCGAGAAAGGGGTCGGCAGACCTTTGGTGCTTCATAGGATTATTACCCCTTATTTCTATATTATTACCAATCCAACCAGATCTTAAAACCATTCCCTAAGATATTACTCCTCACTTGCACACTCCTCTAATATTTTCCTCTTTCCATCCTCTTTTTCTTACCTTAATTCCCATTTGGACTATCAGTTGAACTAGGTCAACCATGGTCAACCCTGTATAGTTTAAGGATATTTTTCCCTTTTTGGGTTTGTTAGTCTTTCAACTGACCTAGATCAAACCTAGTGAATTATCTATGAAAACATACTATGTTGACCATGGCCAACTTTGTACAACTGGCATTTTTGAAAGGATTTAGGGTGAGATGCACCTATAAATATAAGATCATTTCATCATTATTTCAATATGCAATCAATATTTATTATTATCTTGTGCTTCTTCATAATCTACTCTTCGACCATTCTACTTGAGGATTCTTAGCTTAGGGTTTTTACTTGGATAATCTAGTCTTTTGGATAAGTCTTGGATGCTTTAGCCTTTCTTAGTTATCTTTACAAACCACAACATCCTCTTGCAAATCCACTTTAGCCAAGGGAGAGATTGATTCTCTATGGGTTCACATTTAATTAAGTATATTCTAACTTTTTTCTCCTCTCTTTAGTAGATAGAAGTAGCATAAGTGTTGGCTCAAATACTATTACTCTTCATATTCCATGTATTAAGGTTTTACTTAGATTAATTGATATTCTCTTGTACATGTTTTGATAACTTCTAACCCATTTATTGTGCCAAAAGCTTTGGTGTGCACTAGATATTTACTTTCTTTTTTATTAGACTTAAGTGAAATATAAAAAATTAGGACTCTTTCAGGTTTGTTACATGATTGTGTTAGAATGTAGGCTTTGGAACCCTAACTCATATGGTGTATTATGGAAAGTGATCCCCTGATTAGGTCTAGTGGATCCCGATATTGGTCATTCTCTCTCTTAACAAATGTATTCCCACTTGGAAGTGTAGGTATGCTCTATCTTCTCCAATCTAGGATTGATTTATAGACATGATGAATTTATTATTACATACATAATGACTACTACTCCATAAATTTAAGTATACATTTTATTTTATAATGAAAGCTTTAAGAAATAGAGTCAATTTTATATGTACCCCAAAACATCAAATAATATTATTATTATTTTAAGAAAACTACAATCTCAAAAAAGTTCAAAAATATTTCAATGACTGTAGAACAATTTACAATTTCCTTTTGATAACTAATCTCAAAATGACACAGTCTACACATAAGAATAAATTTTCAAATAGGGGTCTACCAACTTTTTGAATAGGGCTTCTCTTTTTCTCCTTATTTAGAATATTATCACTCCTAAAACATGCATAAATTATTACAATTCAAAAATCCTTACCTTTTGTATGAAGATAAACATTTTTAATGACATTGGAGAGGTTTACCAATGGTTATATGACAATTTTGAAAGGTGACCAAGCACTGACATTGAGTTCCAAGGAATATACCAATTTTAGCCCTTGTTCATGATTAAAAGGGTATCAAATAAAATTTCAAACATGTTTACATTATTTTTGAAACTTTACCATACCCCTGTAAGTCCTAAACACATAATATAATTCAAATTTTTGGGCATACTAGTTTTGGTGAGAAAACCAAAATTTGTAAATTAGACAGTCTGTGAGGTCCTTGTAGACATAGGCACTGAGGTTAACCTATTGAATACGAATGCCTAGGATAAAATGGGTAGACCATCCTTGAGGCATTCCCCTCATGAATCTTCATGGACAATAAGACCTGGGTGTAGCCTATCAAATTTTTGAAGAGCATATTTGTAGATATCATGGGTGTCAAATTATGTGTTGACTTTGAAATGATCGAGTTAGTAGAATAATATAACTACCTAGCTCTTCTAAGAAGGCCATGGTGTTATGGAAACAATGTAGATATGCACTTCAAAAGGCACTACATGACCTTTGATAATGGAAAAGAGAAGGTTGTTATACCCCTCTCAAATAACCAAGGACCCCCTATGTCAAGAGCATGGATATCAAGGATGAGATCAACCACATCTATAACATCATGGTGCAAGGTGTTGAGACTCTAGACCCAAATAATCAATGAGTCCTCTCTTGGGAAAATGGATAATCATACTTAGACACCATTGATGTTTCCTATGATTTATGGGTTGATGAATCATATGAGACCACTAGTCAAAGGTATCGTTTGGTATGCATGAAGGTGCCAAAACTAGTAAAGATAGGTTAGGTCCAAATTGATCACACTTATAAAAGGTGGGTCCCTTACACCAATATAATGGAAAGAGAGTGTTTCACTTTAATAAGGTAAAACTTGTAATTCTCCCAAAATATGAGGGGAATAATCTTGTGAAAGACTATCTATGACCTCAAGTCATGTATCCCAAAATAAAACGATAGAATGGGCACACTAGTGTTTACATTAAAGAGCACTACCACTCATTAGTGGGTAGTGTAGAGGCATAGATTTATATCTTGGTGAGATGTGAAGGAAACCATTTGTACTATATTTGGAAAGATTAACAAGGACTTAGATATCTTAACCTACTTTGGCAACTCTGACCCTATAGTGTATGTGTGTCTTTGCACAAAAATGTGGACCAACTACATTAAAAATTCCCTAAGGAATCTATGAGTGGATGCCTTTTATAGGACCTTGAATACGTGTGTATGGGCATGGTGCATTTTCAATGAGATGTGTCATAAGAAAACCAATTGAGATGCCCTTAAGGAGTAGTTTGTTCATACCTTCTCCTTTTCTTCTCAAAACCTTCAATTGATTGAGCCACTATAGGTAGTTCAAAGGTTAATGTTTTAGGACACTAAAATATTAGATGACTACCTAAAATACATGTTCAGTGAAAAAGGGTTGGTACTCCAAACTTTATTCAAAAATTAAACTCTCAATAGTGACTCTAGTGATGAAGATGATGACACATGGAAGGTGTGCATCTGGAAGAATTTGATAGGCAAAAGGAATTTACCATACCAAGTTGAGGATAACACCCCAAAAGAAGAAGAACCTTCCCATCTTTGGGTGGAAATAACTGAGGGTAATAGGCAAGTTGAGGACTCACCCAAGGAGAAAAATGAAACCTATCAAGCACCATTAAAAGCTACCAAGGTAGCTATCAATTTATAAGGGGAATCAAAGATTACCACTCTTAGTGCCTATTAGTTTGACACAGGGTTGACATGTATTGTTGATCTCTTAAATGAATTCTAAGACTTATTCCCTCGAAACTATGGAGATATAAAAGACACACACCCATCCCTTGGGAAGATGAGCATCAAGATAGTCGATGGTATAAGACCTGTCAAGAAGTAACATTATAGGACAAACTTTAATATTTGTACCAAGGTCAAAATGGAGATTGATGGTATGATAACCATAGGCATCATCTGCCCTATGTAGGAATCTGAATGGGTTATCCCCATGGTCATTATCATCAAAAATTATGGGCACATTAGGATTTGTGTTGATTATATGTTGTTGAATGCCTCATGTGTAACCAACCCCTTTCTAACTCTACTCACCGATGAAGTATTTGATGACATTTCAATTTGTGAGATATAAACCTTTACTTATGGGTTTTAAGGTTACTATCAAGTCTAGATCGAGGAAGAGGGCAAGCCCAAAACCACCTTTATGATTAAATGGGGTTATTTCTCATACAATGTGATTCCCATTGGACTAAATAATGTGTCAATCATGTTCTCTTGAGTGGTGATCACCACTTTCAAATACATCATTCACAAGTTCCACCAAGTATACTTAGATGACTGGACTATGTATGGGTTAGTGAAGGATCACTATGAAAACTTGGGCCTTATGTTTGAAAGGTGTAGGTAGTTGTAAATTTCTTTGAAACTCAAGAAGTGTGTTTTCATATTGTCATTTGGCACTTTGCTTAGGCACATCATTTGCAAGGATGGTTTGCTCATTGATCCAAAAAATATTGCAGTCATCCTTAAGCTTCAAACCATATCAACATAGAAATATGTTAATGTAGACACCTAAAATTGGCCACTGATAATCTCCAACTAGGATTTTAACTAATTTCTACCAAAGTGCACAGTTTATCCTAAAACACTAAAACACATTAAATGAGTTGAAATTGATAAATTCAAGTGCTAATTTTGGCTAGGGTATCATTAAAAGGGGAAATGCAATTTATGACACAACTAACTTTGATCAAATCATTTCGATTCAAAATGGCATTTTTGCACCTGGGTGCTCTAGATTATTCTTTTTTACCAAATTTATTACACAATACATGTGCCTTTTTTATTTTGTATTGGTAACATCCTAAATGGGATAATAAATCCAGTGCATCTAAAATTGCATTCTAATTCTAATCTAGTCAAATTTTGAGCCAATAACAAGACATTTTGACCAATTTAATCAATTTGTGCACTAAAGGGATAAAATTTGCACCAAAGTGACTAATCATGCTTAAATATAATTAATTAAAATCATGAGTCTAATTAATAATTACATGGATATTTTTTAATATTTATTTTTGGAAATCAATATTGAATATTTGCATCATCAAATGACATCATTTCTTGGGAAGACATCCCTAGGCCATAACTGCATAAAATATCTCATCAAGTCACCCCATGCATCATTAAAACCCTCCAATGCCTCTTTATTTCATCTCTATCCCAAATATTTATGAAAGAATTTTTTGATTTTCACCTCAAAAATTGAATGGATTCTTAGCCACACATCTTCATCTTGAGATGGACTGTTCAAGTTCATTTTGACCATTTTCTAAAATCTTTAAATAGGAAGCCTTGCCTATTGAATTTCAAGATTTGATAATGAAAATTTATAATGCACAAATAATTCCAAAATCCATTGTAATTAGTGTTATAATTCCAAATCCATCACAAAGGTGCCAAGGATAAGAGTAGATAGCCAATCCTCGTTTGATGAAGACTCATTGAGCACAAGCCAAGCAAGCCACTTCAACAAGCTATTTGGATCATCTAAGGAAGGTAAAGGATTGATTTATATTTGCATTCTAGCTATATTTCTCATTTGGTTATTTTAATATGCTTCCCCCTTGAGATAGGCTTAGGGTGTTAGCTTAGTGTGTCCTTTGTTTGGATTTTATTTCATTCACTAACACCATATTAATCTCCCCTTAATGTAATCCTATGTTGACAAATGGCATGCCCAGTAGGACTCTAGCCTCACAAATTTGATCATAAAGCACCTAAAAGTAAACTAATAACTCTTGTCATGCAGGATGTTGGAGTGTGGAAGCATGTAAATTAAAAATTTGGCCAAAAGTCCATTTTTCTAGAAGTAGTGGTTTTGTCCCTGTAGAGTCACATATTTATTCTTTGGACTGCAATCTCGTAACTCTAAAATCATGGTATTGAAATCTTATAACTCCAAAATCATAGTATTTTAATACCAAAACTCCAAAGTCATAGAATTGTAATCCTTCCACTCCAAAGTCATGGTATTTTAATCCTGTGATTGACTCAATCACATTTTTACATTACGAGTCATGATATTATAGTGTGCAGAACAAGCCATCTTCCAGAGCTTGGTTTTGGGTCATCCAGATTCCATTTTGATGATTGCTTTTTTAAAACCATGCATTTTTTTTATAAATTTTCATGATACACCATTATTTTATCTTGAAGTTATATAATTTTTTCATGAAATCCCTTCAAACCCCTAGTCATGGGATTGTCAACCCGAGTAGTGGGATTATCAATCTAAATGGCAGGATTATTGGCTCAAGTAGAGATATTGTGTTCCCTATTAATCTAACCTAAATAGTGATATTGCATGTCTAAATCATGGTTTTGTAGAGTTATGGGATTGATCTGTGGAGTAGCAAGATTCACTTTTTGAACCTGAGACTTCATTTTCCCAAGTTAGTTATTTCAAACATAAATATGCTTTAAGGTTAAATAAAGTACTAATACTTTTTATTGTAGGATCCACTTGAAAAAAGGCCAAAAAACTTAAATAAGACTTTTCACACTTCATTTGGATGTCTAAAATGAATTAGGAACCTCATTTTGGTGTTTAAATAAAATATTTTAGGATGCTTTATTGATCAAATTTTTGTGGTTTTCTTTCAAATTTTACAATTTACGGCCAATGGCCAAAAAGAAAATCACCAAACCTTTATTTTATTGATTAAAATTAGACTCATTTGTCAAGTTTGTATTCAATATATGATTAATTAATTTATTGGAAAAAAGAAGGTTCATGTGTGTATGCTCTTCCATCTATCCCCTTTAGGGAACTTTTGGAATTAAAAACACCATCCTTATTGCAAACATGCCTAGTCTAAGGCATAGAAAGAATGTCATTTAAATCAC
The DNA here is from genome assembly GCA_037957365.1 of Torreya grandis. NCBI lineage: Eukaryota > Viridiplantae > Streptophyta > Pinopsida > Cupressales > Taxaceae > Torreya > Torreya grandis. The sequence goes on from JARHVA010005400.1 coordinate 872,411, forward strand.
TCTCCAAAAACTCAAAATAGTATTGGGTGATATTGAGGTAACCATAAAGTCTTTCTAATTTATGTCATATATTTTATGCAAACTTGGATTGTGAGGGGGACTTCATTCTGTCCTATAATTTCTATAGGGAAACTTTAACCAAGGGCTTCATCTCTCAACATCAACTTCATCACCCCCACTAGGATCATAGGTTTGAGTGGTTAAACCACCTTTTAGTGTTGGGGTTAAGCACCTAGATGTATTTTTATATTGAACATCACACTACACTAAGCAAGCAATGGATGTAGTAGTTGTAAAAAAAGGTAAGACCTTTTTACAACAAGCCAAGTGTCGTGGACACCCAATTAAAGTGTGTTTCTTTTAATTCATTTGGCATGAAAGTCATTATGCAATTGATCCATCTAGAATGTTCATAAAATAATTAGTTTATTTAACCCCACTTTACCATACCTTATCAGTTTAGGATTTAAGACAATTAGTTTGTTGTTTTGTCTTGGTATTAGATTACTTGGTCTTGTTTGAGAGTCAAAACTTGGTGTTAACAGAATGATATAAACCAAACACATTGTTCCCAACTTTCTTTGAGAAAGGATGCATTATATTTCCCATGTAAATATCATATTTTGCCTTGTTCAAATTATCATAAACTTTGTGTCATGTCATTCATTTTGGTGCAATTATGATACCCAATTGATTACACACCCTTTACCAATTTTGTTTAAGTCCTTCATTTGTAATCTAAATTTTAAATTGCACCTTCATAAGTTTATAGGGTTGATGTGCTAAGGGGGTTCACCATTTACACTAAACTTGAGGGAACTTAAGTTCAATTTCCCATTTAAATTGGGGGCCATTTTTAGACTCAACATCATTATCATCATTTGCTAAGACTCAAGTCATCTCACATGTTTACTAATGTTTTGAGTCCTAGACTTTGACTACCCACCCTATTTTTAAATTTATCCATTTGATAGCACACTCATGCCTTAGATATTTTGTCACATATTTGTGTGTAGGAATCATTTGAGTTGAGGAGGGTAGTATTACATTGCCGAAATCATGGTAAACCATTTTTCCCTTAGAGTCTTGAAACAAGAATTTATCACACCTTTTGAGAATTTTAGCATTGTTATGTTTCTCAAATTATTTTCAAAATTGGTTCATAGGCCTATTCACATAGAGTAAAAAGTTGTTTCAAATTTTCAACCATTTTGAGTTTTCTTTGAGAGCCTTTGTCTAGCACGGTTACACCTTTAACTTTTGTCTAGTTTGTTTGTTCACAGAGCCTATCCTCATCATTATTTATGCCTTTATTTAGGAGAACATAGCTTTTCTCCAAAATTCTTTTGCCTTATGACTAATTCTAACTAATCATGTTTATGTTTTATTCCATGTGCCATGTCTATGTCAAATCCATTTCCAAACTTGTTAGATTAAATCAAATCACATCATGCCTTTATTTCAAGTCTAGATTTTGACATCATTTGGCCAAAAGTCCTAGCATTGCCTAATTTAGCATACCTTTTGACTCCACATTTGGATAAGAGACCTAGAAACTATTTTCCCTTTCCTAATTTAGACCTTGTTTAAAATACTTTGACTTAGAATTTTAACATGCCAATTTTTATTCAAATGCTTGACCTTTTTTTGTATGACATTTGACATTAGAAATTTGATGTTAGACTAATTTATGCCAAGTCTTAGCACAAACCATTTTGGAGATATATCCCCATGATCTAATCATTGTTTGGAGATATAACTCCACCCTTTTGACCAATTTAGACCAAGTTTGAACTATTTGTCCTTTAGACATAGTTTTTTAGAGTTTTTAGAACTCTAAGCCTTTTGTTTTGGATCTTTCATTATTTATGTGGACATGTCTAGCTACACTTATGGTGGAATCACATACAATCCAGGTTATGATATAATGGCCGCACAAATTGACTATAATCAAACACCTACTTATGATCCAAATCAAGACCTTGATTGGTATGAAGAGGCTTCTGAGGAGGAATTTATTGAAGACCCAACTATAGATAATGTTGTTTGGTATATAGATTCATACCATCTTTACAATAATCATTACATGGAACATAATGAAGAACCAACTTATGATCCAACTCAAGATTAGGATGATATGGTTTATGAGAAGGAATTTGATGATTTGGCTTTTGTGAGATACCAAGCTCCACAATGCCCCAAAATTATCCTTCCAGGACCTCATCCTTTGGCTTGTGTGAGCTACCAAGCTCCACAATTCCCCAAACTTATCCTTTTAGGACCTCATCCTTTAGCTTGTGTGAGCAATCAGGGTTAACAATGCCATACCATTTCTATACCAGGACCTAGTCCTTTGGCTTATGTGAATAACCAATCTTCACAATTCCCTGTCATTATCCAACCACTGATCATTCTTCATCCATTGCCAATAGTTCACCACTTTAGAAAATGATAGGCAATCCAATCATAACCTCATTCAAACCAATCATTCAAATACCAAGATGTGTTCAAAATTGGTATTTTCCAACTCATTAAAAACTAAGGCCAAAATAACCAACCAATCCAAGACTTTTTTGATAAACTTACCATTTTTTATAAGTCAACTTTTGATGAATCACCTTTAAATCATATACATGTTGTCAATAAGTCTCACTCTGATGAGCCAATCTTTGTTGAGTCACTTCTTAATGATTATAATCTCCTTTAGGCAAATCATTACCTTGACCATATGCCTATTTTTCAAGGGCATCCCTTTGACAAGCCATTCTCCAAGGAGTTATCTCTTGACCTTTTTCCTATTATTGAGGAGTCTCATTTTGATAAACTAGTCTTTATGGAGCCCATTATGCCATAATAGGCCATTACTTGTCTAAAACCAAACATTTAATAAGACACCATTATAATAGAGTAACCATCAGATGAAGAATAAACATTGGAGTTAGGTTATAATCTTGAATCGACATCTGATTTAGAATTAGAATTAGAATCAACATCAGTCTCAACATCAGATTCAGATTCCTTTGAGTCAGAATTAGATTCAAAAATAAAATACATTCACAACTATTAAAATATTGGTTACATATGCCTTATAGATTAGTTTAAATACATTATTGATCCTTCTATGATTTTTGAGTATTATTACTTCAACATCACCATAATTTCTCCTAGTATCTTTTATGAGGATTGTGCAACCAGCCCCTATTCCATTACCATCAACTAATCTATCCATTTCATTGACATTCCATCTCCCACAAGTTTTGATTAGGACTGATAGAATCACACTTTGTTAAACTACATCCATGGTGACATAGCATTTGAAGAAGAGCAAAGAGGCCAAGACCACATTCATATAGTAGAAGAAGAACATTCTCCTTGTGAAACCTTTTCAAAGCTAGTATGGGATAATCGAAGTTTAAACTTAGCATCTTCTAGTGAAACATTTTTAAAGGCACTATAAAAAAATCAAAGCCAAAACTTAATGTTCCTTAGTGAAACCTTCTTGGAAGTGCTATGGGATAATCAAGACAATTTCATTGGTGAAAACCTCTTTGAGGTGCTAATAGTTGAGCACAAAAGTCCTTCACTACTTGATGAAGAAAAAATCAAAGATCAAATCAAAATAGCTCCCTATCTACATCCTAATCAAATGGTAGCTACTCTCAAGCCTAAATGACAAAAAAATATGATGGTCCTATCAAGAGCATCTTCAGAGGTCTTCAGCCCTGCCACATCCAAAGTTGTGTTGAATCCAATATCAAAAACATTATGTGTGACTAAAATTCATGCTCTTAATTTTTTTCCCTACCATCATACATTCCATTACCATCCACCATTCCATCACCATAACAAACCTATCATCCAAAATTTATCCCTAATTACCATTCATGGTTAAACTTTCCTTTACAAAGGCTACAAAGATACCTTCTCTCAATGCTTGAAGAAATCCAAATTAATGACCAATGAATATCACAACAATATAATTTGCATCTAAATATGCAACTAGTTCTTGATATAGAAACTATTCAGATGAGGTGTGAGTTAGTAATTAACATGATTGATTATTGTATTTATATCATTTGTTGATCATGGCATGCATCTTCCATTTCAATAGGAACAATAGAATCCAAAAACACACCCATGGCACAAACATGTACCATGCCATTTAATTTACCATTCCTTTTGCCATTATTCTATACCCTTCCATTTACCTTACCTTACCACTTGGGGGCAACCCTCTTACCAATTTATCCAATCTATCGAAAGCCATCGTTATCCTAATGTAATGCCATGCTATCCTATCATTCCATTCATATCTAGACCAAAGCTTATTTTTTTGTCATCTACCTAATCTTGTTTTGATCTTGGTTCCTTTGGTTTTTATCACACTTTTTACTAGAGGATTCCGATCAAGTTTCAACTCTTATCAAATCTACATTTTAATGATAGTCTATGAAAGTAGTGTGATAGATGAGCTGGCAAGATATCTTTCATTTTCCATCCTATATCAAGTTTGTTTATGTGACCCTAATTATAACTACCTATGGGAAAATTAGTGTTCACCAATCTTGCTACTAATTATAATTGTATATGGGAAAATTAGTATCATTTATCTAATCCGTTGTATCCTAGTTATAACCACCTATGTGAAAACTAAGGGAAACATTTATTTATCATGCATTGCCACATCACCTTGCCATTGTTTTTTTTTCATTTGACTGACCATTTTCTAGATTTGAGAACTTGTTGGGATCTCATTGGTTTTTTCCTTCCTTTTGTGTGGAAAAAATTAGTATGACTTGAGGTCATTTCAAGACTATGTAGTCCATGCTCAATTCATGTTGAGGTCACATCAGTTCCCCCTTTCCATGTGTTCTTTCCATTTTACGAGTAACCTAAGCCACACTCTTGCCATTTTGTAAGCAACCTAAGCCACACTTTCACCATTTTTTGAGCAACCTAAGCAACGCTCTCATCATTTTATGAGTTTGGATCATTAGAGTGTCTCATTATTATTAATCAAGTTGAGATAATATAAAAATTCCAAAAGCATTTGTAAAATTGTTAGAAAAAACCAAAAACATTGACCACTTCTTTACCTTAAGGATTCTAGGAACCCTTACTAAGCTACAAGTAAATCACTTGTCACTTAGTTTCCCCATCCTTTTTGGCCCCCTTTTTCTCGTGAACTTGTCATTTGCAAGACCATTCCTAATATTCTATCAAATCCATTTTTTTTCATCAGTTATCATTTTATTCCCATTTCCTAGGAGAACTACATTTGGCCTAAAATTTTTCTTGGATATTACATCCATGAAACTATGTAGGTAATGTCCACTTGCCTAGTGCATATGGAGATATCTCATCCACCCCCTTCCTTTTCTTCTATTCCCCCCATCATTTTTTTTATCAAGTTGTTGCCTATTTTCTAGGGGCATTGTTTGTCATGTTTTTTCTACTAACATTAGGACTAACTGTTATTTATTTCTTTACTTATTTTATTTGTTGTTTATGTGCCTATTTTTTTGCTTTCTAATTTTTTGCCTTGATTGAGTCTATGTGTGTTCATTGGGTGATTCCTTTTGTATTTATACATAAAGCCATCCATATTCATATGTTTACATTGTCATCATAGTTTTTTATCATTGGTTCATTGTTCTCTATTAAGTATTGGATTTTGACAGTCAGTCCTTGTGCATATTTCAGCCTAGTCCTCATGGTGTTCTATCATAAGGCTCACTGTCAAGTGTTAAAATAAAAATTATCTTCAAAAAGTATACTCATCAAGGGTGGTATCAACATCTCCTCAACACCAACATCCCAATCATATCCCAAATAAAGTAATTAACCATGAAATAATTTTAGCCTTTGTTAGTTTGAAAAAGCATATCCTTACTAGTAGGTTTCTCCAATTCTTCATTACCCTCTATGTTAAGTTCCCATCATCATCATCCAATCAATCATATTTTCCATAATTAGGGTCCAATGATTATAATTTCCTATGGGCAAATCATTGTACACCATCCCACCTACATTTCTTAATGATTATAACTGTATTTGGGAAAATCATTATGTTCTCACCAAATTTACTTTCTTTTACCCAAATAGAGGCATGTTTTTATCTTTTTTTTCTATCCTAATTTTGGTAGCTCCATCTTCTCAATCATTATAATTACCTTTAGGCAAATCATTGTTTTATCATACCACATTGCCACTATCAGGGTACAATGCTTATAACTGTCTTTAGGCAAATTATTGTACATCATCCCACTTGAATTCTTAATGGTTTTGATTAATTTTTAAAACTCATTATGTTTTCACCCCATAATCTTCCTTCCTTTGGTCCCCTTATTTCATCTCTTTCATTTCTAGGGCCTGTTTGTTGACCTACTTGTGCCAACCATTCCCTCAAGGGGGCATTATACAATTAGTTCCTCATCATTACAGTTGTAGGAATACATGAAATTTTCATTCTTTGAGAAGAGGTTACTATGTTTATAGATTGAAATGCCTTCCCAAATAAGGGAAAATTGTAGACACCTAAAACTAGCCACTGATAACCTCTAACCAAGCTTTTAACCAATTTCTACCAAACTGCACAATTTGGCTTAAAACACATTAAATGAGTTGAAATTGAAATATTCAAGTGGTGATTTTGGCTAGGGTATCATTAAAAGGGGCAATGCAATTTATGAGACAACTAACTTTGATCAAATCATTTCAATTCAAAATGGCATTTTCTCACCTGGGTGCTTTGGATTACTCTTTTCTACCAAATTTCTTAAATAATAAATGTGCCTTTGTTATTTTGTATTGGTAACATCCTAAATGGGATAGCAAATCAAATGCATTTTACATTGTATCTTAAATCTAATCTAGTCAAAATTTTAGCCAATAACGAGACATTTTAACCAATTTGATTAATTTGTACACCAAAGGGCCAAAATTTTCACCAAAGTGACTAATCATGCTTAAAGCTAATTAATTCAAATCATGATCCTAATTAAGAATTCCATGGACCTTTTTGAATATTTCTTTCTGGAAATGAATATTGAATATCTGCATCATCAAATGACATCATTTCTTGGGAAGACATCCCTAGGCTATAAATTCATAAAATATCTCATCAAGCCGCCCTAAGCCTCATTAAGACCATCCATGGCTCTTTATTTCCTCTCTATCCCAAATATTTATTAAGGAATTTATTGATTTTTGCCTCAAAATTTTAATGGATTATTAGCCACACATCTTCATCTTGAGATGGATGGTTCAAATTTATTTTGAACATTTTGTAAAATCTATAAATAGGAGGCCTTGCCTATTGAATTTCAAGCTTGGATAATGTAAATTTATAATGCACAAATAATTCCAAAATCTATTTAAATTAGTGTTATAATACCAAATTATTGAGCAAATCCAAAATCCAAATCCATCATAAAGGTGCCAAGGAGAAGAGGATATAGCCAATCCTCCTTTGATGAAAGATAGCCACTTCAAAAAGCTATTTGGATCATCCAAGGAAGGTGAAAGATTTATTTGTCTTTGCATTCTATTTATGTTTCTCATTTGGTTTTTTTAATATGATCCCCTCTTGAGATAGGCTTAGGGTATTATCTTAATGTGTTATTTGTTTGGATTTTATTGAATTCATTAACACCATACTAATCTCCCCCTATTACAATCCTATGTTCACAAATAACACCTTTTTTAGACATTATGGGTACTATAGGAAGTTCATAATGAAATATGAAAAGATTTTAGAACTACTATAAGAGCTCTTACGAAAGGATGACCAATTATGTTGGGGTGTATTATAAGAAGATGTCTTTGAGACGCTAAAGCTCAAACTAGCAAGTGCATCGATATTGTAAATTTTTAACTGGGTGATTCCATTCCATGTCCATGCCGATTCATTTGTATTGTGATCAGTGTCATTATGGTGCAACCAAGTGAAGGAAAAATGGATCATCCCATTCCTTTTGTAAGTGGAAAACTAACCAAGGCAGAACAGAACTAAACCATAATTGATCATGAGGTGATTGCCATGGTCTATGCCCTAAAAAAGTTTTGACAATATTTATTGGTGATCCTCTTCATATTATTTACTAATCACAAGGTGATTAAGTATCTAGTGAATAATCCCATGTTACATGGGTGCATTTGTATATGGATTGTTTTATTTCAAGAGTTTAATTTCTCTATTATAGTAAAAATTTAAAAATAAAACTCGAGCCTAGACCATCTATCCCACATCAATGCTAGCAATGTAATAATGCCTATTAAAGATGATATGCATGATGTTAAAAATTTTATAAGGTCCACCACATCTCATAAGACTTGGTATATATTTATATATTTTTAACATCTCAATATGTGGCTCAGGCCATGATGATTAAGGAGAAGAAGTATCTTGTAGTTCACACCACCCATTTTCAACTCATTGGTGTGGAGCTATACAAGTTAAGCCATGAAGTCATGTGATGATGTGTCCTAGAGCATGAAAAAGAATCGATATTATAAGAGGTGCATGAGAAGATTATTTAAGGCCACTATACTAGAGATAGTATGAGATGCAAAGTACTATAATTAGGCTTGTGTTGGATAACTCTATTATAGGATTAAAAAGATTGTGCCAAAACATGTGACATCTTCTAGTGCATGTTAGATACAAACCATCGAGATGAGATGCATCTCATCCCATCCTTTCCTAGGATCCATTTGAAAAATGGGCCATTGACATTGTTAAGCCTATTACTCCCACTATAAGGTACACAAGTGCATGATACATTCTAGCTACCATAGATTACTTCACTAAGTGGGATAAAGCAATTTTGACCAAATATTGTACCACCACCATAGTATAAAGATTCATATAGGATAATATCATTAGTCATTATGAATGCCTACTTAGCATGAGTGATGATCGGGGTGCACACTTCATCAATGAAACCATTCAGATCTTACTGATTGAATATATGGTGGTGCACCATAAAATGACACCTTATCTTCCCCAACTAAATGGCACCATTGAGGCATTCAATAAAATATTGGGAACATGCCTCACAAATCTATGTGATGTTGGTCATAAAGATTAGGATGATCATGTGTCAATAGTATTGTGGGATTATCACACTACATACAAGTACATGAACAAGGCTACACCATTTTAACAAGTGTTTGGCATAAATGCCATTTTACCTAAGGAATTCATAGTGCCCTCATTGTGCATAATATGTATTGGTCAATTTGATGACCAATAGGCTTTGATCACACACTTAGAAGGCTTGGAGTACTTGGATGAGACACATGCCCAAGTAAGATAAATCTAGGAAGTAGAAAAGGTGTGCCATAAGCTATGGCATGATAAGTACATCAAACTCAATGTTTTTACCAAATGTGGATTGGTATTGTTATATGACTCAAAGTACCTCAAGCACTTAAGAAAATTGTAGATTAGGTGGGTGGGAACTTATGTCATCCATAGTATATTAGAGACTGTTGAATGAAAGATGCACATGTTGATGGGTGAAATTCTCCCTAACATTTTAGTGGTAACATATTAAAGTTATAGAGTCACTAGGATGGTACTTATGCCATCAGATATCAACTTCCTAGTTATAATTTGGTTGATTTTTTCTGACCATAATGAAATTTGGTGTAATCCAAGTATTTTATTATGTTTGTTTCATATGAGTTGAGTTAATAATAATGGTTGTTTTAGGCTTGTAGGAGAACTACTCTGACACTTACATGCATAAATCTAGTCGAGTGGGTCAAGTACAGATGCTCTCTAAATGCCTGAGGCTAGAAACCTAAGTTTTCAGGCATGTGAAATTAGCTAGGTTAAAAAAGTTATGAGTAAAATTTGGCAAAGGGAGGTGCATAATATTATTATATGCAATAAATAAAGAAGAGATAATGAAGCACTAGAGGAACAGTGCAAGGATTTGTATGGGGTATGAAAGGCCGAATCAAGAGACATGAAAACATAGAGAAATTAATTTAGAAAGAGAGGCATGTTTGTAAGGAAGAAAACCACTAAGAAAATATGGAACTGAGGAGGTTGAATCATGTGCATGTGAATTTTTATGCCCATGTTTCCATAAGAAGGGTAAATGTTGTGCCAAGTTGAACTAAGTACAAGAAAATAATTATTGAGATAGCTAGCACCCACCTAACAGTCGAAAAGAAGTGATAGTTTGAATCACCTATCATGTCACTAAATAAACCATTATAAAAATTAATGTTGTGATACTAGAATCACAAAGATCTACAATAAATGAGAATTTAGTGGTGGATTTTTTCAAATGTTGTGGATTTAGTAGATTTCAGGAAATCCACATACCACCAAGCCATTTATCACTAGCCATTAATAAGGTAGCTAAAAATAGAGTATAAAAGGGTGAAGGGAAGAATTTAATAGGTTAAAAAACTTTGTGAGAATTAAAACTAGAACATAGATCTAAATCCATCAAAAAAATAGAGAACACCACTAGTGAAAACCAGAGCATCCACATCCCCCAAGTGACAATGGTTAAACAACAAAAAGAGTGTGTTTCAATTTGAACTGAAAAGGAGGTAAACAAAGAGGAATTGAGAGAGAAATAAGGTAGTATAAGTTTTACATAATGATAAATCCACCATTAAATACACATGAAGCTCAAAAGTTGAAGACACAATTGTAGTTCCTGTGACTATCATAAACATAAAGCAAAATTTTGAGCTTCAAACAGATCAACCAACCATGTTTCAACAACAAATAGTTTATAATGTGGGAAAAGAGATTAATTATAGGATTGTCATAGTTTTATAATTATGTGAATAAAACATAGATGATGAAAGAATCAACCACCATGAAAAGGGAGGCACAACTGGTAGAAGGCATAAGCATCATGTTAATAGACCTAGAATCAAATGCAAAGTTTTTTTACAAAGAGATGTAATTCCCATTAGGTTATGGTGGGGGAGAAGTGGGTGTCCTTTGTACATATGTGAAAATTAAATGATTATAACCACTATATTGGGAGTAATGTAAATAACTAAATTAGGATATGATGGTCAACATAAGGAAGAAGACAAAGGTAGGTGATTCACTCTTTGACATCTCCATCTGAGATAAACTAGAAAAAATAGGTGTAACATAGCTATTTGAGATACCAAGCTTTTATAAACTAAAGGAATTGGTGTAATCCCTCCTCTCATGTGTACATGGTGACCATTTCTACTTCATAGGATAATGCATGAGGACATCAAGATGCCTCATCAGTAGGATCATAGGACTACTTGGTATAGGGAAAAATATTCATGAGATGATGGAGGATGAAGTGGAGGTTGAGATGGTTTCAAAGATCTTGGGATACTACAAGTCAAGATTAATATTCCCCATAAAGGATATCCAAGACCATGGAATGAGGGTAGTAGTGTACCTAGTTATCTATAAACTATGCCCTAGTAGATGGTTGTTCGACATTAACAATACCTTCTTTTGCATCGCCTACCACATGGTACAAGGGGTAAAATTTAACATCTCCAAATTCATTTCTAAGGAGATTATTAAGAATGTGTAATATTACCATCAATGGCATGAGACCTTTAGGTGGGGATATATGTTGATTCTAATTATGATGAAATAGATAGGTGTTCAATATGGAGATGACGATAACCTATGGGCGTTCCCACCCAACTATGAATCCCCTACGATGAAGCATCAAGACTTCATTTTCCCACCTAGCTTCTCATAAAAGTACAAGATAAGGGTGAAAGGGTGGTGTGGCAAGTACATCAAAGCCTTTGGGATTGAATGGTGTATCCATTAGGAGCTTCCCCAACACCTATTGGGAATGGAAAGCTTTTCCATAATGCAACACTTCTATATAGTGTGCCTAACACTCAAGGATGGGAACGTATCTAGATGGCTCAAGTTGCCTTACACATTTTCCACTAAGTATTTCATGGTAGTGCTAAGAATAATTTCTAATGTACAACAACTAGATATTTCAATCAAGATCATGAATCAAGACATGATCAGGTTGAGGTGCCAGGTTGAGGATGACTCTAATAGTATGAATTTTCATCCCCTCCAAAGAAAGATAATAAACAAGTGAATCATCAACCTATAATATGAAATGAAGTTACACACGAAGGTTGTTGATATTAGAAAGGATGATGATTGCCCCCTCCTAATCAATGATGAAAGGAAGGTTGCATTGAAGACATAATAGAAGACTATCTAGAATAAGTGGGGAGATAAATTTGAAGAGATCATGGAGTGCATCCAATTTAAAATTTCCTTTGAAGATAAAATTACACCCCTAACTCCTAAGAAGCACATGACCTTCACACTAGAGAGTGTTTCCTCCAACAAGAATCATAAGAAAAAGACTAAGGGAACCATTATGTTCCTTACTATAACTCTAGCAGAGATGGAGAAAGAGGTGGTCCTCACACCTAAAATCAAAGAGGAGACTGAAGAAGAAAGAACAGGGACATATATCCTACAAATAAAAGTAGAGGAAGAGGAGCCAAGCACTAACGATTTAAAATAATCCATTCAAAGTGGAACAACCACCATGATTTGTAGGAACATATGTAGGATATTTTAAATGCATCTAGGTTGACCATCACTAACTGATAGATTTGGTAGTCTAGGAATGCATCTAGGTTGACCATCCATTAATAGTGGCATTCATGAGGATTTCTTGGTCATATTCGACATTTTGTGTATACTAAATTTTATGTGCCCTCTCCATGCATGGCACATCAAATTCAACTTGATTTTGAACCAAATAGTCCAAGAGAAAGTTCTTCAATAAGGGAAACATTTCTTCTATCTATAAGGGGCACAGGATCTTAGTTAATTCTTGTATCTCAACTTCTTGGCTATCTTGCTTCTTATGAGAGGCAATAACATGTGATTCTAAGTCTCACACTAATTAGAACTCCCCTTGTAGGTTTTATATGATACTCATAGCTTATTGTAATACATCTTTATTTCATATTTGGTTTGGGTATGTTGTAGATTTGGGTTCAAACCACATCATGCACTTATTGTGACTCTTATCCCTATATTCTAGGTATAACTCAAGTATTGGTGCTACTGGCTATTGAGTGGTGAATCCATTACAAGTAGTCACTTACACCTTAATGGTCTCTATATGGGTCAATTGTTCCTTTGGAGTCCATCTTTCTATCTTTTACTCATGCTTAATAATTATTATACCCTTGTCTAAGCCAGGTCTACCTTGGGTTAACCTTTTGTATAAGTTAGGGCATTCTTCAACCTTATGGGACCCTCAATAATACCCACACATTGGATGTGTATGGAAGTTTTGCTAATAATGCTCTATTGAGCCACTCTTATAGCATGAACATGGTGGGAACCTTCTACCATTTGATCCTCCACCTCGCCCTTTGATACCTCATTGCATCCCAAAACCTATGTTTTATTAGCCATAGCCCTTATTACCTTGGTTAGCCTGCCTATAAACTATTACAGTGGCCTATCATGGATGTCTTTCCATGTTCTTTCATATTTCATCAATCACTTAGCAATAAAAAGTGGTATGGGTGTAGGCATCACAAAACCAACAATAGATGGTTGATTGTTAACTTAGCTAGCATGTTTTAACAAAAGGTAATTATAGATGTCATGCACCTCTCGATAGAATTAAAAACTTAGAATTAGGGTGCACACATTATTTTATGAGTAGTTATTCCTATTATGGCCTTTTGCTTCCTAGTCGATGCACCATAATCCACTTCAAGCATCATGTAATGAGATAGTGTTAAGATTTTGGAGTTAGGAGGCCATATATGCAATTTGTACCTCTATAAATGGGTTGATCTTGGTATTTTCACTTTTGACTATCAGTTATAAGCACAATCTCAAGCACTTCTAGAGGGTCTTTAAAATTCTTCATGGAAAGTGATTTTGGAATGGCATGAATAACCATCCAATGAACCACTATGCATATTGGGAAAGGTGAATAATATAAGGGAGATTTGAAAGGAGAGTTTTAAACCTTGAATCATAAAGGCACATACTTCCTGAGAGTCCTTGGGTAATCTCTTTTAGCACGACCATGTTCCATTGTTCAATGTTTGGAATGTAAAATTCCTTCAATAATTCATCCTTTAGGGTATCATAGTCAACCATGGCCTAGTTAGGATCAAAATTTTTGTACCAGGTATGGGCTCAATCAAGTAGAGTGGTCGCAAACTAGGTAACATTATGCTCCAATTAGGTTATGACCTATGCATGCCACTGTAGTTCACATTTCATCACATGTTTCATGACATTATCTATATTTTGATACTATAGCAAGTGCATATTCATTTCATAGTAAATTTTTTGTGGGGGGGAAGCTAGTATCTAGGGCACTTATCCCCCTAGAATCTATCTTGGTGGTGGTCCTCCAATGCCTCTAGCCACTAGGTTAGGCATTGGTCCCATTATTACTATTAGTGCAATTGATGTCTATATAACTATACTACTTACTTGTGGTGTTGGACCCCTTCATGTATGTTGTTACCCACTTTGCATTGTTGACATCAGTTGAGCTGGTATGATTTATTCAAGTTTTGTTGTGGTGAGCTATTTCCCAATGGTCTGGAGGTAGGTACACTCACCTCCTTATATGTAATAATCTATTCAATCACAAAGTTGCACCCCAAGTCTATAAAATGTCTAAGATATACATTATTAGTAAATTCAATTATTACTTATGTACTTTCTTCAAGTGGGTGATCTAATGCATGAGCATGCATCGTAGGTTCAAAGGAGGTAGGCACGTCAAGCATATATGTAGTCACCAAATCTTGTAGGAACCCAATGAATTCCATAGCTATTAAGTGTTGAACTCGATCCATCACTTCATTATATTTTTCATCTTCATGTTGTTGTATTTTAAGAGATCCTTCCCCATGCCCTTCTTTCTCACTATGGGTTCTCTCAGCACTTTTGGGTTCCATATCTTCCATCAATCTACATCATCTATAATTATAGGTCTATCTTATGAGCTCTTGGGTGTTAATTTGATTGTCCCTTTCATTATGATTTACCTACACATCCCCTTCTCCCCCTTTGTGATTCTCATATGTGAAAGGAATTTAACCTTCCATCCCTAAAGTTTCAAAACCATAATCCACCATTAGATTTTTTAGCTCTACACCAAATTCCTTCATAAATGTGCCTCTAGGGTCATGAAAAAACTAGTACTATGCTTCCTTAGGGCATTAGTATGGTGAGGCTACTAACTCAAGTATGTAGTTATTCAGTTCTCCTTGCTACCATTTATCCACTGCTCTAGTCTGAGTAAAATCCAAGGTCTCAAGAATATCTAGGTGTTCCTTCATCCACTCATGGCTCTATCCATACCTTCTTCTATGGGTTGAATATGGAGCCAACCACCAGTACACATGCTTAGGTAGAACATACAAAAATACCTCATAAAAAACATCATATAGGTTATTCTAAGCCCATTTTATTGGCTTTTGTCCCTTATAGCTTGGATGCTTTAGTGCAAAGCTATCTTCCACCTGTTTTAGCCAGTGCTCAATTTTTTTGAGTTAAAATTGATATATTATTCTATCACACCATTAAAATAATGAAATTCAACACATGTCCTGACAATGGAACCAAAATGTTTTAAAAAAGGGTACACACTTATCTTATTCAGTTCTTTATCTAGTACAACCAGGAATAAACATGGGATATTCCCTCTACACTCAACATTTGAACACTTAGTTGTGTCAGCATCAATCCACATAAGTTCCCAGCCTTAAGTGCTCACCTAAAGTGTAGTTGAGAAGAAACTGGGGCTCGCATTGGGCTAGTTATGCTATGGCATGAGGCTTTATTTACGGGACTTGATCAATTCATCAAAATATTTAGGTATACCCATAGGTGCAAGCCTTTTATGTGATATCCTAGTGTCATATGTGTGCAAGCCTTTGTAGACTAATATCAGTGTCATATGGGTGCCTGAAGGGTTAGAAGGATGCTTTCACTCATTACTCATGCTAGAATCATGCCCCTAATAAGGTTAGGAACACTTAGTATAGGATCTATACTCATTCCTTATACAAATCTATGATGATGTCACCATCTATTATAGGAACTACATTAGAGATGCAAACTAGAAGCATGTATGAATATTACTTAACATGAATGTATTAAAAAAATGACATTATAACAATTACACATTTCAATAACAATACCAAAAATGCATAGACCAAACACATTATATCTTAAGGTAACAATATTCATCATTATTAAGTTTAAAAATAGAGTAGACAATTCATAGCATAATATATGTTCATCTTATACCAATTAATGACCTATAGGCTCACAAGTGAGCTTAGGTGCTTACAAATAGAGCCTTTATAGAATCCATACTACTCCTAAGTCTAATAGTTATCAAAGCAGTGTATATAAAGTAATGTGATTTTTCCAGAGCTTCAATGTAAAATCTTTATCTCTTTGCTTCATTTTCTCTAAGCTCCTTAAATAGCTTCTAGGAGCATCTTCTCGAGGGTGGAAGGTGCACTCTGAGTGCCCAGTTGGAACTTGGTGATCATACCTACCAGCTCCATAAACTTGTGAAGTTCATGCTACAATCTCCAAATATCGCTAAATCATCAAAGATGCCCTAAATATTCATAATCTAGTTAGCCACTTTTCATCTAGCACAAGGTATGCACTGAACCCACTAGCTGATGCTAAAATGCCTAAAATTATGCAAATTATTACCTCACATCAATGTAGATGTCATGTTGGCATAAATACTTATGTTATTATGTTTTTTTTTTCTTCTCACTTATATTATGTATGTTTTAATTTCATTTATAACACATATAATCTCAATTTTCTTCAAGTAAAATAGCCTATAGTTGTAGATTATCCAAGAAATATTGACGAGAGAGTAAAGGATCCATTTTAGGGAAGACTAAAGTTTTTTAACTACCTAGTTTATGGATCAGATTGGTATCTGAGCTAGTTAGAATTAATGTTTTAGGTGGCTTTTTTATTTTGTTTACCTTGAAAGTATATTCCCATCACTATATTAAGTAGTTTTATAGGTCAAGGTATCATAATTCTCTTTCAAGAATGAATTTTCAAGAGAAAGTGAAAGAAAAAAATCATAATTATGGCCCATAACGATGAATAAAATACAATTTTATCTTAAGAGCGATTCAATAAGCTTTAAGAAGGATTGGCTAGCATATCTCTTTATAGGAGCAATATTGAATAGTTAGAGTCCATCATAGGGATTATCATGGATAATCTTGGTGTTTTTATGGATATGTTGAAAATAAGCAAGGAGGATGATCTTGAGCCTAAGAAATTGGAAGAACAATCCCATGTCAGATAAATTCCACCTCCATTTAAAGTTGAGGTAAAGATAGAGATTTAACCATATGATAAATGTAATTATGGAGAGGCTAGACCATTAGATATCACAAATTGAGGTATATTTCATTTTAAATCAAATCAATGAGAACCAAAAAAAATATTTTTCAATGTTAAAATCAACCAACCATGTGTATTCTTTGAAATATTTGTACATTACTTGATTATTTTTATTAATGGTAAAAGAGGGTTTTTAATGGGTCCTTACCCATACCAAAAAAATTAAAAGCATGATTTAAGAACTAGAAGAAAATAAATTTGCTATAGAAAAACCAAAAGACTTCACAGAAGGAATAACAACATTAAAATATCAAAAACACAATAAAAAATCTATAGAAGTGCTGTAAAAACACTCCAACCCTCCCATAAAATTTTACTTGAAAGATATAAGAGTTATACTTAGAAGTTATAATTTATTATTACCTTTTCCTTCAACTTTTGTTACTCACCACTAGCCAATCACCTCCTTCCATTGAATTAGGAAAGATATGAATGGAGAGTTCAAGTGTATTACATATTTTGTAGTATAAAAATGAGTCCCTGATTGCCAAACCATCATCCTCTATATTGGCATCTTAAATTCATTTCAATGGAGATCAATCCATAAAACTCTCATTATATTTACATGTAGCCCTGCTCTTAGTGGAATCATTGACTATTATCCCCCTACATGATTCAACATCTCCTTGAACTGATTTCAAATCTTCCTTGGTTGTTAAAAATCTTCCTCCTCTTAGTAAATGAGAAGATTTTAAGATTATAATCAAGAAGAAATTCTATCATATTTACTTTCTGAATTGGCTTTGTGTTATGACACATGTCTCTTTCTCAAAAATAAATTGAAAGGCATTTATGTCCTTTTTGATCTCTAAATAACACATCAACTTATCACTGATTGGGTATTCAGACCCCTTATGCATCACTTATACTAAAAACAAAATCACACTTTTGACACCTTGACATGTTAACCCATCACAAGATTGCAATACATGTATTCCTTATATAACATCAAGGTAAATAGTTTAATTTCTAAGTTTAAAACTATGTAATGCAACAAAAAAGTAATATTTTGAATATGTGACTAAGCTACATCACACCATGTTTCATCATCTCATAACATAACATGTATTTGATACAAAAGGGTTAAGTCATGAAACCAAAGACAACATGACTAAAAAATAGGTTTCCACATTGACATGTCCTTCTTGGTACATTAAGCTACCTCATGTCATGATATCACAATGTCATAGACTAATAAGCAAAAATGTAAGACCATGAAACCTAAAAAATTGTGACTAAGCAATATCACACCATGTGTCTTCATATCACAACTTTGTACACTTAGAAATAAAAATATATACTCAGTGACTAAGTGATAATTGACACATGTGCTTCTTAGCATAATCAACTATTGCATGTTCCATTTAGGACAAAAAACCATTGATATAAAAAAAATCATACGAGGGTTAATTTGTGACCAAGTGATATACCACGAACTGTAATGAAGATGAACAAAATAAAGCTAATGAGGGTGAATAAGATTTTAAATTATACCATAAATGGACCCTTTTCAGATAAATCCCCATGAAATCATGAGTCATAAAATCAAAATAAAAAATGGAAAGATAAATGACATGGAGCATTAAGCAATAATTAATTTTCACGAATGATATTTCTTAACAATGAATTTGGCATTTACACAGAATATTTGTTTTCCCCAAATCAAATTGAACATCAGTTGTAAAAAAGTATTATATGAATTAAGATTCATAACACTCTAGTTGTCTAAGCCCAATTACAAGATTAAACACAAATCTTGATAATTAAAAAGGTAGCTAAATACTACGTTCTTACTCTTTCATTATTTTATTTTAGAACTAATAAAAAATTCAAAAATACAAAGCTATAACCAAATGCTCTGGGCAATGTGTTTTGACATCACTAATCCATTTATAAACAAGGTAAATTATTACAAGAGTACATTGATAAAGATAACTTGTATCTACAAGAGATGAAGTATGTAAATGACATGTTTTTCATTTAAAATGTTGGATTACATAAGGTGGATGCTATGACAAAGGTGTTTCCTTATACTGGTGTCTTATTTAATTTTTTTACTATGAGCATATAATGAAATTATATATTTAGTAGATGAAATAATCAAGATACAGTAGCTTATATAGATATAGTTTCATTTCATAAGTATTATAGGTTTACCACATCAAATATGGTTTATAACCAACAAGTAATTCAATCATGTTTTAATAACAATGAGTTCAACACCATCCCTAACAAATTTAAAAAAAATATGAATGTTAACATCATCCTAATTTCACAGTTGAGACTAGGTGTTAAGATTGAAATGGCCCTATTAAAAATAATCCATGGATCTACCTCCATTTTTCATATGGATGAAATATGGGTTTCCCTCATGTCCATGATTTTAGATGATAAAAATATCCCTACACTTGGGGAAATAAGAAGCTATGATTTTAAGATACATAGGGTTTCTCATAATAGGCCAAATGGAAATTTTTGTATGCAATTAGAAATGCATCATGTCCATTAATCAATCCAAGATGAGATGGGATAGAACACACCTACACTTTTGATTAGGGAGCATACAAATGTTAAGCTTGAGCATGACTAATGTAAAGATCTTCTAGACCCAATCAGGGCATTACTTGTCATAACACATCAGTAAAGATAGGGTTCCAAATATTATAGTCTAACACAGTTGCATAAAAACCCTAAAGGAATCCTATGATTTAATATTTCACTAATCTAATAACAAGAAAATTAAATAAAAACTAGTTTACACCAAAGCTTGTGACACAAAGTGGGGGTTAGTAAATAAAAGCAATCAAAACATGTATAGGGAACTTCAAATAAAATAAGTATAAGTAACACCCTAATACATAGAATATGAAGAGTAATATTATTCAATCCAACACTTATGCTACTTCTATCTACTAAAAAAGAGGAGAACAAAGTTAGAATATACTTACCTAAATGTGAACATGTTGAGACTCAATCTTTCCCTTGGCCAAAGGGGCTTCATAAGAGGTTGTTGTGGTTCATAATGATCACTTTGTTAGGCAAAAGCATCCAAGACCTATACACAAGACTAAATTCTCCAAAATAAGAAACCTAAGATAAGTATCCTCAAGTAGAATGGTGGAAGAGTAGATTGTGAAGAAGCACAAACAAATAATAACTCTTGATTGCATATTGTAGACACCTAAATCTAGCCGTCGATAACCTCCAACTAAGATTTTGACTATTTTCTACCCAAAATGCACAATTTGGCCTAAAAACACTAAAACATGCTAAATGATGTGAAAATGACATATTCAAATGTCAATTTTGGCTAGGGTATCCCTAAATGGGGCAATGTAATTTATGGGCTAGTTAACTTCGATCAGATCATTCTAAGTCAAAATACCAATTTTACACTTGGGTGTTTTGGACTACTCTTTCTTATCAAATATTTTGTGCAAGACTCATGCCTTTGTCATTTGTTGTTGGAAACATCCTAAGTGAGAATAAAATTCCAATGCATCTGACATCACCTTCCAATTCCAATCTATTCAAATTTAGGACCAATAACAAGGCATTCTGATCAATATGGGTAATTTGTGCACAAAGTGCTTAATCATGTTTAAGAGCTAATTAACCCAAATCAAGGTCTAATAAAAAATTCCATGGAGACTTATTGAATAATTTTTTTTGGAAATGAATATTGAATATATACATCATCAAATGACCTCATTTCTTAGGAAAACATTCCTAAGCCATAAATGACATAAATATCATGATTCATGCCCTCCATGCCTCATCAATGCCTTCCATGATGCCCTCCATGCCTCTTAATTGCCCCTTCTTCCAGTTTCATGATGAAAATAATTAAAAAATTAATTCAAAAAATTGAATAAATCCTTAACTCCACACCTCAATATTGAGATGGATGGTTGAGGTTGCTTATGATCAAATCCAAAAATCTATAAATAGGAGGCCTCACAACATCATTTCTAAGCTTAATTAGTGTAAAGTTATAATGTAAGATTGGTTCCAAAAGTTTCATGAAACTAGTGTTACCATGCCAAATTGATTTTAGGCCAATCCAAGCCATAAGCAAAAGGTGCTAAGAGTAGATGAAGGTATCCACACTCCATTAAAGAAGACCTCTTGAAGCACAAGCTGAGCAAGCCACCATTACAAAATCATTTGGAGCATCCAAGAAAGGTGAAAGGAACTCTTGTATTTGATCCCTTGATTTTTAGTTGTGTTTTCTATTTGATTTTGTTAACTAAGCTCTCCCTAGTGTACAGGCCTAGAGATGTTATGTTATTAGTGTGTTTATTTCAATTTGTTATCATTTTGGAAATAGCACCATATTAACCATCCTCTCTTGAGTCAAATTCCTAGATCACATATGGCACACCCAATGGGACTAGACACATCTCACACATGAAGAATATCATTTTTCAACTTTAAAATCTTTATTTGGACCTTTAGAACTCTTTCACATTGATTTTTTAACTTTATTTTGACATTTTTTGTTGCCATAGGTTTACACAATAACCAACATTGGTATGAAATACCGACAACAATTACTTGATTCAACCAATGTCGGTTAGCAGAACCGACATCAGTTAGATCTTGATTGGCCATTACTGACTTTAGTGGTATATAACTAACATTAGTCATTATGTTTTCTTGAATACATAAACTCGAGAGCTATTTTTAAATGCTTGGTTTGGGGTCATATGAACTCCATTTTGGATGATTTTTTTTAAACCACGTGTTTTCTCCTAAATTTTTAGAATTTGGCATTATTTTAGATTTAAATTTCATATATTTTTTATAAAATTTGGAAAATCTATTTAAAATGTTTCTAATCTAACATTTTTGCTTTTGGGGTGATGCCTTAAGGGTACATAGGTAATTGGCATATTTCAATTTTAATAAATCATGTTTTAGAACATATTTTGTATGTTTTAAAATGAATTAGGAACATTATTTTTATGCTTAAAGTAAAATTTAAGGTGCTTAAATAAGTGTTTTTATCATTAGTTTTCAAAGTTACAATTAAGACCAAGGGGTCAAATGAACACCACCTCATTTTTATTTGGGCTTAAAAATGAACTCATATTTCCAAGATTTTTGTCTTCAATAGTTGCTTGATCTAGTTTTTGTTTGGAAAGAAGAGGGATGTTGCATATATGCTCTTCCATTTGTCCCTTTTAGGGAACCCTTGGAATCAGAGGCACCATTCCTATTGTAATTAGCCTAGTCTAAGGCTTAGAAAGAATGTCGCTTAAAGCACTCCCCAAAAACTTGCCAAAGTTAGGGTGATCTTGAAAATGACCCTAAAGTCTTTCTATTTTATGTTTTTTTTATTTTCATGTAAAATTGGCTTACGAGGGGGAATTCATCACCTCCTGTGAGTTCTTTAGGGAAGTTTTGACCCACGGTTTCATCTCCTGACATTGAATTCATTTGGATCCTTTGGATTTGCACACAGGACATAGTGGCACTTTGGACATCACACTATACTATGTGAAAAATAGGATGTAGAAGTTGTAAAAAGGACTAGACCTTTTTACAACAAGCCAAGTGATACAAACCCAAAATCCATTCTTTTCATTTGCATTGTTTGGCATGAAATTCATTGTGAAATTGATTCCCCTAGAATTATCAAAACATTCATAGTTTAGTCAACCCCACATGCCATACACTTGCTAAGATTTGGATGATTATACTTAGTGTATTTTGGTCATTTTTGCTTGATATGTTTTGAGACTAGAACTTTTTTGTTTGTTCATAAGCCATGTCAAAATAATGCATTTGAGTTTTTAAGGGTAGTGTTATGATGCCCAAGTCATGTCAAACCATTTGTGCCTTTGAGTCTTTTGAAACATAACATTGACCACATCATTCAATCATGCTTACATTGTTAGGCTACTCAATTTGTTTCAAGACTAGTTTACCATTGTATCAAAACCATTTGTTTCAAACTACTTTATGTATACCATTTGGACCTTTGTCTTGTGTCATCATGCTATCCAATCTTATCTAGCTTGTTTGGTCCAATCTTAGTTTTCAACATTGATTTTTCAATTAGCCTTGTCAAGTTTGGATTCAAACATTGATTGATTTTTATTTAGGCCTTAAATCATGGGGTTGATACATAGATCTTTCTATTTTGGGTTGCATAACTTTGGTTAATTGATTACCCAAATTTGAAAACTATTGATGGTTTGTTTGTTCAGCACCTATCCTCATCATTATTTGCACCTTTATTTGGGAGAACACAACTTTTTTCAAAGATCCTTTTGTCTTATGCCTTATGCCAACTAATCATGTTTATGTTTGATTTTGTGTGTCAGGTCTATGTCAAAGTTATTTCCAAACTTGTTAGATTAAATTAAATCATATCAGCCTTTGTTTCAAGTCTAGCTTTTGATGTTGTCTGGCCAAAAGTCTTAGCATGCCTGTTTGTTTGAGCTTAGCTTTTGACTCTGTGTTTGGACAAAATACCTAGCATCTCAACTTTTCCCTTTCCTAGTTTAGACCTTCTTTGGAACACTTTGACCTAGACCTTTGACATGTTAGCTTTTATTTAGATGCTTGACCTTTTATGAATGTGACATTTGACGTTAGATTGTTTTATGCCAAGCCTTAACACAAACCATTTTGGAGATATGGCTCCACTTTTAAACCACATTGGAGGTACAACTCCACCTTTTGACCAAGTTAGACCAAGTTTGAACCATTTGTCATTTGGACATAGTTTTTTAGAGTTTTTAGAACTCTAAATCTTTTTTATTTTTAGATCTTTCATCATTTATGTGGATATGTCTTGCTACACTTATGGTGGAGTCACTTACAATCTGAATTATGATAGAATGGCCATAAACAATGACTTTTATGGATTTTGTCAAGACCCTAATGATGCTAATATGGTTATGAGATAGATTTCTATCCGCCTCATATTAATCATTCATGGGAAGAAAGTCATGAAGCAACTTATGATCTAAATCAAGACCTTGATTGGTATGAAGAGGCTTTTGAAGACCCAACTACAGATAATGTTGTTTGGGATACAAGTCCATAGCCTCTTTCCAATAATCAGTACATGGAACATAGTCAAGAACCAACTTATGATCCAAATCATGCTTGGGATGATATGGTTTATGAGGAAGACTTGGATGCTTTTGCTAATGCAAAAAATCAAGTTTTATGATCTCCCTTTTTTATCTGATCATTGGCTACCCCTAACCCTCCTCTAGATTATATGAGCTATAGAGCTTTGTAATATCCAAGGAATACCATTATCATTCCAAGACCTAGTTCTTTGGCTTATGTGAGCAATCATGCTCCACACTGCCCTATCATTACCATTTTAGGACTTCATCCTTTGGATTGTGTAAGCAATCATGCTCCCTAATGCCCTACCATTATCCAATCGAAATTCATTCCTCATCTAGTACCAATCCCAGCCAAACCTTAATGGTTTCAATATTTTGAAGACCAAGCTATGTTTAGAATTGGTATTTTCCAACTCATTGGAAATCAAGGCCAAGAGAACTAACCAATCCAAGATGTTTTATTAAATCAACCATTTATGATAAGTCAACCTATGGTAAATTGCCTATTGATCCTATACTAGTTGTCGAAGAGTCTCACTCTAATGAGATAATCTTTGTTGAGTCACTTTTTAATGATTATAACTACCTTTGGGAAAATCATTACCTTGACCATGTGCCTATTTTTCAAGAGCCTCTTATTGATAAGCTAGTCTCTAAGGAGTTATCTCTTGAACTTTTTTCCATCTTAGATAAGTCCCAATTTGATAAACTAGTCTTTATGGAGCCCATTATGCCATTACAAGCCATTAATTATCCAAAACCAAATATTTGACAAGACATCATTATAATAGACTGCCCATTAGATGAAGAATCAGAGTTGGAGTGAGGTTATATTCTTGAATCAACATTAGATTTAGCATCATTATTAGAATCAACATCAGTCTCAACATCACATTTAGAGTCTTTTAAGTTAGAATCAGATTTAGAAGAATAATATGTTCATGGCTATTAAAACATTGGTTATGCATGCCTTGCAAATCAATTAGAATACATTTGTGATCCTTATATAATTTTTGAGGATGAGTACTTTATCTTTGACATAGTTATCCTAGTATCTTGTATAAGGTTTGTGCAGCCTCTCCCCATTCCATCACCATTCTACAAGCCATTACCATCAACCAAGATAGACATATCATTGACATTCCATCTGCCATAAGTGTCGATTGGGATTGAAAGAATCATGTCGATTGGGATTGAAAGAATCATACTTTATTGAAATGCATCCATGGCAACATATCATTTGAAGAAGAGTAAGGAGGCCAAGACAACATTGATGTAGCAAAATAAAACTCTCCTAGTGGGACTTTTTTGAAGGCACTAAGGGATAATCAATTTAGAACTCAACATCTTCTAGTGAGACTTTTTTAGAAGTGCTAGAAGATAATCAAAGTCAAAATTCAATATTTCTTAGTGAAACATTCTCAAATGTGCTATAGGATAATCAAGACAACTTCATTGGTGAAAACCTCATTGAGGCACTTATAGCTGAGCATAAAATTTCTTCACTGCTTAATGAAGACAAAATCTAAGATTAAATCAAAATAGCTTCCAATCTATAGCCTAATCAAATGGTAACTACTCTTAAGATCAAACATCAAAAAAATCTAGTGGTCCTATTGAGAGAACAAATCTTTGGCCCCACCATAACCAAAATTATGTCAAATCTAGCATCAACAACATTACGTATGACTAAAAGTTTTGATATTTATTTATTTCCCCACCATTCCACATTCTATTATCATTTACCATTCCATTTCATAATAAAACCTACCATCCATTTTTTGTCCTTGTTTACCATCCATGGCCACACTTTCCTTTGTAGAGGCTACAAGGATACCTTATCTTGATGCTTGAAGGAATCATAATCAATGACCAATAAAGATCATAAAAGCATTCTTGGCAACTAATAGGCCATTTTTCATAGAGTATCTATTTAGATGAGGTGTGGGATAGTAATTAACATGATAAAGTATTTTATTTGTATCATCTACTGATTAAGACATACATCTCCCCATCAGTAGGAACAATAGAATCAAAAACCACACATAGGCCAAAAATATATACCACATTGTTTCACATTACTATACCATTGCCACTGTTACATATCCATTTTTAATTGTTGAATATCCCATCCATTTACCCCATCACTTGGGGGAAACCCTACTACCATTGTAATCCAATTATCAAACCATCATTATCCTTAACAAGACCATACCATCCTATCATTCCATTCCTATCTAGACCAAAGCCTATTTTTACTCATCCTACCCAATCCTATTTTGATCTTGGTTACTTTGGTTCTTCTCACACCTTTTATGGGGGGATTCCATTCAAGTTTAAAAAATCAATCCAATCCATGTTTATAATGACAGTCTATGAAAGTAGTGTGATAGTTGATCTGGCAAGATATCTTTCATCCTATATCCACGTTTATTTTTGTGAGCTTGATTATAATCACCTATGGGAAAATCAATGTCTCACTAATATTGCTACTAATTATAACCACCTATGGGAAAATTAGTATCATTAATCTATGCCATTGTATCTTAGTTATAACCACCTGTGGGCAAACTAGGGGCAACAATTGTTTATTATGCATTGTCACATCACCTTGCCATTGCTATTTTTATTTGACTGGCCATTTTCCAAATTTGAAAACTTGTTGGGACCTAGTTAGTTTTTCCCCACCTTTTGTGTGGATAGAATTACTATGACTTGAGGTTATTTTAGGACTATGTGGGTCATGCTCAGTTCATGATAAGGTCACCTCAGTCCCCCTTTCCATACACTCTCACCATTTTGTGAGCAACCTAAGCCAAATGCTCTTGCCATTTTGTGAGCAGGTATCTTGTCATTATTGATCAAGCTAAGATACCTCAAAATGCCAAAAACATTCATAACATCTCAAAAATCCAAAAACATTTATTCTGTCTAAGCCTAGTCAGTTATCCTTGATCTTCCTTACTAGGACATTGTCATTGTTAGGTTGCATTATTTTGATTTTATTTTTAGGCTTTCTATTTGTTTGTTTATTTTAGGTTGTTTGTTTATTCATTCACTTGCTTGTTTTTTTAATTTTCAGCACTGTTGCCTCAACTTAGTCTATATGTGTTCATTGAGTGATTCCTTGAGCACATTATTATTGAGTCTGTCTATATTCATGCATCAACCTTGTCGTCATAGTTTTTATCATTGGTATATTGTTTTCAAATGTTTATTGGATTAAGAGAGTCAGTCCTCATGCATATTTTGGCCAAGTATTTATGGTGTTTTATCATAAAGCCTACCATCACATGCTATAATAAACCTCAACTTCAAGAAGTCTATTCAACAATAGTGGTATCTCTTCAGCACTGACATCCTGATTCCACTCCCAATCATATCCAAAATAGATTAATTGACCATGAAAGAATTTCAACTTTATTAGTTCAAATGAGCATCTCCCTACTAGTAGGTTGTTCCAATTCATCATTACCCTCTATCTTAAGTTATCATCATCCTCAAACAAGCTTATCATGTTTGCCATAATTAGGGTCCAATGAGTATAACCACCTATGGGTAAATCGTTACACACCATCCCACCCACATTTCTCAATGATTATAACCACCTTTGGGCAAATCATTGTGTTTCCACCACTTTACTTTTCCTACTTATATAGAGGCATGTTATTATCTTGTTTGTCTATCCTCACTGGGGCAACTCCATCTTCTCAATGATTATAACCACCTTTGGGAAAATCATTATGTTATCATACCATGTTGCCACTATCAAGGTACAATGTTTATAACCACCTTTGGGCAAACCATTGTGCACCATCTTACTAGCATTCGCAATGATTCTGACTACTTTTTCAATATCATTGTGTTTTCACCCCATCATATTTCCTTTCTTTGATCCCCTTATTTCACTTCTTTCTTTTCAAGGGACCATTTACTAACCTGCTTGTGCCAACCATTCCCTCGAGGGGGCATCATATAGTTAGTTTATCATCATTGTAGTTGTAAGCATGCATGAACTTTTCATTCTTTGAGAAGATGTTATTGTGCTTATATCTTGCAATGTCTTCCCAAATAAGGGTAAACTATAGACACCTAAAATTGGCTGTCAATAACCTCCAACTAGGTTTTTGACCAATTTCTACCCAAAATGCATAATTTGGCCTAAAAACACTAAAACATGCTAAATGATGTGAAACTGACTTATTCAAATGCTGATTTTTACTAGGGTGTCCTTAAATGGGGTAATTCAATTTATGGGCTAGCTAACTTTGATCAGATCATTCTAAGTCAAAATGTCAATTTTGCACTTGCGTACTCTGGATTGCTCTTTCCTATCAAATATTTTATGCAAGACTCATGCTTTTGTTATTTGTTGTTGGCAACATCCTAAGTGGGAATATGGTTTCAGCGTATTTGACAACACTTTCTAATTCTAATCTATTCAAATTTAGAACCAATAACAAGGCATTCTGATCAATTTAGGTAATTTGTGCACAAAGTCCTTAATCATGTTTAAGAGCTGATTAACCCAAATCAAGGCCTAATCAAAAATTCCATGGAGACTTGTTGAATAATTTGTTTTGGAAATGAATATTGAATATCTACATTATCAAATGACCTCATTTCTTGAGAAGACATCCCTAGGCCATAAATGCCACAAATATCAGGATTCATGCCCTCCAAGCCTCATCAATGCCTTCCATGATTCCCTCCATGCCTCTTAATTTCCCCTTCTTCCAATGCCATGATGACGACAATTACAAACTTAATTCTAAAAATTGAATTAATCTTCAACCACACATCTCAATCTTAATATGGGTGGCTGAGGTTGATTCTGATCAAATCAAAAAATCTATGAATAGGAGGCCTCACAACATCATTTCTAATCTTAATTAGTGCAAAGTTATAATGTAGGATTGGTTCCAAAAGCTTCATGAAACTAGTGTTACCATGCAAAATTGATTCTAATCCAAGCAAAGCCACAAGCCAAAGGTGCCAAGAGGAGATGAAGGTAGCAACACTTCATTGAAGAAGACCTATTAAAGCACAAGCCAAGTAAGCCACCATTACAAAGGCATTTGGAGCATCCAAGGAAGGTGAAATGAACTCTTGTATTTGATCCCTTTCTTTTTAGTTGTGCTTGTCATTTGCTTTTGTTAACTAAGTTCTCCCTAGTGTCTAGGCCTAGAGATGTTATGCTATTAGTGTGTTTATTTTATTTTGTTTTCATTTTAGGACTAACACCATACTAACCATCCTCTCTTGAGTCAAATTCCTAGATCACACATATATGAATAATGACCAAAATGACCTTGTATTTATAGGAGTTTCTTACCCTAGAATCATTTGGGAATGTCAATTGTGCTAGGTCAACCTGATCAACCTAGCACATTTTTTAGCTAACTCACTAGATCTATGGTGGGTCAATTGGGAGGCTAACAAACCAAATGAACTAAAAAGTCCACAAATTATACTAGGTTGACTAGGATGACCTAGTATGTTAAACATGATAAAAGGGTGCCAAGCAAAGAAATGAAGGATAGAAAGAGTGAAAATACTAGAAGACTGTGTAAGGGAGGAGAGATAGCCTAGGAAAAGGTTTTATGAACTAGTTGGATTGGTAATAATATGGAAAAAAGGGAAAATTAATCTTTTGAAACACCTAAAGTCTACCCACCCCTTTCTCAGTGCACCCCTTAGGGCATGCACTCAAAGAGATTAAGTCTTGATGGGTTCTTGTAGGATGTAAAGTGTCAATAATCGATGAAAGTTAAAAATATTATGTATACATATGCCCCACTCAAAGCTCATCATGTATCACTAAGGTGTAACAGTGGATGGTGCTTTGAGAAAGAACATAAGGACACACATAATGTTGATGCTAAATTTTTTTTAGTATTTTAAAGAAAAAAAAACTAAAACTAAATGACTAAAATGGAAACTAATCTAAAAAGGTAAATAAATTAAAAGTAAAGACAATGTGTACCTTGACTTACCTTTTATCACAAGATGTTTGTCTATTGTGTTATTAGTTTTGATTGTGTAGGGCATATAGACTACTTTTGACAAACCCAAGAATACAAAACTAAAGAGCAAAAATAAATAAATGCAAGAAAAGCCAAGATAACTAGTGTTATAAGGATGAGACATACTTATAAAATTTCATAAATTAGGGTGATAGGTGCTATGTGAGACCAAATGACCAATTCAAATAAACAAGAGTAAATTAGGTAACTAAAAAAGCCAAGGCTACTAAAGACCAAAAAACTCAGACAAGAATCCTAAAGTAAGAAAGGCAAACTCACCAAGTCAAACCAAGGACACATGTCAAATGGGATAGAAAAACAAAAATGAAATCAAATGGTAAAAAGACTAACTAAAAAGACAAAATGGTAAAACAACATTGATGAGTGAGTAGTAACAATCCACATCTCAATCATCAATGGAAAAAGGATGCATAAAAGGGAAAATAACATTGTTAAGTGAGTAGTAACAAACCACATCTCACTCAATAATGGAAAAAGGGTACGAACTCAAGTGTCTATAATAATAAGACAACAAAATCATGATAAATGGTAAACGGAAAGTAAAGTAAGTTTAGTAAATGTAAAATGATGGTGTAAATAAAGAAAGAAGAAATCCATAGTTGCTCAAACAAGTTATTTTTCTCTAAGGATAGATAAAACTAAAACAAAGTACTGCTAACATGTTTTTTAAGATATGAAGAAGAAGGAATTAAAGAAGAGGGAAAATGGATTTGGAATCACAATTTGTCTGTCAAGGGGGGAAAATGAAATGGGTGGAGAGGAGAATGAAGGAAAAAAACCATGGTAAAGAGAACTCCTTATCAAAGTCAAAACACTCAAATTAGGTTTACCAAAACAAGAGGACTTTTGAACTTAAAAACAATAAATAACTTCTCTTAGAAACACAAGTCTTTGGTAAACAAATGGAGTATATAGATAATCCCATGAAGGCTATATACATGAAAATTAAAATGGACCTACCTCTCCATGATGTGTTCCTTAATCTTCAAGACCCCTTACAAAGCCATCGAACTATGATGAAGATTGGGTACTTACGTGAGAAAATAGGTAGCACCATATAGTTTTTTAAAATCCCCAATTCCAATCTACTGACCTAATATACCCTAAATGACATTGGATGTATTCAAATCTGATTATGTAGTTTGAGCTTCTATTAGAGATAAGAGGTGTGCTTGTAATCATGTCTTTTGATGTAATTTTGACTTTTGAGATTCATATACTGCCTTTTATATTTTGTTTCAAATGATTTGGATTTTAACTTTCTGTGATGGCTTTTTCTATTCCTCCTCCATATGGATTTGGAAAACTAAACATGGGTGCCAAACATGACTTTCATTTTAAAACTTGGGACAAGGTGGCTAAGAGAGAGAAACTTCAAAGAGCATGGGGTCTAATATTCTTGTAAATCAAGGTGAAATAAAAGTTTTATCTTTATTTCAACCTTATTTTATCTAATGAGGAGATGAAATAAAGGATAAATCAAGAGGAATGACACATGGAAAATTTTGAATTGCTTCAAATTGCAAAAAATGTGACAAAGAGAAAAGAGGGATACAATGATAGTAAAGTGTGATGCATTATCATAAGGAAGAGATAAATGGAGAAAAACATGGTAATATAGATTGTTTTGAAGATTTCATCTAGAAAAAGAAGTAAAAGCTAATGTTTGTGAACATAGGATTACAATAGGGGGAGATTAGTATGGTGTTAGTGAATGAAATATAATATAAATAAAGAGCACACTAAGCTAACACCCTAAACCTATCTCAAGGGTGGAGCATATTAACAAAACCAAATGAAAAACACTAGAATTTAAAGACAAAAAAATACTTCACCTTCCTTGGATTCTGCAAATATCTTGTTGAAGTGGCTTGATCGGCTTGTGCTCAATGAGTCTTCATCAAAGGAGGTTTGACTCTCTCCTCTTATCCTTGGCACCTTTGTGATGGATTTGGATTTTAGATTGGATCAATAATTTGGAATTATAACATTAATTTCAATGTATTTTGGAATTATTTGTTCATTATAACTTTGTATTATCCAAGCTTAAAATTCAATAGGTAAGGTCTCTTATTTATAGATTTTGAAAAATGGTCAAAATAAAGCTGAGCCATCCATCTCAAGATGAAGATGTGTGGCTAAGAATCGATTCAATTTTTGAGGTAAAAATCAATAAATTCCTTCATAAACATTTGGGATAGAGAGGCAATAAAGAGGCATGGAGAGTCTTAATGAGGCATGAGGTGGCTTGATGAGATATTTTATACATTTATGGCCTAAGGATGTCTTCCCAAGAAATGATGTCATTTGTTGATGCAGATATTCAATATTCATTTCTAAAAACAAATATTCAAAAAGATACATGGAATTATTAATTATGCTCATGATTTGAATTAATTATATTTAAGCATGATTAGTCACTTTGGTACAAAATTTGGCCCTTTGGTGCATAAATTAATCAAATTAGTCAAAATGTCTCATTATTGGCTTGAAATTTGACTAGATTAGAATTAGGATGCAATGTTAGATGTATTGGATTCATTATCCCATTTAGGATGTTGCCAACACAAAATAACAAAGGCATGTGGCTTGTGAAAAAAAATGGTAGAAAAGAAAAATCCAGAGCACCCAAGTGTAAAAATGCCATTTTGACTCGAAACGATATGATCTAAGTTAGCTAATTCATAAATTAAATTTCCCCATTTAATGACATTATGGACAAAATTGACACTTGAATATAAAAATATAAACCCATTTAATGTGTTTTAGTATTTTAGGCCAAATTATGCACTTTGGTAAAAATTAGTCAAAAGCCTAGTTGGAGGTTATCAATAGCTAGTTTTAGGTGTTTACAATTTACCCCTATTTGGGAAGACATTGCAATCTATAATCATAGTAACATATTTTCAAATAATTAAAATTTCCTATATGCTTACAACTTCAACAGTAATTAATGAACTGTATGATGCCCCCTTGAGGGAATGGTTGGCACAAGTAGGTCATAAAATAGTCCCTCAAAAAGAAATAAGCAAAAAAAGGAACCAAAGAAAGAAAAATGATGGAGTGAAAACATAAAGAGTTTGAAAAAGTAGTCAAAATCATTGAGAATACAAGTGGGATGCTGTACAATGGTTTGCCTAAATGTGGTTATAAGCGTTGTACCTCAATAGTGGCAACGTGGTATGATAACATAATGATTTGCCTAAAGGTGGTTATAATCATTGAGAAGATAGAGCTTCCCTAGTTAGGACAGATAAATAAGATGGCAACATGCCCCTATTTGGGCAAAAAAAAGTAAATTTAGTGAAAAACCAATGATTTTCCCAAAGTTGGTTATAATAATTGAGAAATGTAGGTGGGATGGTGTACAATGATTTGCCCAGAGGTAGTTATAATCATTGGACCTCGATTATGAAAAATATGATTAATTGGCTGATGATGATGATGGTAAATTAACATAGATGGTAATGATGAATTGAAACAACTTGATAGTAGGGAGATGCTCATCCAAACCAAAAAAGGTTGAAATTCTTTTGTGGTTAATTACTCTATTTAGGATATGATTGGGATTTCGGTGCCCAAGAGATGTTGATACTTCCCTTGTTGAGTAGACTTATTGAAGCTAATTTTTGTTATCGCACTTGATGGTGAGCCTCATGATAAAACACCAAGAGGACTAAGCCAAAATATGCACAAGGACTGACTCCCAAAATTCAATACTCAATAGAAAACAATGAACCAATGATAAAAACCATGATGACAATGTAAACATATGAATATGGATGGATTCACATATAAATGCATAAAAAATCACCCAATGAATACACATAGACCGAATCAAGGTAATAATGATGAAAGAAAACAAATAGGCATAAAAACAACAAACAAAATAAGCAAAGAAATAAATAATAGTTAGTCTTCATGTTTGTAGAAACAACATGACAAACATTGCCCCTAAAAAATAGGTGACAACTTAGCAAACAAACATGATGGGGGGAATCGAAGAAAAGGAAGGGGGTGGCCAATATGTCTCCATATGCACTAGGCAAGTGGACACTACCTACATAGTTCTAGTGATGTAATATCCAACAAAAACTTTAGGTCAAATGTAATTTTCCTAGGAAATGGGAAGAAAATAGTTACTGGTGAAAATAAATAGAATAGATGTGATAGAAGAATAGAAATGGTCTTTCACAATGGAAAGTGCATGGGAGAAAATGCTAAAAAGGATTGGGAAACTAAGTGACAAGTTATTTGATTATAAATTAGTAAAGGTTCATAAAATCCTTAAGGCAAAGAAGTGGTCAATGTTTTTGGTTTTTTCTAACAATTTTACAAATGTTTTTGGAATTTTTTGAGTATCTCAACTTGATCAATAATGACAAGACACTAAATGGTTTAATCTCATAAAATGGTAAGAGTGTGGCTTATATTACTCATAAAATGGTGAGAGCGTGACTTAGGTTACTCATAAAATAGTAAGTGCATGATTTAGGTTGTTCACAAAATGGTGAGAGCATGGCTTAGGATGACTAAGCTGACCTCAAAAAGTATCAAGCAATGCCTACATAGTCTCAAATTAGGACCTCAATTCACTATAGTTACACCTTACAAAGGAGGAAACTAACTAGTGTAGTATTTAATTCAAATAAAATAGGCACAGTTGGTATAAAGGCATAGAATGACACCGATAATGGCTAGTTGGTATGGTCAAGGCACAATAAATAACTGTTGCCCCTAGTTTTTCCATAGGCAGTTATAACTAGGAAAATAATGGCTTAGGTTAATGACACTAATTTGCCCATAGGTAGTTATAATTAGTGATAAGATCAAGGAGACACTGATTTGCCCATAGGTGATTATAATCAAGCACACTTGGTAGAGAGAATGGAACAAGAAATGAAGGATGCAATTATCAAATGTCTATCATACTGCTCCAAAATACTACTTGTCTAGAATGTGTGAAATAACTACTAAAAGTGAATTCAAATATTCTTAGTGTTAGCAATAATAGAACCAAATAGAATGGAGAAAAGGTCACATGGTTTGGTATGGAGGAATAGATGAAATCGGTTGATGAGGAAGGTATGGTAAAATAGATAGGCAATAGGGAAAGTGATAGGTTGGTAGGATGACAGGATGATAAAATGGTATTATTACAAAAAAAATTGATAAAATGATACAACTTGAAATGGTCCTTATAGACAATACACCAAGTCACTCAGGTGTAGTACCATTTGAGGTGGATAATGTTCATTATCTCATCAAGTTCATGGCTATTTGGTATGGTAAGCCTATATGCTATTATTCCAAAGTTTGTTGTAATGATGAAAGAACCAACTTAGTGGGGTTTGAACTTACCTTCATGCTTCTTTTCAGCTATGGTATAATTTTGGTTTTCCTTAAGGACAAGATCACCAAGTTTAAATTCTCTATGTTTCATGCATTGATTCTAGTGGCCTCAAAGTTGATTCTAATAGGCTTGAATATTATTCACTACATCCATGAGTTTCTCATCAAGTAACTCTAGTTCTTTTAGGTGAGATACTTGATAGTCATTGTCATCTATGACATGCTTAAAAGAGATGCGTAGAGATGGTAACTCAACCTCAATGGGAAGGATGGATTCTATACCATAAACAAGTGAATATGGATTATCTCCTATGGGTATATAGTGGTTGGTATGGTATTCCCAAAGGGTATGAAATATCTAAATGTGTTAATCATGATTGACATCATTGACAATATTTTTGAGAATGTTTATAATGGTTTTGTTCGATGCTTTGACCTAGCCATTACCTTGAGGGTAATATGCCATATAAAAATGTTGTGTGGTGTTGTACTTGGCACATAGCTTGTCGATATCATTTTTATTGAATGATCATCCATTATCAAATATAATGTCAGAGGGGATACCATAGTGGTAAAAAAGATAGTTGAAGATGAACTTGGAAATTTACTTTCCATTCATGTAAGTGAGGGGTATATCTTCAAATCATTTAGTGAAATATTTGGTGGTGGTAAGGATATGTTTATGACCATTAGATGAGGTGGGATTGATATTCCCAATGAGTTCAAGGTCCCATGTATCAAATGGCCATGGTGTCAACATTGGTTTTAGAGTCTTGGGCTAGGGCATGAATCAAATTGTCATGCCATTAACATTTGTTGTACTTATTTACATATGTAGTTGCATTTGCATCCATCATGGGCCATTAATAACTATTACATAAGAGATTTTTAGATAGGATGGACCCACTAGTGTGGGCTCCACATATGCCTTTGTGTACTTCTCATAACACTAGTGTAGATTCTATCAAAGTTAAATAATGAAGTAGAGTTCCATCAAAACTATGGTGGTAAAGGGTTAATCCAAGTAACGTATAATTAGTGGTTTAGTGGATGAAGGCTTTGGTTTATTTTTGGATAGATCAGGTGGTAAAACTTGTTCATGGAGGTATATGTAAAGGTCTGAGTACCAGATAGAACTAGGACCAACAATATCATAAATAATCATAATGGTTGAAGGTTCATGAGATGGTGCTAGAAAGTTCTCAATAAGGAACAGATACTCTTTAGTTGTGTTTATTTATCAAATAAAAGATCCAATAGTGTCCATAGAATTTATAGTTATATTACTTTCCTTTGGTATATTCTCAAATTGAATGTCAACAATCTATCATTTGAGAGTGTCGATCATGGCTTTATATGGAACCAATTTGTCACCTTTGGTCTAAAAATGGTCTATAACCTAATTGATGATTAAATGATAATCACCATAAACATTGAGATGAGATACATTGCATTGTACTTCTTGGTGAAGCCCTACACTAAGTGATTCATATTTGGCCATGTTATTGGTACAAGTAAAATTGATGATGAATGATTTAGGGATTAGATCCCCCTATGGTGTAATAAATAAAAGGCCTACCCCTGATCCATGTGCTGTGAATGATCCATCAAAATACAACTTCCAGTGTTGCGGCTCAAGAGGTGTGTCAATGATGGTCATTATGGATTCATCAAGAAATTGGAATGTGAGTGGCTTTGTATCAATAAGGGGTGCTCTAACAAGCTGATCTACAAGAACTTTCCCCTTAGTGGCTTTTTGATTAATGTATTCAATGTGAAACTCACTTAGAAGCATGATCCATTTGGCCATACAACATTGTAAATTTGTTTTATATTGTAGATAATTGAGAGGATCTACTTTTGAAATAACCATGGTCTTATTATTTAACATGCAATGTCATAGCTTTTGAGCTACAAAGACCATAGCTAAACATGTTTTTTATTGGTGTATAATTGTGTTCATACATGACTAGTGTATGACTTAAATAATACATGGCATGCTCCTTTCCATTATCATGATGCTGAGCCAAAAGTTCCCCCAAGGCATTGTCAATAGTTGATAGATACAACAAGAATGATTTTCCTAACATAGGAGGTAACAAAATAGGTGGAATTGCTAGATAGTCCTTTATTTGTTGAAAAGTTATTTGCGGTGATCATCTTAGTAAAATGTGACTCCTTTCTTCATAAGATGCATAAAAAGATGGGATTTGTTGGATAATTGAGACATGAAGCATCAGATAGACTAGATCTTGCCTTGTAAACTATGGAGTTACTTTAAAGTAGTCAGTGGTTTCATCTATGTTATAGCTTAGACCTTGTCTAGATCAAATTCAATGCCTTGATGAGACATAATGAAGCCTATAAAAATTCCTGATGTTACTCCAAAGACACACTTTTTAAGATTAAGTCTGACTTTGTACTCTCATAATATTTCAAATATTTTGCATAGCACTACTAGGTGATTAACCCTAGTCTTTGATTTGCTAAGAATGTCATCAACATAGTCTTCAATAATATAATGCATCATATCATGAAATATGATAGTCATGGCTCTTTGGTAGGTGTCCCCTACATTATTAAGACCAAAAGGCATAACCTAATAATAGAATGTTCCCCATTGAGTGGTGAAAACTATTTTATGTTGGTCTTCTGGCACTATTCTAATTTGGTTGTATTTTGAAAAGCCATCCATTAATGAAAGGATTTCTTAACCCACTGTGGAGTCGATGATCATGTCAATGTTTGGCAATGAAAAGTCATCCATAGGGAAAGATTTTTTTATATCACATAAATTAGTAGAAATTTTGATTCCTTCTAGATTTTTCCTAATCGATACAACATTGGATATCCACTCTGAGTAGTTAATGGATCAAATACATCTTAATTTTAAGAGTTTTTACAACTCTTTCTTTACCAATACAACAATGTGAGAATACATCTTATGCAACTTTTGTTTTACTAGTTTGGCATCAAGATTGACCATAAGGTGGTGTAGAACTAAGGCAAGGTCCAAACTTGGCATGTCAGAATATGCCCATGGAAAAATATCTACAAACTCCCTCTAAAGGGTTATAAGGACCTCATGTTACTTCTCAGTAAGGGAAACACCTATCTTGATCAATTTTGGGTCATCTAGGGACCTGATGTTAACCTTTATCATATCTTCCACTAGAAGGGTTAAACCATCTTCAAGGATAGTGGGCAAAGATTTGAACTAGTTGGCAATATTAGAATCCTCTGCTAGGACTGGCTCTTCAAGTTCCCTTAGGCATGATGAATTAGAGTCCCCCAATAGAATGTTTGGCCATGTAACAAAAAATGTTGGAAACTCCTAAATGATTCGATCAAAAGCTTATTGTTCTTCAAAACTGAACTTAGACTCACAAATAAGTTCATCATTGGTGGTCTCATGAGCTATGGTTGAAGAAGGTTGAACACTCCCATCTAATGATGTTTGAAACAAGTTTTCACCACTAGACTATACTTTTTATTTACTTTTGTCCTTGTCAAAAAGTGCCTCAAAGAGGTTTTCACCTTGGGACTTCAATGTTTTAATTATTTTCTTTTAGCTAAGGGTGTTCACCAACTCTTAAAAATATGTTTTAGGATCTAACTTGATTGAGAACCCTAATTTATGGTCTTCCAATAGAAAATTATCTCTAAGGCTAAGAAAATCATATAAAGCCTCATCATTTTGAAACACACCAATCAATATATTAGACTCTTCCTGGTCCCAGTCTATTAGTTGGGGATAATATAATGGTAGTGGGTCATGATGAATGACTAAGCTAAGGGTATAAATAGAATGAGGGTTAAACAAGTTAGTTTTAACTAGGTCATCAAAAAGTATATGATCAAACTCTGCTTCACTATCGCCATCCTCATCACTAGTCGATGGCGATCGAACATAAGGTATATGGAGTCATCACCAAGTAGTTTAAATCCAATTCCATATGGTCCTTTATATTTGGTCATGAAAATTGGCTCAATTATTCCTTGTTGATTAGGTCCAAGGCTTCCTCCTTCATAGTCTTGATTCTTCATGATCCTATTGGGAATGGGATACTTTTCCCTCTCATAATAATCATCTTGGTTGTCATTATATAACCATGATTCATCTCCCTTAAGAGGGTCTTATACTAGGCCAGATGTTGGTACAAACATGATAGGTTCTTTACCTTTGCTCTTTTGTTTCAATTTTTAATGAAGTGGCTTGGGTTTAGGTATTCCAAAGGATTTTGGATTCTATGGAAGGTTTTCAATAAGAAAGGTATCATGGGTCACATACTCCCCTAGGACATTATGTGAGATAGTAAAATGATTGGATACTTCAGAAGGTGGCATGTGGGAAAGGGAATCAAGGGTATTAGGATCAATGCAGTTATCCTTTGATAGATCAAGGAGTATTGATTTTACTTTATCTTGATTGGACATTAGATTCATGCCAAAGTAGTAGTTATAACTCTTGAACTCAACTTCTAGGTGCTTGTAGTGCTCGTATGGATGCAAATATCCTAGTATACAAAATTTTATCCCTGAATGGGAGAACTTGATACATTGGTGCAATGTCGATGGGATGGTATGAAATTCATGTAACCAAGGTCTTCCCAAAAGCATATTGTATGATAAATCAAGATCTAGTATGTTGAAAAGTGTATCATGGGTCAAGGGTCCAATGATAACTAGTAAATAGATGGTGCCCTATAATTCTCTTTCCTCATTATCATATGCTTTAATGGTTATTATATATGCTTAAAGATCTACCATTATGTACCCAAGAAGATAGATGAGTTTAAGATACATTATGTTTAAACCTGATCCATTGCCTATAAGGATGCATTTTACTTTGTGTTGTTTTATGCAAACTTCAATGTATAATGGGTTATTATGCAGTGGGCCAAGGGATGACATATCACTTTGGTTGAAAGTGACTTGTTGGGATTAAGCTAGGGGTCTAACCAAAGCTTGGAATTTATCAGGGAATATGTCACTTGAAATAGTGGATTGGCTCAAGAAGTCATTCAATTTTTTTTGTGGATTGTTGACTTATGTAACAAATCTAGAATGGAGATTTATGCGGGTATCTCTTATAATTGTTCCACAATGTCAAATTTCTTCTCTTGATCAGTGTTAAATGGCTTGTTCCAAGGTTGAATGGTTAGTTGGATAATGGGTGAAGTGGTATATGGTTGTGGGCCTAGGATGGTAATATTTGACCTCCGATTTATGAGTACACAATTAGGATTGAATACATGACCATGAATGCTAACAAATGATGGTGATGGTGTGGGACTAGATAAGACATGTCTCAATTACTAGTGCACTTATGCCTTGTGACAATGCAATGATGAGTTATTGATATAAAGTCTAAAAGTGGGAATCCCTATTATCTAGTTCTCCTATGTGTGGTCCTAAGTCAAGGAAGGATTTTTGAAGTGATTGGATTAGTTTGGTATGGTTAGCAATGGTCTTGTCTGATTAGAATTTGGTCTAGGATTAATGGCATGGTATTAATGATACCTCTTGTAATATGGACTACAACTTTATTGTAGTCATGTGCAACTACATGGTAGGTTTATTGGATGTTACCATTCAGACCTTGGTTATGTTGATTATTCTAGCATTTTTGGTTCTATTGTTGATTCTGCTAGTACTATTGGTTCAACATTTGATTTTGTTATTATACTGGTTAGTGTTGTTGTTGTTACTATTGATATGTTTGATATTGTGGTTAGTTGTTATGTTGGGAAAAGGGGTTTTAATATATTCTAAGGGTTTAATTGGAGTTACAATCACTTCTATCTAATGTTATCTCCCCATTCTCCAACATATTCTGAATCAAATGTCTAATTTTCACACATCTTCACAAATTGTGCCCATTGACCTGATGATATTCATAGAATTAATTTTCAAGGTACCAATTAGGATAAGGAATACCCTAAGTATAATTGATCTGGGTAACAATTTAGGTGACAATTTGGGTGATGATTCTACCCTAATTGATGATGGAACTCCCAGGAGCCATAAATTTTACACCATAGCTCCGATTGACTTCCCATTTGAACCATTGGAAAGATAAGAATGAGGAGAATGTGGTGAGATGTCATAGATATTTGATCAGTGGGTTTTACCCCTAAAAACCCAATATAAGTGCCTCAAATTTCAATTTTAGTAGTGTAGTCTAAAAATAGTAAGTTTCTAAAAATAGTAATTCCTCAAATTTTTTATTGTTTTGAATTATGGAAGTTGAACTAATTAATATAACTCGAGATTGGTGACCTTTCAAATCTTCCTCCTACCTTAAAAATGTGTATAAATGAAGATGTAACTTGAAAAGGAAATCTGACATCTCTTCCTAGAGATAAACATATGTTTGTATTTGTAATCTTGAGTAATAAAACATCTCTTCTCATAGAAATCATTGTTACTATGTTATTTTTGAGTTCTTGAAATATCTTTCAATCAAAACTTCTAAGTTTTAGATCAATAATGTTTCAGTATAGTCCAAATAATCAAATTAGCAATGGCAAGTCCATGAAACATAGATTCAATAGGCTCTCTAAGGTCACTAAAAACATGGTGAGTAGGCACTATTCTCCTTGGAGGAGGAACTTGAGATGGAAAATGTGGTTGTCTATTGTGGGGGCCTAGGTTGTTGTATTTGTGGCACATGTTGTTGCTAAAGAGGTTGTGTGGTGGGAGTGATATGAAAAGGTAGTGTTGGTTGAGCAGATGATGTTTTTATAATTTAGACATGACATGACTTAGATGTGACTCAGTTACTCCATTTCCCACAACATTCTTATTATGGTTGAATTACTTTGGTCAATCTTGGTTATTGGCCTATGTCATTTGTGATGTTTACACTTGGATTACATGTTGGTTTTGACCATTTCCCTAATTTATACCTTGATTAGTTGAAGTAAGCTTGATGATTCCCTTATTAATAAGGGCTCACTCAATTAATAAAACTTTTTTAATGATCTCCTTAAAGGTATGCACACATTGTAGTTCTAGATGATAAGATATCTCACTATGCAAATTTTTGGTGAACACAATAGCTAATTGTTTATCTAGTAAACTTTGGGTGAATTAGCTTGCAAGGACTTTCCATCACTATAGATAACTTGTAAAGTTCTCACTAACCTTCTGCTTGGATTGTGTTAAGTTGACCAAAGAAATCTAATGCTTGAGATTGTATGAAAAGTGCTACACAAGCTTGTCTAAAAGAACATCAAAATCAGATACAAAATTCTTGGGAAACTTCAAAAACCACTCCAAGGCTTATCCTGCTAGACTACTTGAGAAAAACAAAAAAAGGTATATGTCACTATGTGACACTACCTAGCATGCAATAAATAACTTGGTCAATGAGTTTTGGGGTCACCTTTCCCCTTGTATTTATTCAATTTTGGTGGTTCGTATCCTAGAGGAAATGGTATCTAG
Source organism: Torreya grandis (assembly GCA_037957365.1). Classification (NCBI taxonomy): domain Eukaryota; kingdom Viridiplantae; phylum Streptophyta; class Pinopsida; order Cupressales; family Taxaceae; genus Torreya; species Torreya grandis. The sequence goes on from JARHVA010005400.1 coordinate 915,820, forward strand.
AAGTATTCCATGTTGAATGGATATGAACACATGTCATCCAATTTAAAAAAATTATTCTATTTCCTAGCTTGGATGGTAACAATTATATCCTTCATCTGTTACAATTCTTGGGCTAGGAAACTAGAGGGAATATTGGCTTGAGGGGGAACATTGGCCTAGGTAGATGGTTGAGTGGTCACAAGTGGATCACTTTGATTAGGGTATGATGGATATATTTTTTGGGGTATGTTGGTTTGGTTTGGAAATGGATTAGGAATATTCATGCATGGATTAGGGTTTGATTGTTGGAATTGCATTTGTGGTTGTGCAATATTCTAGTTAGGGTTGGATATGTAGGCTTGGTTTTAGGGATTTTGAAGTTGGGAAGGAGGGTTGTAACTATACTGTGCCTATTGAGGTTGAAGAGGGGCATGCTACTGACTAATCAAGCCTTATTATTGAGGGGGTACTTATAAACCAAGACCTTATCTTTGAACTAGTGGCACATTCTACATAAAAGGCAAAGGTTACCTGAGTGGTACTTGAGGAACATTAAAACCTCTTTGTTGCATGAATCCCAGTTAGGAAGTGGGTGCATATTGGATATTCAAAATTTGATGACCAATAGTCTTATGTTATTGACTAAATATTGTTTGGATTTGAAGTGGCATATTGCTTTGTGAGGAAAAAGGTATGTTCCCTATTACTTGGTGAGGTGGAACATTGGTTACCCCTTGTTGAGGTGGCAACATATTCAACCTTTGTTGTGTTGGTATGTTGCATTATGCCTATTATTATGGAATACTCCTTATCACCTATTGGGAAAGATTATGATTCATCACATTTTATTTTTGAGGCATGACATTAGTTACTGGATGACTACCTAATCCTATTGGTTGAGCACTTGAAGAGGTAGTTGGTTAAGGATTATAGGTAGTAGTTGGTTATAGTTAGGATGTATAAATTATTAATCCTTGATTTTGAGAACCACTCATGGTGTTAACTAAAGGTACACTTGCTTGTGTATTATTTGTTTGGCATTTACACCACTTTGGTTTGGATTGGGCATTAAATGCACATTATCCATGACATTTTGGCCACTATTCTACATAGAAGCAGAAGACACTTATTCTATGGTTTGGGTATGAAATAAATTTTTGATGGGAGTGTTCAACATGAATGGATCTAAACCTTAATTATCTTCACCAGTCAACTCTATTAACACTCCAGTTGAGGGAACTAAATCTTTGAGAGGCCTATTTGACATGGTCATCTAGTTAAAATTGCATGCTAGGTTCAAGTAGGTTTGGTATGATGTCTGCATCTATACAAAGTGATCCTCCATGGGGTCCTTGCCTTTGACAAGCATACTAGGGTCCTGATACATTTTTTAGATTAGAGGTAAAGGTTTGCTAGAAGAAGCCTATTGATTATACACTATGTTATGAGGCATTCTCACTAGACTTGATAAATTCTCATAGGGGAAGTTTGTTGGAAACTTGGCCCGTACCTCTATGGCTCTAAATAAAATCTCATCTTTATTCTCCAATAAATGATGCTCAAAGAGATAAGGATCATATGTGGATGGTGTAGTAACATAGTATGGTTGTTGAGGAAAATCTTTTTCAATAGTAGGTACAGTAAATAGGTATTGATCTATTTATGATTAATCCTAATCTGAGTAAGGAAGCATGTTTACCAAATAATGGGCCAAAGGGTCTTAGTTCTATGCCCCTATTTGAGTGTTATAAAATGAATAGGCATTCATCTCATAAAAAACATTATCCTCATAAGGGTATTAAACCATTTATTATTGTGCAGCCACATTACTAAATCCTAGATTGTACATGAGGCCACTATGAGTGTCAGAATACATGTTGGGATCCATAATGAATGTTTTGAAAAAAAATAGAATTATACAAACTCTAATAATTAGATGCCTAGAAAAGATGTTCAAACTAGATCTAATTTGGTCAAAAGGATGGATAGGTATATCCAACAAGGTTGATGCAATGGCTTGTGAAAAAATAAGCTAACTTCAAGTGTCAAATGTTGCACGTCTCACACAAAATGGTCAAGTAAAAGGACCATAAATTTAAATTCCAAGTTTTAGATCAAAGTGTTTCAAATCAGTCTAATCTAGGAAAAATAAAAGTTGTTAAGTCTTTTGGCCAAACACGGTGTTAAAAGCTAGGCTCAAATAAAGTGTGTGTGATAGGACTTTTGGCCAAATGGCATCAAAAGCTATACTTTTAAAAGATGAGATATTTAATCTAATAGATTTGAAACACTTTTAACAAAACTATGGATTTGACTCTTAGTTGTAAAAACTTGATCGATAAGTACAAGGTATGAAATAAAAGGCACCTAGATATAGTTTATTTTATTTCAAATAATGGCACAAAGATAGGTTATTTTGATAAATAAGCTAGAAAAAGGTTAATGGTGTAACTATTCTAGACAAATATTCTCAAAAGAAACTCGAAAATGGTTGAAACTTAGATAGACTAAAATTCTATGCAAAGAGGTCTATAAAACAAGTCTTAAAATAATTTGAGTAGTGTAACAATGCTAAACTACTCAAAATGTGTGGAAAATGCTTGTTCTAAAAAATAAAAAGGCAAAATGGTTCCAACACAATTATGGCATCATAACACTACCTTTCTCAACTCAAATGACACACACTTTCAAATTTTTGACAATATCTCTAAGACAAAAAGTATTGAATTTAAATGGTCTCAAGGCAAATGTAAATAGGCTGATAGCACAAAATGTTTGTTCCTAGAATAAAAGTGCAAGTGTTTACACAAAATGACTTGAGTCCACCAGTGATGATAATGATTATGAGTCTTAAACGGCCTTCAACCTAAATTGGAAATTGAATCTAAGTACCCTCAAGTTTAGTGTAAATGGCAAACCCACTTAACACATCAACCCTATGAACTTATGAAGGTGCAATTTAAAATTTAGATTATAAATGAAGAAATTAAACAAACTTGGTAAAATGGGTAGACCCAATTGGGTAGCATAACTATGCCAAAATGAATGATATGACACAAAGTTAATGATAATTTGAACAAGGCAAAAGATAATATTTACGTGGGAAACATAACACCTCCTTATTCAAAGAATTTTGGGGACAATGTGTTTGGTTTATATCATTTTATTAACACCAATATTTAACTCTCAAACAATACCAAGTAATCTAAGACCAAGATAAAATAACTAACTAATCATCTTTAAATCCTAAACTCACAAGGTATGGCAAAGTGGGGTTAACTAAATTAGAAAGTTTTTGAATATTCTAGATGGATCAATTGCACAATGACTTTCAAACCAAATGATACAAATTAAACACACTTTAATTATGTGTCTATGGCACTTGGCTTGTTATAAAAATGTCTTACCCTTTTTACAACCACTACATCCATCGCTTGTTCAGTGTAGTGTGATGTCCAATGTGCAGATACGTCCCAATGCTTAACCTCAACATTAAAAGGTGGTTTAACCACTCAAACCTATAATCCTAGTGGGGGGTGATGAATTCAATGTCAGGAGATGAAAATATGGGTCAATGCTTCCTTATATATCTTACAGGAGGTAATGAAATCCCCCTAACAAGCCAAGTTTGCATAAAATAAATGACTTAAAATAGAAAGACTTTATGGTCACGTCAAGATCACCTAATACTATGTGAGTTTTTGGGGAATGCTTTAAACAACATTCTTTCTATTCCTTGGACTAGGCATGTTTGCAATAAGGATGGTGTTTTTTATTCCAAAAGTTCCGTAAAGGGGATGGATGGAAGAGCATAAACACACAAACCTTATTTTTTCCAATCAATTAATTAATCATATATTGAATATAAAATTGATAAACGAGTCCAATTTTAAGCACTAAAACAAAATGTTGGTGATGTTATTTTTGGCCTTTGGCCTTAAATTGTAAAATTTGAAAGAAAACCACACAAATTTGATCAATAAAGCACCCTAAAAGATTTTATATAAATACCAAAATAAGGTTCCTAATTCATTTTAAACATTGAAAATGAAGTGTAAAAAGACTTATTTAAGTTATTTTGGCCTTTTTAAAAGTATATCCTACAACAAAAAGTGTTAGCACTTTGTTTAGCCTTAAAACATATTTAAGTTTAAAATAATTAACTTGGGAAAATGAAGTCTCGAGTTCACATAGTGCAATCCCACTACTCCACAGAGAAATCCCATGACTCTATAAAATCATGATTTAGACATGCAATATAGTTATTCAATTTAGATTAATAGAGAAAATAATATCACTACTTGGGCCAAAAATCTAGCCATTCGGGTTGATAATCCCACTATTTGGGTTGACAATCCCACTACTTAGGTTGACAATACCACTACTCAGGTTGATAATATTGTGACTTAGGTTTGAATGGGTTTTGGGAAAAAAATTTAACTTCAAGCTCAAATAATGGAATATTATGAAAATTTAGAAAAAACACATGGTTTTAAAAAAAAATCATCAAAAATGGAGTCTGGATGACCCTAAAGCAAACTCTAGAAGATGGCTTATTCTGCACACTACAATATCATGACTCACAGTGCAAAAACATGACTGAGTCAGTTAAAAGATTGCAATACCATGACCTTAGAGTGGAAATATTGTAATACCATGACCTTAGAGTGGCAAGATTGCAATATCATGACTTTGGAGTTACATGATTACAATACCATGACTATGGAGTTGCAAGATTTTAATCTAGAGAACAAATCCATGACTCTGTAGGGACAAAACCACTACTTCCAAAAAAATGGACTTTTGGCCAAAGTTTTCCCTTCTTTGCTTCCACACACTAAGATCCTTCATGATAATGGTTATTAGTTTATTTGTAGGTGATTTATGACCAAATTTTTGAGGCTAGAGTCCCACCAGACATGCCATTTGTGAACATAAAAATGCAATAAGAGGAGATTAGTATGGTGTTAGTGAATGAAATAAAATCCAAAAAAAGAGCACACTAAGCTAACACCCTAAGCCTATCTCAAAGGGGGAGTATATTAACAAAACTAAATGAGAAACACAACTATAATTCAAATACAAATAAATCCTTCACCTTCCTTGGATGATCCAAATAGCTTGTTGAAGTGGCTTGCTCGGCTTGTGCTCAATGAGTCTTCATTAAAGGAGGATTAGCTATCTCCTCTTCTCCTTGGAACCTTTGTGATGGATTTTGATTTTATATTGTCTCAATAATTTGGAATTATAACACTAATTTCATTAACTTTTGGAATTATTTATGCATTATCTAAGATTAAAATTCAATAAGCAAGGCCTCCTATTTGTAGATTTTGTAAAATGGTCAGAATGAACTTGAACCATCCATCTCAAGATGAAGATGTGTGGTTAAGAATCCATTCAAAATTTTAATCAAAAATCAATGAATTCCTTCATAAATATTTTGGATAGAGAGGAAATAAAGAGGCATGTAGGGTCTTAATGACACACAAGGGTGGCTTGATTAGATATTTTTATGCATTTATGGCCTACGAATGTCTTCCCAAGAAATGATGTCATTTGATGATGTAGATATTAATATTCATTTATAAATACAAATATTTAAAAATCTCCATGGAATTATTAATTATTCTCATTATTTTAATTAATTAGCTTTAAGAATGATTAGTCACTTTGGTGCAAATTTTGGCCCTTTGGTGCATAAATTAATCAAATTGATCAAAATGTCTCATTATTGGATCAAATTTTGATTGGATTGGAATTAGGATGCAATGTAATATGGAATGGATTTATTATCCCATTTAAGATGTTTCCAACACAAAATAATAAAAGCACGTGTCTTGTGAAAAAAATTTGGTAGAAAAAATAAATCTAGAGCACTTAGGTGTGAAAATGCCATTTTGACTCAAAATGATCAAATCAAATTTAGCTTCTTCATAAATTTCATTTCCCTATTTAATGACACTCTATCCAAAATCAGCACTTGAATATAAAAATTTAAACTCATTTAATGTGTTTTAGTATTTTAGGCAAAATCGTGTACTTTAGTAGAAATTAGTCAAAAGCCTAGTTGGAGGTTATCGATGACCAGTTGTAGGTGTCTACAATGTTGAAAACAAAGATCAATAACATGGAAAGAATGGTAATTATATGAAGAGGTTTAGGTCTTATCTATGATCTTACAAATAAACTAATAAAAGAGAGACCCATGAGGGTGCTAATAAGCAAAAAGTGAGGGAGCCTTTTGACAAAGCACCTCACAAAAAAAAACCAAAGGATGCCAAAACAACATTGGCAAGCAACAAAAGGAGAAGGAAATGATTAAAATATGGTGGTTTTGTGAGGGATGTTAGGTCATATACATCTTATTACGAAGAAAATCACAAAAGAGAAACCCATGAGGGTGCCAAAAGAGAAATGTCAAAAGAGAAAGAAGACTATGGTACATCAAGAAACCAAAAGACCAAAAGGGAAGACTAAAGGTTTGTGAAAGGAAGGAAAATACTGTAGAGGGAGAGACCCGTGCTTAAGTAAGCTACAAAATATGTTAGAAATATATAGATATAAAACATGGAAATAAGTAAATGTTTGGGAAAAGTATTTTTTGAGGAATTGAGCATTGGTGGGCTCTTTGAAAACATGGCCTTCATTATTTTGAAGATGATAAGTGCTTGGACGAAGAATGTCTTTAACTAAATATGGGCCCCACCATTTTTGGGCATATTTTTCTTCTTTATCATGGGTTTAATCTAATTTTAGGACAAGATCACCAAAATTAAAAGTGCATACTTTAACACATTATGTTGTTAGGAAATGTGAGCCTTGTTTGGTAGTTATGTTGTAATGCAAAAAAACAACATTCATTAAGAAGATCAAGGGCATGAAGGTGAGCTTCATGTAATTCTTCATCAAGAATAATATTGTGAATATATATATGTAGAAAGTGAAGCTCAACTTCTAATGGAAGGACTAAATCAGGACTATAGACTAATGAAAATGGAGTTGCCCTAGTGGTAGTATGTATGTTAGTTTGATAGGCCCAAAGTGTAGGGTAAAGATGAATATGCCAATCTATGTAGGTTTCATGAATTATTTTTTGGAGAATTTTGTTGAGAATTTAATTAGTCACCTCAGCTTAACCATTGAATTATGGATGATAAGGCATGGAAAATTTGTGATTGATATTAAATTTGGTACAAAGTTGTTTAACATGTTTATTTTTGAATTTACCACCATTGTCTGAAATGATGGTATGGGGAATGTCAAAGTGACAAATAATATGGTTAAGAATGAACTTGGATATGGTAGGACCAGTAACATTAACAAGGAACATGGCTCTTACCCACTTGGTAAACTACTTGGTAGCATTAATGATAAAGACATGCCCATCTTGGGAATGAGGAAGTTTAACAATGAGATCAAATCCCCATGTGAAAAATGGCCAAGGAGATTTGATATTTTGAAGTTCAATAGGAAGTGAATGGATAAGATCATTGTGAAGCTGATAAATATTTCATTTATTAGCATATTTGATTGCATACTTTTTAAGAGTAGGCTGAAATTAACCCATACATAGGCATTTATGTGATGTAGCATGTCTTCTATAGTGACCACCGCAAATGCCCCCATGTTTTTGCTCAAGAAGAGGATGAACCTCATATTGAATAACACAACAAATCAAGGTACCTTAGGTGTCATGATAGTAAAGGATGTTATGTATAAATACATACTTGAAATCTTGTTTATGAATGTGTGTATTTTCATGAGAATATAGATCAGGAGGATAAGTTTGATGTTCTAAGTATTGAATGATATCTTGATACCAAGTGCTTTGTCTAATAGTCACAATTTTGATGTGATAGATGAGTGAATCAGGTTTTTGGGTGGATGATGGAGATTTTTTAATTTGTATAATAAAGGAAGGATCATAAAGAACTTGATGAGGCTAAAAGAGAGAAGATGAAGAGGCAATAGAATCAATAATGAAATTTTAGTCTTGAGGAATAGTCTCGATAGTGAAAGAAATAAAGTACTTAGTAAGAGTGGTTGAAATCGATGATAGGTAATGAGGTTTTCACTTTTAAATTGATAATAACCATTAACCTAACAATAAAATAGTTGAGAATCACTTGAAGCATGAAGATATTGGATTTATAGATCAAGAGTAGTTCTCATGCCTAAGATAAGAGCAACTCTCATGCCTAAGATAAGATTAGCTCTCATGCCTAAGATAAGAGCTTTGTATTTGGCCATAGTTTGTGACATCAAAAGTGAAGCAAAAAAGCTAAAGGAATGATCTTACCAAGAGGACTACTGATAATGCAACCTTACCCATATCCTTGAAGGCATTTAGCACCATCAAAGTGAAGGGTCCAAGTATCCTCATGAAATTCAACATTAATGTTAGGGAGATCCTCAATAACTACCTTTGATTTAGTAATACTAGAGGGAGGGGAAGATTTGTCAAGATTATTGGATTCAAGATCAATAGTAAATCTATGAAAATAATCTTTAAGTAATATATCTTGATTAAGACCTTCAATAAAAGGGATATTATCATCAAGAAGATCATATTGAAGTGAAGAAGTGGCCAAAATGGGAGCTATGAAAAGTTGGTCATCTATGACTTCCCCTTTAATAGTTTTTTATGTGATGATGCAGAGATCAAATTCCATATGTAAGACCATCCATTTTCCAATTTTATCTCTAGGAAGAAAGGCTTGGGAGAATAAATAATGAAGGGGAACAAAATGAATGATGACATAAGTAGTTTTGTATAACATATAATGACAAAGCTTTTCAGCCACAAAATAGATAGTGAGGCAATCACGCTCAGCTTTAGTATAATGTGTTTCATAATCAAGGAGGGCTCAATTAATGTAGTAAATAACATACTCTCTTCATATATCATCTTGTTGGGTAAGCATTGCCCCAACTGAAATAGGTGTGGAAGAAGAATAGAGAATCAAAGGTTTATCATTGGAAGGTGGACAGAGTGTAGGTGTATGAAGTAATGAACATTCATATTATCAAAGGATTCTTGACATGGATCCATCCATTATAAAGCTATACCTTTCTTGAGAAAGGAATTATTGGAGTAAATTCAATAAGCCATTTCAGAGACAAACCATCTAATTTTCCCAAGTTTGCCTAAATAAGTACAAATATCAAAAATAGATCGAGGAATGGGCATGTTAACAATAGCACTAATTTTGGATGGGTCAACATTGATGCCATGGAGAGAGACTAAGAATCCTAACAATTTCCTAAATGTGACTCCAAAATAAAATTTGAAAGGATTAATTTTAACTTTGTATTTAAAGAGATGATCAAAGATGATAACAATATTGAAAAGATGGTTCTTACAATGTTTGGATTTAGAAATAAGATCATCCACCTAAGTTTCAACAATTTTGTGGATGAGATCATGAAAGATGTGAATCATAGCACGTTGGTAGGTAGCTCTAACATTTTTAAGTCTGAAGGGCATTTTGACGTAGCAATAGGTACCCCATTCCATGGTGAAAGTAGTCTTATGTTGGTCCTCAAGAGTGATATGAATTTGATTGTATCTCAAAAAACCATCCATAAGAGATAAAATTTCATAACTAGCTATGGAATTGAAGATGACATCTATTTAAGGTAAGGGGAAGTTATCCTTAAGATAATCAAGATTAAGGTTGTAGAAATCAATGCAAATGTGGATGACCATAGTGACATTTCAAATGGGAACTATGTTAGAAACCCATTTAGAATAATCCATTGATTTAATGAATTTATCATCTAGTAGTTTAATTATTTCCTTATGACATAGATTAGTAACTTCAGGTGGGAATTTGTATTTATTATAATACACTGGCTTAGCGTTACGATAAGTGATGATGTTATGAACCATAATACTTGATACAAAACTTAGAAGTTCTGGTTGATAAATATTTCAATAGCATAGAAATAACATAGTAACAATGAATTCTCTGAGAAGAGATGTAGTATTACTCAAGATCACAATACAAATATATGTTTATCTCTGGGAAGAGATGTCTGTCTTCACATTTTGGGTTACCACTTCATTTATACACATTTTTAAATCATGGAAAGAATGTGGAAGGTCACCAATCTTGATGGATATTAATTGGTTTGACTTCCAAGATTTAAAACAATACAGAATTCGAGGAATTACTATTTTTAGAAACTTACTATTTTTAGACTGCACTACTAAAATTGAAATTTGGGGCACTTCCATTGGGTTTTTAAGGGTCAAAATTCATTGATAAAATCTCAATTCCATCTCATGACTTTCTCCTCATTCTTATCTTTCCAATGGTTCAAACAGTGAGTCAATTAGAGCTACAGTGCAAAAGTTATGGCTCCCAGAAGTTATGTCAACAATTGGGGTGGAACTGTCACCCGAATTGTCACCTAAATTGTTGCCCGAATCAATACTAGGGTTAATACCAAGCATGTCTTGGTAGGACCAAGTGAATGCCTCTTGATATTTATCAAATAATAGGCTAAAGTTGTCATGTTTAAATGGTGAAAGTTATTGAGAAATTATGATTGGTTGAGGAGAAGATGGGGTACCATATTTGATATGAGTTATTTCTTCAATAAGCATGGCATTACCATATTGAAAATGGTAAGGTGTGTTTGGCAAGGTTGAAATTGGATTTGTTTTAGGATCAATGTTGGTGATAAAATTATTGAAGCAAGGAGTTTTATTCTTAAAATTTCCAAGTTTATGATGCTATCAGGGAATTTGAGGTTCTTGGGTATGAAGTAGCTCAAGAATAGCTTTGTCACTAGGCAAGTTAGGAAGGGGACCATAATATTGAACATCTACATCAAGATCTAGAATTTTATTTCCATGGTGATCATATTCAGAATGAATCTAGTAGACATCAGTTACCTTGGCATCTAGTGTAATTTTAGAAGTAGATGAAGAAGATGGATTCAAAAAGATGGGAGTATTGGTAAATTCAATGATGGGAGAAGAATATGAAGAAATGATAGGATCCATAGGAGGTAGAGAAGATGCAAGAGAATTTTTAGGTTGAGAAGGTGTAATTTGTTCTATCACCAAAGGAGTATCAATAAGTGGAGAATTGGTAGGAAGTACATGACCTTTATGATCTAAGTCATGATGTGTAGATATGGTATATATATCCTAATTTAAGGCATGAATTTGGGCTAAAATCTTTTGATAGTGCTAGACATCCAAGTCTTGAGAGTGATCTTGGGCCGTGATATAATTTTCATCATATGTTAGAGAAATCATACATGCTTGAGAATTGAGGGACTTTCAGAAGGTGAAATCCCAATGTTACTAAATGTATGAGGGGACATGGTGAGAGGATCTTGGAATAATTTAGCCACTTTACAGTCATTGCAAGAAAAGGCATCTTTAGGTAAAGATGGATCATAATCATTGTATAGAGGTGGACAATTAGTAATCTCATCCATGGAACAATATGATCTCAAGGCAAGAGAGAATGAGGAAGCCAATATACAATATATGGGGGTAGATTCTTAGTATTTAAAATGTGCTACAACTCATTAATCTCATCATCATCATCAGAATCTAAAATATTAACTTGAAGATCAAGATTCATGTTGATGAACTTAGGTAAAAGAGCACTATTGATTTTAGAAATTATAGGAATTTGATATTGAGGCTTAGGATTGGGAAGCTAGATGCTCCATGGGTTGGGATCAACTTCATATTTGTAAAATTTTCCATTATGTAATAATTTAATACATTGACTAATAGAGGAGGTGATGGCCCTAATCCAATGAGTCCATGGACAACCAAGAAGAATGTTATAGTAAAAAGGAGGATCAAGGACCATAATCTTGGTTCTAACAGTCTTAGGTTTAATGGTCAATGGAAGCAAAATGTATTCAAGTGGCTTTTGATTAGTCTTTTCAAATCGATGACAAGTAAGATGGGTTTGTTTAAGATGATCTTTGTTATAACCAAGTTGTTGAATGAGCCATAAGGATGTGACATTAATACCAAAACCTTTATCAAATAGAAATTTTTGGATAAGGGTGGTATTAATGGCTACTTTGATAAAAAGAGGTGGACCATTAGTGCAAAAAATAATTTCATCATTAATCATGTCCTCTTTAAAAAATTTCATGGAAGGCTTGGAAGAAGGATACATTGTCTCAATGGTATTCACATTAGCTGGTTGAGAATCAATAGAATGTGGTTCCTCATCTATTGAAGATGGATATTCAATTTCTTGAAGTTGTTGCATAAGAGATTTGTGAACTAGGAATTTGACTCAAAAGAGCATGGTTAGTATTGTGTTAGCCTCAAAATGAAATAAACACATTATCATAACATCTCTAGGCATAATTACTAGGGAGAGCTTAGTGAGGAAAAACCATTTGTAAACAAAACTAGAAATGGAAATAAATGAGAAATATGAACACAAAACACAAATTTCTTACCAAATCCTTGATTGCTCCAAAATGCTCCTTCTTTGGCTTAATCAACTTGTGCTTCAATAGATCTTCTTCAATGGAGTGTAGCTACCTTCATCTCCTCTTGACACTTTTGGATTTGGATTGGATTATATTGGCTCAATATTTAGGCATATTAACAATAATTTTCATGAGTCTTTGGAACCAATTTAGCATTATAAATTTGCATTATCTAAGCTTAGAATTCAATAGATAAGGCCTCCTATTTATAAATTTGTATAAATGGCTAGAATCAACCGGAACCATCCATCTCAAGATGGAGATGTGTGACAAAGGATTAATTCAATTATGTAATTAAAATTAATAAATAGGCTCATCAATATTTGGGATAGAGGGGCATTGAATAGATATGGAAGAGCTTTGATTAGGCATGGGAGGCATGAATCTTGATATTTGTGGTATTTATGGCCTAAGGATGTCTTCCCAAGAAATGATGTCACTTGATGCATATATTCAATATTCATTTATAAAACCAAGTTTTCAACAAGTTTTGATGGAATTATTAATTATGCCTTAATTTGGTTTAATTATCTTTAAGCATGATTAGGCAATTTGGTGCAAATCTTGGCTCTTTAGTGTATAAATTAATCAAATTGGTCCAAATGATTTGTTATTGGCTTGAAATTTGATTGGATTAGAATTGGAATTTAATGTTAGATGCATTGGAACCATTATCCCATTTATGATGTTTCCAACACAAAATAACAAAGGCACTTGTCTCATGTAAGAGATTTGACAAAAAAGAGCAATCTAGGGCACCTAGGTGCAAAATTAGAATTTTGACTCAAAATGATCTAATCAAATTTAGTTGGCCCATAAATTGCATTGACCCAATGAATGATACTATAGATAAAATTGGCACTTGAATATGCCAGTTTCAAAGCTTTTAATGTGTTTTAGTGTTTTTAAGCCAAATTGTGCATTTAGGCAGAAATTGGTCAAAAACTTGATTGAAGGTTATTGGTGGCTAGATTTAGGTGTATATAGTTTGCCCCTATTTGGGAAGATGTTGAAAAATGTAGGCATAACAATGTCTTCCCAAAAAATGAGAAATGGCCTATATGCTAAAAAGAAGATGATGATTGAAGAACAAAGCTCGAAATGGTGTTTGTGAAGCCTATGGTGATGACCCCTTGAGGGAGTGGTCATCACATATGTAAATGGATGGTACCTTAAAAAATAATCAAGAATAAAAGTGGGATTAACCTATGGTTGAGAGTAATCCAAATGAGAAAATGCTTTCATGCATTGATTTTTAAAGATCATTGATTTTCCTAAAGGTGGTTATAATCATGAATAAAAGTCAAAAATAATGATTTGCCCATAGGTAGTTATAATCATTAAGATTACTTGGATTGTTTGATAAATATGATTGTGCCCTAGTTGGGGTAGATTAATGGGCATAACTCAAGGATATAACTTGGAATATAGATTAAAGATGAGCAGGTGTAAACATAGATGCTATGGCCTAATGACTCAAGAAGCCACAAACAACCAAGCATATAAGGATACACAAAGTGATGAAAGAGATGGATAGAAGAATAAGATTGATCAATATAAAATATTTAGTTATACCTACCAATGAGGAGATGATCATCCTGATTAGCAATGATACAACTAAAATGGTCAATGGTTTGATTTGATCAAGGGTGGGATGGATTTGCCAAGGTTCCATGGAGAAAATTTTGTGGCTCCATTAATTTTAGACCTTCTTGAAGCTAAGTTTTGTTGTAGCATGTGATGGTATGAATCATGATAAAATACCATAAAGACTATCCCAAAATATGCATAAGGATTGACTCCCTATCTAATAAAAAATTGAAAATACTGCACTAATGATAAAAACCATGATGATAAGGTTGACATATGAATATGGATAGACTCAAGAATAATGTGCTTGAAAAATCACCCAATAAATGCATATAGACTGAGTCGAGGCAACAGTGTTGAAAGTAAACAAATAGGCAAGCAAACAAATAAATAAATAACTTGAAATAAACAAGCAAACGGAAATCCTAAAAATAAAATCAAAAGAAAGCATCCTAATAAAGACCATGCCCTAATAGGGTAAATCAAGGATAAATGACTAGGCTTAGATAGGACCAACGTTTTTGGATTTTGAAATATTTAAAATGTTTCTCAACTTGGTAAAGAATGGCAAGATACCTACTCATAAAATGGCAAGAGTGTTTGGCTAAGGTTGCTCACAAAATGGTGAGGACATATGGAAAGGGGGACTGACGTGACCTCAACATGAATTGAGAATGACCCACATAGTCCTAAAATAACCTCAAGTCATTGTAATTCCATCCACAAAAAATGTGGGAAAAAACCAAGTAGGTCCCAAAAAGTTTTCAAATCTAAAAAATAACCAGTCAAATGGAAATAAAAATGGAAAAGTGATGCGACAATGCATGATAAACAAATGTTTCCCCTAGTTTTCCCATAGGTGGTTATAACTAGGATACAATAGAATAGGTCAATGATACTAATTTTCCCATAAGTGGTTATAATTAGTAGCAAGACTAGTGAGACATTGATTTACCCATAGGCAATTATAATTAGGCTCACATAAATAAACTTGATACAGGATGGAAAATGAAAGAAATCTTGCTAGATCAACTATCACACTACTTTCATAGAATGCCATTGAAACATGGATTGGATTGATTAGTGAAAATTGATCAGAATCCCCTTAAAAAAGTGTAGAAAGAACCAAAGTAACAAGGATCAAAATAAGATTGGATAAGATGACAAAAATAGGCTTTAGTCTAGATAGGGATGATGGGTTTGGATAGATTGGATAAAATGGTAAGAGGGTTACCCCCAAGTGGTAAGGTGATTGGTTGGGATATGTGAAAATGGGAAAAGGATATGTAACAATAGCAATGGTATGGTAATAAAATGGTATGGTAAATGTTTGGTTCTAGCTTGGGTAGGATAAATGGCATATGATTCTATTGTTCCTACTAAAGTGGAGATACACATCTTGATCAGCAAATGATATAAATAGAATAATCAATCATGTTAATTGCTAGCCCACACCTCATCTAAATAGCTGCTCTATCAATAACTCAATGTGGATTTGGTTATCAAGAATGCTTTTATGATTATCAATGGTCATTGATTTGATTCCTTTGAACATTGAGACAAGGTATCTTTGTAGCCTTTGCAAAGGTAACTACAGCCATGGATGGTAAATAGAGATAAAATTTAGACGATAGGATTATTTTTGAAATAAAATGGCAGATGATAATTGAATATGTAATGGTGGGGAATAAATGAAGATTAGGACTTTTAGTCACAGGTAATGTTGTTGATATTGAATTTGACATAATTTTAATTGTGGTGGGGCCAAAGACCTTTGAATATTATATCGATATGATCACCAAATTTTTGTGTTGTTTAATCTTGAGAGTAGTTACCATATGATTAGACTATAGATTGGAAGCTATTTTGATTTGATCTTTGATATTGTCTTCATCAGGTAGTAAAGGTTTTTTGTGCTCAGATAGTGGTGCCTCGTAGAGGTTTTCACCAATGATTTTGTATTTATTATTCTTTAATTCCTTTGAGAAGGTTTCACTAAGGAACAGTATATTTTGACTTTGGTTTTCTTCTAGCACTTCCAAAAAAGTTTCACTAAAAGATGCCGAGTTTGAAATTTTCTTGTCCCCTAGTGCCTCTAAAAAGGTTTCACTAGGAGAATGTTCTTCTACTACATAAATTTGGTCTTGGCCTCCTTGCTCTTCTTCAAATGCTATGTCACCATGGATTTAGTTCAACAAAGTGTCATTCTATGTATCCCAATCAATACTTGTAGGAGATGGAATGTCAATAATATAGCTATTATGGTTTATGGTAATGGCCTATGGAATGGTAATGGAATGGGGAGAGGATGCACAATCTTCATAGAAGATACTAAGAGAACTTATGTTGATGCTGAAGTAATCATCCTGAAGAACTATAAAAAGATCACAAATGTATTCAAATTGATCTGCAAGGCATGCATAGCCAATATTATAATAGTCATGAACATATTTTGTATCTAAATCTAATTCTAAATTAATTGACTTTGAATTTGATGTTGAGATTGATGTTGATTCTGATTTTGATGCTAAATCTGATGTCAGTCTAAGAATAGAACCTAATTCTAACTTTGATTCTTCATCTAATGGGTACTTTGTTATAATGATATCTTGTTGAATGTTTGATATTGGACAAGTAACGGCCTGTGAGGCATAATGGGCTCCACAAAGACTAGCTTTTCAAAGTGAGACTCGTCTATAATGGGAAAAAGGTCAAGAGACAACTCCTCAGAGACTGGCTTGTTAAAGGGAGGCTCTTGAAAATAGTCATATGGTCAAGGTAATGATTTTCCCAAAGGTGGTTATAATCATTAAGAAGTGACTCAACAAAGACTGGCTCATTAGAGTGAGAATCCTTGATAATTGGTATAGGATCAATAGGTGATTCATCACAGATTGACTTATCATAAATGGTTGGTTCAACAAAAACATCTTGGATTGTTTAATTATTTTGGCCCTGGTTTCCATTGAGCTAGAAAATACCATTTTTGAACATAGTTTGGTCTTTAAATGATTGGATTGATTGAGGTTTTGAGGGGATTGGTACTAGACAAGGAATGGCCTATAGGTGGATAATGGTAGAACATTATGGAGCTTGATTAATCACATGAGCCAAAGGATGAAGTCTTGAGATGGTAACAATAGGGTGGTATAGGGATTGGTTGTTCACATAAGCTAAAGGACAAAGTCTTGGAATGATGAAGGGGAATTGTGGGGCTTGATTGCTTGCACAAGCTAAAGGATGAGGTATTTGTATGGTAATGGTATGCCTTAGATATTATGGAGCTTGGTAGCTTATATAATCAAAAGGAGGGTTAGGGGTAGCTGATGATTGGATAACAAAAGGATGTTGTGGAGCCTAATTCCTTGCACAAGTCAAAGCTTCTATGTCCTCCTGATAAAACATATCATCCCAATCTTGAGTTAGATCATAAGCTGATTCTTGGCTATGTTCCATGTACTAATTATTGTAAAGAAGGTATGGATCCATATCCCAAATAACATTATCTATAGTTGGGTCTTCAAATTCCTCTTCAAAAGCCTCTTCACACCAATCAAAGTTTTGAGTTGGATCATAAGCTAGTTCGTGACTTTGTTCTCATGAATGATTATTATGAGGTGGATAGAAATCTATCTCACAAACCATATTATCATCATTGGGGTCTTGACTAAAGCCATAAAAGTCATTTTGTGTGGCCATTCTATCATAAGTTGGATTATACATGACTCCACCATAGGTGTAGTTAAACATTCACATAAATGATGAAAACTATGAAATAAAAGGCTTAGAGTTATGCAAACTCTAAAAGACAATGTCCAAAGGAAAAAAAGGTTTAAACTTGGTTTAACTTGGTCAAAAGTAGAGTTGTATCTCCAAAATGGTTTGATCATGGAGATGTATCTCCAAAATGGTTTGATCATGGAGCTGTATCTCCAAAATGGTTTGTCCTAAGACATGGCATAAAATAGTCTAACATCAAATGTCATACGCACAAAGGGTCAAGCATCTAAATAAAAATTGACATGTCAAAAGTCTAGGTCAAAGTGTTCCAAAAAAAGTTTAAAATAGGAAAGGGAAAAGATTCACTAGGTCTTTTGTCCAAACGTGGAGTTAGAATCTAGGCTCAAACATGCTATGCTAGGACTTTTGGCCAAACAACGTCAAAAGCTAGGCTTGAAACAAAGGATGATGTGAGTTGATTTCATCTAGCAAGTTTAGAAAAAACTTTGACATAGAATCGACACACTGAATCAAACATAAACATGATCAGTTGGTATAAGGTATGAGGCAAAAGGCATCTAGAGAAAGGTTGTGTTCTCCCAAATAAAGGTATAAACAATGATGAAGATAGGCATTGAACAAACAAACCATCAATAGTTTTCAATTTTGGGTAATTGATTAACCAAAGTTATGCAACCCAAAAGAGAAAGATTTTTGTATCAGCCCCATGAATTGAGGCCTAAATAAAAATCAATAAATGTTTGAATCCAAACTTGACAATGTTAATTGAAAACTCAATGTTGAAAACTAGGTTTTGACCAAACAAGCTAGACAAGATTGGACAACATGAAGGCATAAGACAAAGGTCAAAATGGTATACATGACATGGTTTGAAACAAAGGGTTTTTGATACAATGGTAAACAAGTCTTGAAATAAATTAAGCAGCCTAATGGCATAAACATGCTTGAATGATGTGATCAATACTTTGCTTTAAAAGACTTAAAGGTAAAATGGTTTTACATGATTTAGGCAGCATAACGCTACCCTCCTCAACTAAAATACATGGTTATAAATAAACAATTAGGTTTTAGTCTCAAAACATATCGAGAAAAAATGACCAAAATATACTAAGTATAATCATCTAAATCTTAGCACGGGTATGGTAGTGTGGGGTTGACTAAACTAGCAAGTTTTTGAATGTTTTTAGGGGAATCAACTACACAATGACTCTCATGTCATGATACAAAAAAATCACATAATTGGGTGTCCATGACACTTGACTTGTTGTAAAAAGGTCTTGCCCTTTTTTCAACCACTACATCCATCACTTGCTCAGTGTAGTGAGATATCTAAAGTGTAGATATGTCCCATGTGAAACTCCAACACTAGAAGGTGGTTTAACCAATCAAACCTCTGATCTCAGTGGGAGTGGTTAAAGTCAGTGTTGGGAGATGAAACCCTAGGTCAAAGCTTCCCTATGGAACTTGTGGGAGGTGATGAAGTCTCCATCGAAAGCCAAGATGCAATGAAATTAAAGACATAAAAATAAATACTTTAGGGTTGTTTTCAAGGTCACCCAAACTATGAGAAGTTTTTGGGGAGTGCTTTAAACAACATTATTTCTAAGCCTTGGACTAGGTTTCTTACAATAAGGATGACACTTTTGATTCCAAGGGTTCCCTAAAGGGGAAAAAAGGAAGAGAATACATGTGAAAACCTTCTTTTTTCCAAAGAAGTTTTAATTTAAATAATTATTGAAAACAAGAATTGAGAAGTGTGTTCAATTTTAAAACCTAAATGAAAGATGAGGTGATTTTCTTTTGACCCCTTGGTCTTAGATTGTAACTTTGAAAGTCTAACTATCAAAATCATTAAGTTAAGCATCTAAAATTCATTAAGCACCAAAACAAGGTTCCTAATTCATTATAAAGCATGCAAAAGATGTCTAAATAACATGTTTTAATAAATTTGAAGTTTGTCAGTCACCTATCTACCCTTAAGGAATCACCACAAAAGAAAATGTGTTAGATTAGAAACATTTAAAGATGTTTTCAAAATTTTATGAAAACTATATGTAACTTAAAGCTAAACTAATATTATATTCTAAAAATTTAGGAGAAAACATGTGGTTTAAAAAAATTAAAAAATAGAGTCCGTATGACCCCAAACCAAGCATTTTAAAATGGCCTATTAACTCTTAGGTCTATTAAAAAAATAAAGTGACCATCAACGGTTATACCTAACCATCAATAATTATACTTGACCATCGATGGTTAAAAATAACCATCAACAATTGCATCCACTGTCGGTGGTTACACTGACCATCGGTGATTGACTGTGTAAACCCATGACAAAGAAAAATGACAAAACAAAGTTAGAAAATCAAATTGCAAGAGTTTTAATAATTCAAATGAATATTTTAAAGTTGTATAATGATTTTTTTCATGTGTGAAATGAATTTGGTCCCATCGATCATGTCATGGTGTGAACTAGGAATTTGACTCAAGAGAGGTGGTTAGTATTGTGTTAGTCTCAAAATGAAATCAAAATGAAATAAACACACTAGCATAACACCTCTAGGCCTAGTTACTATGGGGAGCTTAATGAGGAAAAACCATTTGAAAACATAATTAGAAATAGAAATAAATGATAAATATGAACACAAAACATAAATTTCTTACCAAATCCTTGATTGATCCAAAAGGCTCCTTCTTTGGCTTGTTCAGTGTGTGCTTCAAGTGATCTTCTTCAATGGAGTGTGGCTACCTTCATCTCCTTTTGGTACCTTTAGATTTGGCTTGTCTTATCTTGGCTCAATATTTGGGCATATTAACACTAATTTTCATGAGGCTTTATAACTAATTCAACATTATAACTTTGCATTATCCAAACTTAGAATTCAATAGGCAAGGCCTCCTATTTATAGATTTTTGCAAATGGTTAAAATCAACCTGAACTATTCATCTCAAGATGGAGATGTGTGGCTAAGGATTAATTCAATTTTGTAATTAAAATTCATAAATAGGATCATCAATATTTTAGATAGAGGGGCATTGAATAGGAATGGAATAGCTTTGATGACGCATGGGAGGCATGAATCTTGATATTTGTGGCATTTATGGCCTAGGGATGTCTTCCAAATAAATGATGTCACTTGATGATGTAAATATTCAATATTCATTTCTAAAAATAAGTTTTCAATAAGTTTCCATGGAATTCTTAATTAGGCCTTAATTTGGTTTAATTATCCTTAAGCATGATTACGCAATTTGGTATAAATCTTGGCTTTTTGGTGCACAAATTAATCAAATTGGTCAAAATATCTTTTTATTGGCTTAAAATTTGACTGGATTAGAATTGGAAGTCGATGTCAGATGTATTGGAACTATTATCCCATTTATGATTTTTCAACACAAAATAATAAAGGCACATGTCTCATGCAAGAGATTTGATAGAAAAGAGTAACTAGGGCACCCAGGTGTATTGGCATTTTGAATCGAAATGATTTGATGAAATTTAGTTGGCCCATAAATTGCATTGCCCTAATTAATGATACTCTGGCCAAAATCAGCACTTGAATATGTCAATTTCAAATCTTTTAATGTGTTTTAGTGTTTTTAAGCCAAATTGTGCATTTAGGTGGAAATTGGTCAAAAGCTTGATTGAAGGTTATCGGTGGCCAAATTTAGGTGTCTAAAATATTTATGATGATAAATTGAAGTGTGAACCAACTCCATAAGATGAATATTACAAGGCGTAGAGTTGAGTTATTCAAGAAAATTCCAATGTGATTTAGAAGAATCAACATGAAGTTTAGAAGGCAAATTGGATTTAAGAGGTATAAATGTGGTGTGAGGATTAGAAGGAGGAAGTTGTTCCTCAGATTCTTTTGAATCATCATGAGTGGTAGTGGTATATTTAATCAATTTTTATTCTAAAGACGGTTTTTTAGGATTGGTAACAGGATCTTTGTGCATTAGTTTACGATGATAATTAACCTTAGTAGCATTGACATATTGAGAGTTGTTATAATATAGGTCATAACCAATATTGATGGCATAAACATCTTTGACATTTGATTGATTATTTTTTGAATAATATTTTTGATTGTTAGAAGTAGAGGCTTTAAAGTTTTGTCATTTTTGAGATGCAGTAGCATACTCTTGATGATGAAGTTTGATCATAGCCTTGTGGTTGAATGAGTCAGCAACCATATAAAAAATGACACACTTAGTGATCCCTCTACAAGATTCATGAGAATGCCTAATGTCATCATGGAACCAAAAAAATAGATTGTGATAATACCACTTCGGAGGAGTATTGGGATAAATGAAAGGTTTTGAGGGTGGTAAAAATTGTTTCATTTGCTGAATCGAAAGAGGTGTATGAGATGTTATAGAAACATCAGATTTGGCAACTCCAAGTTTGGTTTGGGAAGTATTTATAGTGATAACATTAGATGTTTGAAAAGATCCTTTAAGAATTTTATGATTTGGTCCAAATTTTTTCATAAAAAAGTCTTGATGCTTAGCTTAGTTAAGAGCTTCATTAAGAGTTTGAGGAGCAAAGGTTAGAACCTTATATTTAAGAGTGGGAGTAAGAGCGGCAATAAAGAGTTTGAATAAATTATCATCAATCATATTATGATCAACTTTATGAGCTAAATATTTCCATTTTTTAATAAATTTATGAGTTGATTCATCAGGAGATTGTTTTATCATTTATGAAGTGACTACGACAATTTTTAGGAAGATCATTTTGTTGAATCTCTTTAACCAATGAATTGACTAAATATTCAAGTTGCCAAATATAATGTTGAGGAATTTGATTATACCATTATAATACATCACCAGTGAAAGTTTTGACTAATAGTTTAGTTGTGGAAAATGTATTAGTTGTCAAAGGCTTTGAGGAATGAAGTAGAGTCTTTAATCCCATCATATTTGATAGTGGAGTTATGTTACCAATATCAATGGATACAATGAAGTGAACTAAAGGCTCATTTTGAATGGTTTGAAGCACCTTGTTAATCATTATGGGTTGAAGAGTAACATTACTTAAGGCATCCTTAAGAGGTGGAGTAATATAATTAGGATTAACTCGAGAATTAATAGTTGGAGGTTGATTAGCCACATTGATTAAGTGTTGTTTAAGTTGAATCATTTGGTTGGTATTAGAGTTTTTCTTGATGTTCATTTATTAAATGAATTGAGCTAAGATTTGGGTTGTATTGGGAGGTAAGTTAGTGTTGGTTGTAACACTCTCCAAATTAGTTTTAGGAGGAGGATTATTAGAAGAAGGATTATTAGTGGGATTGTGAAAGAGATTTGTATCAATCACTTCTACATTGGTTTGGATATTTTGAGAAGTGTCTTGATAAGTATGGAAAGAATTAGATCCATCAACTTCATTTTGAGGGGTTATTTGCACCATGTTATAGTTCATATATGAAGGAGGAGAAGAGGTGCCCTAGGAGTAATGATTATCTTGAGAGAAAAAGAGAGGAAGGAATTAACATCCCATATAGTATCTAATTGGATTTAGGTTTTCTAAAATATTCTAATAGGAGACCTCATTCCGACTGAAAAGAGATGAACAAGATGAAAAACTAGAGAAATGGGAAATTAGATTAAAAAAATAGGAAAAGCAAGAAATAGAACTAGGTCTACCAAATCAACCTAGTGCAAGAAATAAGGTTTGCAGACTATACTAGATCGACCAAGTCAATCTAGTGCAGTACACAAAATCTAGAAAAAGT
This sequence comes from Torreya grandis, assembly GCA_037957365.1. Lineage (NCBI taxonomy): Eukaryota > Viridiplantae > Streptophyta > Pinopsida > Cupressales > Taxaceae > Torreya > Torreya grandis. The sequence goes on from JARHVA010005400.1 coordinate 939,357, forward strand.
ACAAGGCCAACCAGGTCAACCTAGTACAATAAATAGGGAAGAGGAAAAGAATGATAACAAGTTTGGAAATAGAATAAGACAATTTATAGCTAATCTAAGAAATTAAGCACATAAAGGAAACACAAAATCAACTAGATTGATGCTAGCCAATCCAATTAATGCACACAAAGCAAAATATGCACACAATTAATCAAAGAGAAAACACACAATTTGAAAAGTAAAGCTATCTAATTGGTTAACCTATAATATTGATTAGATTACTAAGAATGATTTTAAGTCTAAAGGGAGATTGGTTCTAAGCAAGGTACTAGATGACAATCCATGGATAGTTTCATGTAAGTTTAGGATGAAAGAGAATGTAGTGGTAATGATATAGGCTTGGTATTGGGGCCTACCCCCTCACTTCACACATTAGAGAAATAACGGTAACAGGTGCTTAGACAAAATATACCATTAACCACATTTTATACTTAACCAAAGCATCAAGTCGTCTTCCCCCTTGGGATGAAATCCAAGTAGGTTATCCTGGGTAGTCAAATGTTTAAATGCTTATTGATGTTTATGTGGTTTTGTTGTGTGTGCAAAATAATATAAATAGTGTAGCTAAATGATTAATTGAAAATCCCCTAATTATACTATGTGAGTTATTTTAAGCATGCAAACAACTAAAAAGAAAGATATGATTAACATATATGGTTTATTCCAACTTTGAAACAAGGTGTAGTTGAGATACTATATGGATAATAATATAAAATAGGTTTACTAGGGTCAAACCTATACTGTGAAATCAAAGTCTTAAAATGAACTAGGTTATTCAAGTTGACCTAGTTATTTTAGGAAACACATAACACAAAACTAGGTCCACATGGTCGACCTAATTGACTGTGTAGAGGCAGTTTTGAAGACTACAAACTGTGAAAGGAAAGTATAGAAATAGAAACACATAGAGAAATAAAAACTAACTTGAGTGTTTTATACATGAAAAATAGAAGATTTATAATGAATAACCTTAGAGAAAAGTATCAAAAACCTATAAATTGGGTCAAGCTGGTCAACCATGTAATATAGGAACTTGCTGAAAAAGTGCTAAAAATGCACTAGGTCAACTTGGTTGACATATTACGCTGATTTGGAAGTCTAAAAACTAGAAAAAACTTGCATTGGGTTAATATGGTTGATCTAGTTATCTGAAAAGAGTTCTATAAGTTTTAAAACTTGAACTGGGTCAAACGGATCGAGCCAGTTAGCTATTCTTCCAAACCTATGCACATAGATAATTAAACTAGTTTGACAGGGTTGATCCAACAAAATAAAGATATGATAAAAATAATGATGAATATAAATGACATAATTGGAAGAAATCTTGTAAGGGTTTGATTCACATCAGGTTCACCATAATGTATACAATCAAAAATGCATCATGTCCATAAATAAATCTTGGATCACCTACACTTTTGATTGGAGAGTATATAATTATTAAGCAGGAGCATGACCAATGTGAGGATCTGCTAGACTTGATTAGGGATCACTTGTCACAATACACCATGTGAGATAGTGTTCCAAAGCCTATAATCTAGCATAATTACATAATAACCCTAAAAGAGTCCTATGATTTAATATTTTACTAATATAATAATAAGAAAATTAAATCTAATTTAGTGCACAACAAATCTTGTGGCATAAAGTAGGGGCCAGTAAATCAAAGAAATAAAAACATTTATATGGAACTTCAAATAAATTAAGTATGAGTAGCACCCTAATACATAGAATATGAAAAGTAATATTATTCAAGCCAACATTTATGCTACTTCTATCTACTAAAAGAGAGGAGAAGAAAGTTAGAATATACTTACTTAAATGTGAACCTATCGAGACTCAATCTCTCCTTTGGCCAAAGGGGATTCACAAGAGGTTATTTTGGTTCATAAGGGTAACTTTTTTATGCCAAATCATCCAAGACCTATCCACAAGACTAGATTCTCCAAAATAAGAAACCTAAGCTAAGTCTCCTCAAGTAGAATGGTGGAAGAGTAGATTGTGAAGAAGCGCAAGAGAATAATAGCTTGATTGTATATATGAATAATGACCAAAATTATATTGTATTTATAGGAGTATCTTACCCTAAAATCATTCGGGAATGTTAGTTATGATAGGTCGACCTAGGTGACCTAGCACCTTTTTAGGCTAACTCATTAGGTTTGTGCTACGTCAATTGGGAGGGTAACAAACCAAAGGAGATAAAATATCTGCAAAATGTACTAGGTCAATTATGTTGAACTAGTATTATGAACAAGACAAAATGGTACCAAGCAAGGAAATGAAGGATAAAAAGAGGAAAATACTAGAAGATTATGCAAGGGAGGAGAGACACCATAAGGAAAGGTTTTAAGAACTAGTTGGATTGGTAATAGTATGGAAAAAAAGGGACAACCCTGTGAATCACTAAAGGTCTACCCAACCCTTTCCTAGTGCACCCATTAGGGTGTGTACATTGAGTCTCAATGGGTTCCTATAAAATGTAAAGCATTAGTAATCAATAAAAGTTAAAAATATTGTGTGTATACAATGAAGATGGACAAAATAAAGATAATGCGGGTGACTAAGCTTTTAAATTCTACCATAAATGGAGCCTTGTAAAATAAATCCCCATTAAAGCATGAGTCATAAAATCAAAATGAAAAATTGAAATAAAAATGACATAGCCCATTAAGCAATAATTAATTTTCATGAATGATATTTCTTAGCAATGAATTTGGCATTTACATAGGATATATGTTTTCCCCAAATCAAATACAACATTAGCTATAAACAAGTGTTCTATGAATTTAGATTCATAAAAATATAGTTGTCTAAGCCCAATTACAAAATTAAACACAAATATTGATAATTAATATGGTAGCAAAATACTGCATTCTTACTCCATCATAGTTTTATTTTAGAACTAACAAAAAATTCAAATATATAAAGTTAGACCCAAATGATCTAGGCAATGTGTTTTGAAATCACTAATCCACTTATAAATAAGTTAAATTATTACAAGAGTACATTGATAAAGACAAATTTTATCTACAAGAGATGGAGTACATAAATGACATGTTTGCCATTCAAAAAGTTGGACTACATAAGGTGGATGCTATGACAAAGGTATTTCCTTGTACTGATGTCTTATTTTATTTTTTTACTATGAGAATCAATGAAATTATATATTTAGTAGATGAAATAGTCAAGATACAATAGCCTATATAGATGGAGTTTCATTTCAAAAGTACTATAGGTTTACCATACCAAATACGGTCTATAACCAATGAGTAATTCAAGCATGGTTTAATAACAATGAGGTCAACACCATCCCTAACAGATTTTTAAAAAATATGAATGTCAACACCATCCCAATTTCAAAGTTGAGACTAGGTGTTAAGATATAAATGGACATATTAAAAATAATCCATGGAACTTCCTCCATTTTTCATATGGATGAAATATGGGTTTCCCTCATGTCCATGATTTTAGATGATAAAAGTATCCCTGCACTTGGGGAAATAAGAATCTATGATTTGAAGAAACATAGGGTTTCTCATAATAGGCCAAATGGAAAAATTTATATGTTTTCATATTTATTAGATCTTTTTTTTCCATTATAATCTCTACATGCACATCTTCATTGGAACCTAAGGGAGAAAAGATTATATGTGATTATTCTGACATCTTTCACATCCATAAGTTCAAAATTACTATATAAAGGATTGTAGACACATTTTTACCCATGGTATATATATATATATATATATATATATTAATGTAAAAATAATTTCCATGTTGTCAAAGGAAATAAGGAGATCACTCAGTTCATTGAAAGATTATTAGTACTACCCAAACCACATAATTATAAGGGTAAAAGTAATATTGGTGGCAACTCTTTATTTGGCTAGACTAGTACCATACAAAACATTTTAACATGAGAAAACATATCAAATATCTCAAAATATTGATGAAATTTGTAAAATATTCAAAATTTTAATTATTCACAAGATGCTAATCAACATAGGCCTATTACAATTTGATAAATGGGGATAATTTTGTAAACCTTCTCATCATAGGTCCTCTTTCTATTTTAAATTGGTATAATGTAGTTATTGGAATCCTAATAGTATATTGACTCATCATATATAGAGATTCTAGGGATAAATCAAATCTACTAATGTCCACAGAGGTTATGACCATGAGTCCATTTTTCTTAATGCTAATGATGAGTCTCAAATCTATAACACAATTAGAGCCACCTAAATGACCATAGAAATTGCCTAGAAAATATAATATGTCCCTTCTATAAAAGGTTGGATAAAGATTAAGTATAGTATCTTGAGAGGTAAAATTCTCCAAAGGAGACTAATAAATAATTAAATATAATGATAATGATAATCCTACCTCAATAGAATATATTATGATAGTATACTTATCCTATAGACATGGAACCTCCTCTAGTTCCTAGGGTCACAATTGCATTTACCAAAGTTAATCCAGATCAGAATAACCCATCACCATTGGTGAATAAACCACCTTTTCTTCCTCATATTCATTCTATAATGTAATATTTTATAACCCCTCAAGCTAGGATAACTCTACCAATAAATCTTCAATCTACAAGGGTTACATTGGAGGAGAGGCCATAGTACATTATGTAGTTTCTAGGAGCATAATTGAACATAGATTATTCATCATATACTTAAGATGAATTTTTATAATAAGATTAAGAATAAGGGGAGCATATATCTTAGTATTTCATAAGGATCCTACATAGATACACCTTGGAACTTCTATTACTAGTCATTATCCTATCCATGTTACATATTAAAATATAATAGATGTAGAGGACACATATATTGATTTAGACATGGAGGAAAGAAAATAATATACTCTTATTTTATCCTTAGTTTATATACTTGTTCATTCAATGAAAAATTTAATTCCCTAATTTTTCACTACTCAAATAGTTTTTGTTGAGGTCTCTGTTATTTCCACTATTATACCTTCAACTGATGTTGTTACAACTACTATTCAAAATTTCTCGATTGACCCATCTAATTATTTGGTTGAAACTAATGTTTCTCTAATCGAGTCGAACCTATTTAGTACTACATTCATTCTAATTGGATAAATTTTGAAAATTCCAACACAGGGTACCATCACACAACATATCATTTCTAAAACTACCATTAATATTTCACAGATAAATGCATCAAAGGATTTGTATTTTATATTTCCAACCCCATGGTTTGAATACTTGGTTTCCCAGTCCATTTTTTCCACTTATCCATTAAAAAGTCATGGTTCCATGAAGTTGGGACTACCAATCACTACAAGTACTCAAATAAATTCCCCTATGGTAAGCATTATCAAGGACTCTCCTAGTGTCATAAAACACATAACCAAGAGCCCGAATTGGGTTAGGGTTTCAAGAGAGTGGATAGTTGGTCCACCATTCCCTACAACTTGAGATACCATATCTCTAACACCACCCCCTTCACTTACCCTTCATCCCTTGAGTCAGCTTCCTCTAGTGGACAAATTTTAACACTACCAAAGATGAAACAATTGGAATCAAATAAATTGGCAAGGAAAAATTAAGTCATTATTGAGGAGACTAAGGTTACCTTATAATTTTATGATACATACAACCAACTAAAAAGGGTTAGAAAGAGAAAAAAACAAGTGGGGGTGGGGTGGGGAAATTGAAGTTATAAGAGAGGAAGAACCCTTCACACTAGCTAAGAAATTAAAGACAAAACCAATAGATCATGATGAATTCCAAAAAGATCCAATCTTTATGGTTGATGCAGCTAGTGGGATCCTAAAGAAAATGTTTCAAGGGTTGTTTTAAGAAAGTAAGAGATTATAATATAAACCTAAAGTGGAGGTACATGAGGATATAATGGAAAATATTTAGAACATAACCCAATCCTTTTATGATTTAATGTATTTTATACACAAAGATAGGGATGAATCCTAACCAAAGTGGGTAAATTTGATGGATTTCAATGAATCTTTGAGGCTTTTAGATGCTAAATTATGTAGTGTTTCTAAGGCAATGAGAGATAAATTGTATCCTGAGCTTAATTTTTTATCATTTAAGGATATAAACTTGGATAAAATTTATTTTATATAAAAGAAAATGACCTCACAAAATGCCACAACCAGATCAAAGAGATGGTTTTACATTTGATAACCCAAGAAAGGAGAGAAATTGATTTACTTAGAGATATGATCATCTCTACTTTATAAACACCACTTGGTCAAGTGGTATGTCAAAAATATTTCTACAACCAACACCACTTATTTACATTTACCAAAGATAAATTGGATTAAGCTCAAATACTTAATGAGCCTTTTAGAGTTTCACTAAGTCTACATGGGAAATGGTTAGGAAAAATCAAATTACTATTTAAAATGTCTATTATAAATTTTAAGTTTATATAAAAACTATTGAATTTCTTAGTCCGTATTAATCAACAGAGGACTCACCAAGAACTTGTAGAAGAGTTTTACACCTATGAGGTCCTAGGCACTTCAAGCAAATTGTGCACAGGCATCGCTTATCCATGCCCACTCCCTAGGCAATCAAGCTTAGATCTGTGCATTAACTAAATGATGTGTCATGATCACTAGGATTCCTTCATGTGTGCCCCATGAAAAATCCTTCATCTCATAATCCAAGAGGCACATGAGTTCAAGAATGTAGGGACCTAGCTTCTAAATGGCCAAGTAAAGGAAGTATGCGAGGGGTAGTTATAAATCATGAATAAATACACCTAAGACCTTTAGTATTATTATGTACTCTTATTTAAATACTTCACCATGCCTATTTATTGAATTTTCATGATAATTCATAAGATCATACATCTGTACCCTTGAACATCATAGGGTACAATCTAAAGCCATGTGTTGCCTCTTATGCAAACTCATAGTTTTCAAAAGACCCTTGAGCGTACCTTAGTGTAGAGTAATTACAAATCAAGGGTGCATGCATGGTTCAGTACAAATGTAATATGAGAATAAAGGAACTTGTGCCAATTTTTAGATCACATGTAGTGATGACATGGTAAGATAAAAAGGGAAACCTGCACATTGATTGCCATGTGGCAACAAGGTATAAAGAGGTAGTTGGATAAGGATTTAAGTAGATCTCGAGGCCTTATCAGAGTAATTAAATGTAGAATAAACTATTAGATCTCTAAAAATGAGTAAACACCATCCCTCAGACTATTTTAAGGAAATATTTTGCCCTTTGATACACACATGTATTCAAAAAGGACCCTAGTATTGATTCCTAGATCCAAATCAACTGATGAAATTCAAGAAGCACAGATGCAACACCATAATATAACTAAAATCTACATCTATCACCCCAAGTGGTACATTAATTTTAAAAAGGCTTGTTCATTATAAAATCTTTGTTCTTCATTGTATAAAAGGTTGACACATTTTGGCAACCTCACACTGCTAAAAAATACCCTCCAAGAGCACTTTTATTGGTTGAATATTAAAAATTAATGAGTATTAAGCTCACCTCTCTCTATTCTTCTTATAACCTATGTGATATTTTTTTTGTTGATCCTTTTTTGTGGGTAATACTTTTTCCTCTCATCATTATCCATTTCCAGTACCTCTGTATGGAACACAAAACTCATTTATAGGTCATATCCTATGTGCGTTTGAGTCTATGTTGACATTGAATGTGGACCATTTGTCATCCATCCTAGTGTTTCAATGTGTTATTTCACCTCTGTATAAAATACTTACACATTTAGAGTGTCCTTGATGGATTTTTTGTGGAAACATTTTGTTTCCAAAGTTTTGTAGTGTGTTTATGGTAGTAGTAGTGCTTATTCTATTCTTAGTGTATCACCTTTTTATTTCTCAGCACTCTCTTACCTTATCTCTCTCTTTTCCCTCAAAATTATAGGTTTAGATTAATGATATATTTACCTTTATACTCTTTAGGTATGCACATTAGTCTTAAAACAAGTGCACTTATAATAGAATGAATCCAACCTACTCTGGAGGCTCATCCCAAGGAGTGCAAGGGTCTCACATCTTGGGGACATTCTCATCATTTCAAAGGGACAATCGATGCTAAGTGTGAATAGGTGAGAGATAACACTTTTGTGTTTGGTGCCAAACACTCTTACACCTTGCACAAGGCATTCATGCTCAGTGCCCCACCATAAAACATCTTTTTGTGGTAGAACATCCATGGTTGCACGTTTCAAATGACAATAGTTTATGCAATGCTCAATGGGATTAGTTTGAAGAAAAGGACAAGGAATTATACCTACATTTAGGTAATGATTTTAGTAGATACTCAGTAAGATCACCTAGAGACTCCAATCATTCCTAGTTCATAAATATCAATCCCCTATCTACATGACAAGAAAAACAAGATTGTCTATGAAAGGTGTTGACTTCCATTTCATTGATCTTCTAGTTCCCTCTAGAAGAATAAGATTAAGATAATATTTATCCCCTATCACAAGGAGCGGTTCAAGTTAGTCCTCTCTCACAACTCAGTTTAAACCTTCATTTCAAAGGTTCCCCATGCCTAGAAGATGCATATTCCCTATTCCATTCATGGTTGTACCAAGGAATCAACTATTTTTACTTTTCAATGGAGGTAGCCTATTAGTTCTTGTCCAATATGACAACATTCTAGTAATGGTCCTAAAAAGTTTATCCTATTTTACAAGTGAAAACACAACTTCCCCTATGAAACATATTTAAGATATCATGAATATCTACTTAGTGCACCATGTCACTGAGGATAATGTCACATTTAGGCTACTTGCTTCTTCCTTCAAAGGTAAATCCCTTCAATAATATTGAGGCTTGAGATCAAATTCTATTCATAATTGGGATAAACTCGGGGAAGAATTATGCAAGCAATTTGAGGATCAGAGTGACCACTTATCCTTGATAGATAAACTCACAACCATAAAGTGATCCCTACATGAAATGATGGTTGACATAACTTCACATTATAAAGAGTCTAAGATAGAATCCCACCTTTGTGCAAGCCATCCCCAAACACTATATTTTTATATTTTTTAAAAACTCTTAACAATGATATCGCTGTGATGATTCAATCCGTGGGAGGTGTAGTGATACTTGATGCCTATGAAGTTGAGATGTGTATAGATAATTGTTTGATCCAAGCATAAAAAATTATGCCTTGACCCCTTATGCCTTTATTCATATATCCTCTTTCTAGCTAAGTAGTTGTGCAACCTATGTTAGCACCTATCTCCATTATAGTGAACCCACCCACTTTATCCACCATTTCTCCTAATGAATTGCATGAAGTGAAAATGTTAATACAAAGTTTTTGGAATGATCTTGTTTCTCTCAAAAGGTAGAAAATGTAGTATCCTAGACCTCATCAACATTTCACTCATCAATACCAGTCAAATAAACCTCCCTACCAAAATGGTGCACAAACACAAAATTATCTCACATATAATAAAATACCTTATGAATAGAAAATTGATGCTATTGGTACCTCTAGAGTCCTTATTCTAGTACTTAACAATCTAGTGTAGGATCCCAAATGGTGTTTTTCATGCAACCAACTACATAATCAAGATACATGCACAAACATAGTCATTAACCAAGCAATCATGGTGCAAAGTTTACCACAACCTCAAGAAAAACTAAATATCACAACTCTATACGAAGGAGAGATTCATGTACTAGCTCAGCAACAAGATGGGTCTACTCTCATTAATTGGTAGGAAGATGACTTTAGCTATGTAAATCAAAATGGTATGCCTAGTGGAGGAAGCAGTCCAATTAATTTCAATACAATATTCAAAAAGAGAGCTATAAAGGAGGCCATATGGGCTTTAGTGCCCTTACCTTTAGAACCCTAGGTTTTCACACAAGAACATAGATTAAGGTGCCTGCATAATGTTTGCACCTATAAAAGGTTGCATAAAAGGAAGGGCCACCTCAAACTAATATATAGATACCAAAAGAGGCTTCGATCCCAAAACTATAGTCAAAGGGACCTCATGTTCCCTTCAACATAGTATAAAAAATGAAGAAGATGAGCCTTAATGTAACTATGTGGGATGCACTTAATATTCCCTCTTAATAGAATTTATTTGAAGATGCTCTAAAAGGCTTTCAAGAGTGTAAGGCACCAGAACTATCACCTACCATCTTTGTGATCCTATGCTAGCCAAAAGTAGATGAAGTGAAGGTGCACAATAGTAATAAGCCACCCCCATTCTATGTCTCCTTAATCATCTACCAATATTTGGTACATAATTGCATGATCAATTTAGGTGCATGCAACTCAGTGATGCCAAAAATGATCACATATATGCTCAAAATTGTGTACTCTTCTATTTTAAATGGAGTGGTACAACTTAATGGCATGATAGTAAAAAATGTAGGAATCATCAAATATTTTAATCTTACATTACATTCATGCCTAATCCTCTCTATTACATAGGATATTACAGTCATTGATTACCTCCCTACTTTACCATCAGCCTCTCTTGAGACTTCATGACAAATATGAGTGGGTATTTATTTTTAGATTGGTCACACATGTTGCTTAGAAATAGGTATAGGAATAAAATGACCATCATATCATATCTTATCTTCAAAATCCATGTTGAACCATACTCTTCCAACCTAGTTGAGCTAAATTATGTAATGTTTGATCAAGATGAGAATTCGATTATTCATGAGGTTGTGACACCGCTTGAATAAATCCTGGATGATCTGTTGGATGAATGGGAATTCAAACATTTTAAGTGTGATTAATATGAAAATGTAGAGATAGGGCTAGGTAAATATTATATCATGGAGGAAGATTCTACATTGCCTGAGCTTATGAAGGCACATGAGAACCCTAAAGGTACATGGAAATTGTACTTTGATAGATCCCAAAGTAAAAATGGTGTTGGAGCTAGTGTGACATTGGTCTCTCCCCAAAAGGAAAAATATTTTCATGCCTTCAATTTATAGTTTTCTTTCATAAAATTTTCTATAGAGTATGAGGTACTGATCTAAGGCCTTCAGCTTGCACAAAATAAGGGAATAAAAGTGCTATAAGTATTGGGTGATAGTGAATTAGTTGTCAACCAAGATAGAGCACAAAGCATGACCAAAAATGGCTTGATAAAAGCTTAAAAACATAGGGTGTGGGATATGATCAAAGGCTTTGACACATTCAATATCATTTCCATACCAAGATCATAGAATGTTGACATGGATAGACTTACATCTGTAGGTGCATAGTATGAAATCATGTGTGATATATGGAGTTTGAATAGATTTTCAAACTCATGGTCAGATGAAAGATCCTTGATAGCATGGATAATTTTTAGGTGTTTGATAGTGATTAGTAGATCATCATTTTCCTATAGGATGAGGTAGAGTTTTATGTCAGGAACGAAACATAAATGCAATCACAATATGAATATCAAGTCATTTTATTGAATGGAAACAAGATACCAAATATCTAATCACCCTAGAAACCATCTTCAATTTTAATGACCAATTCAAGGGAGAGAGGTGAATCACGATAGGGAAAGAGGAAATATTTACACAAATAATCTTTTTAGAAGGGAAAACCCTAAAAGCTGGAAAGATATGCTCCCCACCAAAAATTAAGAGCTTCATTAAACTCAGTAGGAGATATGATGATATCTTTGCTTAGCTCTATAAGGATCTTAAGGGATTTGATCCACGCTTAGCACAACACATAATTAAGTTTAGTCTTGATGCACATCCTATCCACCAAAAATAGAGGCCTTTCCAAAACTGGAGCCATTGATGTGAAAGGAGCTTTCAAATCTCATTAAAGCTAGTATAATACTTCTAATTAAGCATTCCTTATGGGTCACCAACTTAGTCATAGTGTGAAAAATAATGGGTAAATATGTTTGTGTGGAGTTCAAAGACTTAAATAAGGTTTCCCTTAGAGACTACTATCCCCTCCCACCAATGGAGCAAATATTCCAAGTGGTCACAAGCATAGAAATATTTTCATTACTAGATGGTTACTCAAACTACAACCAAATCATTGTGTAAGAGTGAGATCATTACAAAACCATGTTCACCACTAAGTGGGGAACCTTTGCATACCAATGAATACTATTTAGTTTGATAAATGTAGGCATAAATTTCTAAAGAGCTATGGATATATAATTTAAGGAACTCACCAACCAAGTCATATTGGTTTACCTTGATGACATAACTATTTTCTCTAAGTGTGCAGAAGATCATTTTGGATCATCTAGACTAAGTATCTCAAAGGTGTCATGAGTTTGGAATATCTCTAAACCCAAAAAAATGCATTTTCATACTTCATGAAGGTGCTCTCATAGGGAACATTGTTTACAGAGAGGGATTCATAATTGATCAAGAGTGAGTCAATGATATATCATCTTTCCATATTCCAAGTCACAAGAAGAGTCTCCATAGCTTCTTAGGAAGAATTGACTTTATTAGAAGATTCATGGCTATTTTCACCATCCTAACCAAACCCCTAATTGTTATGCTAAGAAAAATGTTGCATTCAATAGGACTCATGAGGGAAGGGATAGTTTTGAGGCCATTAAGCATGTAATCATGCATGCTCATACTTTGATCAATCTAGATTACAAAAAATATTTTATCCTTTATGCATTTGGTGGGATTTAAGGCATCTCAACTATCCTTAGGTAATAAATTAAATAATCATTTGGAGCAAATAATTAGCTTCTTCAACAGGTGCTAAAAGATTATGAGCTATGATGTAACTTTATGAATAAGCACACCCTTGTAGTTATGAGATAACTCAATAAATTTAGACATATACTCTCAAACAAAAAAATCCAACTCATGGTTGTGCACTTAAGCATCAAAGATTTTATAGTCAATAAGTACATCAACGAGAAAAGAGTTGGTTGGGTCACAAAGGTGATGGATACAATGTAGACATCCAAGTCACTAAGATAGTATAAGGAAAGGGATTTTATGAGTAATTAGAAAAAGTAGAAAAATTTGAGGATGGATTAGTCGTAGTGTCACATGAAAGAGAGTGAATGAGACAGGAAGCCACAATAGAATAGATGCAAGATATGAAGGCCTTCCTTTAGTATAACATGTATCCTCCTAGACTTAATAAAGATAAGAGTAGACATTTCAGATTATAGGCCATTCCCTACATGTTCTTAAGTGGTGTTATTTTCTTGAAGGACCTTAATGGAGTCCTCTAAAGGTGCGTGAAATTAGATCATGCAGGTATAAATTTTTAAGAGTTCCATGATAGCCCTACAAGGGGCCATTATTCATGCAAAACCACTACTGTAAAAATCATGTAAGCTAGCTATTATTGTCGAACTTGTTCAAAGATGTGCATGCATACATGTGAAGTTACAATAAATTAAACTTATTCATAGGAAAATAAAGGCTAACAGCTTTACCATTGTACCCAATATAAACCAATCAACCCTTTACATAGTGGGGTCTAGATTTTATAGGCATGATTAACCCAGCATCAAGCGATGGGCATAAATGGATTCTCACAGCCATGAACTATATCACAAGGTGGATGGAAACATTAGCACTCAAGGAGGATAATAAAACATCCATCTTGAGCTTCTATGAAGGCATTATAATGAGATTCAATGTCCTAACCACCATTATCTCTAATAATGCATTAGATTTCCTTGAAACTGGGATTAATGAATGGGATGTCAAACATAACATAAATCTAAGTGCCTCATCAAATTATTACCCTCAAGGTAATGGTCTAGCTAAGTCCACAAATAAGAATCTAATTCGCATCATAAAGAGGACCCCGAAGGATAATCAATAAACTTGGCATAGTAAGCTCAATACTGCCCTTTGAGATGATCGATTCACACCTAAGAGAGTGTTGGGAAATTTAGTCTTCATGTTAGTTTATGGAAGGGAGACAATATTACCCATATCACTCAATTTTACTTCATTGGAACTAATACATCAGTTGGAATTACTCAAAAGTGATCCCCTCATAGTAAGATTAGTAGAGATAATAGAGATTGAAGAGACTAGAGTACAAGTTGTGTGCACCATGGAGTTACAATAGGATTGAACCAATTTTTTTTGATAAGAGTGCCACTGATAAAAATTTCTAAGAGGGAGATTTAGTGCTCAAGTGGGATGTAGACAAAATAAAGACTTGAAGGCATACTATGTTTGATGCAATATGGAGAGGTCTATATATCATAACCAACTGCAAGCAATCTAACACTTTCCAATGTGATAAATTGAATGGAGAAGAATTGCCTATCCTAGTCAATGGGATCCATCTCAAGCACTATCTCTGTTAATTCTTGTATAAATTACAAATAGGTAGATTAGGCATTTTTCATTTCCCTAAGTGCTTTGTGCACCTTCTTTTAGGATAGTTTCATTTCCTCTAAACACTTGTGCACATTGCTTCTCTTAACTTAAATCTTTTTCCTCTAAGTACATTTGACACAGTTATTCATTTTTGCTAAGAGGGTCTCAATTCACTCAAAAGTCATGGATACATAGCTAGTACATTTACAAGCGAAGGGATCCAAGGTTCCAAAGACTCCATGCATAATAGATCACATCAAAGGCTACTAGATTCATGCTTAGTAGGCAAGTGACCTATAGAGGTCACTAGAAGTGTTGAATTCTAAGTCCCCCCAGTCAACACAAGACTCACTAAGCCCCTATAGAAGATTTACACACCTATGAAGTCCTAGGCACTTCAAAAATAATGTGTGTAGGCATCACTTATCCATGCCTGCACCTAAGGTAGTAAAGATTATTAGATATACACATAAACTAAATGATGGTTCATACTCACTATTATTCTTTGATTTGAGCCCCATCCAGGATCCTTCATCACAAAATATAATAGGTGCACTAGTTTAAGAATTTAAGGTCATAGGTTTTAGATGGCCAAGTAAAGGAATTATGTAAGGGGTAGTTATAAATCATGAATAAATGTTCTTAGGACATTAAATGTTCTTACATGATCTTATTTAAATAATTCCCCATGCTTATCTAATGCAATTTCATGCTAGTGTATAGGATCATACATCTATTCCCTTAAACATCGTAGGGTTTAATCTAAAGTTGCACGCTACCTCTCCCATAAACTCATAGTTTTCAAAATACCCTCACACATACCTTGGCATAGATTAATTCCAAATGAAGGGTGTGTGAATGGTTAAGTGTGCATGTAATGTGAGAATAAAAGAACACTTTACAAGTTTTTCACCACATGTAGTGATGACATTGCAAGCTAAAAAGGGAAACCTGTGTAGTAATTGCCAGGTGGCAACAAGGTATAATGAGGTACTTAGAGAAGCAGTTGAGTAGAACTCGAGGCCTGTCAGAGTAAGTAAATGCAAAAGTAGCTATCAAACATTTAAATATGAGCACAAGCCACCCCTTTGACTATTTTAGGGAAATCTTCCACCCTTTGATACACACGTGTATTCCAAAATGACTTGATATTGACACCTAGATCTGAATCACCTAACAAAATTTCAAGAATCATAGATGCAGTGCCACCATAGAATTAAAATTTGTATCTTCCACCCCAAGTGGCACATTAATTGTAAAAATGATTGTTCATTATGAAAGCCATGTTCTTGATTGCAAAAAGGGTCGACACATTTTGGCAAACTCACATTGCTAAAATATGCCCTCCAAGAACACTTATGTTGGTTGAATCTTGCAAATTAATGAGAATTAAGTTCACCTCTCTCTGTTATTATTATAACCTATGTGTTATTTGCATTTATTGATATTTATCTATGGGTAATATTCACCCCTCTCATCATTGTCCATTCTAAGGACCTCTATCTATATGGAATGTAAAACTCATTTGTAGGTCATATCTTGTGCACATTCAAGTCTATATTGACATTGCTTGCAGACCATTTACCATCCCTCCTAGTGTTTCACTATGTTCTCATGCCTCTATATGAAATAATTATTCATTTAGAGTGGCCTTAACAAAGTTTGTGTGGAAACTTCTTGTTCTCAAAGGTTTGTAGTGTGTTTTTGGTAGTAGGAGTTCTCACTATATTCTTAGTGTATCATTTTTTTAATTTCTCAGCACTCTCTTGCCTTATCTCTCTCTTTTACCTCAAAGTTTTAGGTTTAAATTAGCGGTAGATTTACCTTTCTAATATTTAGGCCTGAACTCTGGTATTAAACTAGGTGCACTTAGAATAGAAGGAATCCAACTTACTCCAGAGGCTTATCTCAAAGAGTGAAAGGGTCCCAAGCCTTGGGGATATTCCAATCATTATGATGAGATAACCTATTCTCAACACATGTAGGTGAGCGATAACACTTCCATGCTTGATGTAAAACACTCTTATGCCTTGTGTAAGGCATTTTCACTCAGTGCCCCATCACAAAACATCTCTGCATGATAGAACATCCATGGGTGCATATTTTGAATGATAACAAGCACCATACAACAACTATAATAAAAGGAAAAAATAAGGGAACATGAAAAAACAAAATAAATTGGATACTCAAGAAAGAGTCCAATCATCATTCACTCAACCATACACAACTACATATTTTGTTACAAGACATACATTAATAGATATTTCAGTTGGAGCTATAAATTCTCAAGGTAGTTTTGTTTTGCTCCCACTACATGTACTTTCACCTGCTACTACTTTCAACCATACACAAATATATATTTTTTTACAAGACATACATTAAATATATATTTCAGCCAGAGCTATAAATTCTCAAGGTAGATTTGTTTCACTCCCACTACATGCACTTTCACCTACCACTACTTCACTTGAAACTATAGTTGTATCCTCCAATGCAACTATGTCAAGTTTATCTATAGTTGTCTATTCATGAAGAGTACGTGTTCTCTCAACATCAAATTTTACTACATCAACAACTCCTATTTTGAGTTCAAATGGTCAAGTAACATCAACTAGAGTTTCATTCACTTCAATTCTAGTTACCACTAGTAATTCCACTCAAGCATAATAAAGTGACTTCAGTCTAATTTTGGCACTGGATATTTAGAAATTTTATTGCTTATAAAGAAATTCTTTTGTACATGCAAAGCCATTGAACTAAATTAACACATTCTTTATTTTTAACTTTGTAAACATGCAATAATTTTATTTGAGGATGAAGTTGTGCCCATTCAAATAAAAATATAAATGAATAATATTCATTGTAAAGAGATGATAAATTTGGACAAATAAATGTAAGCAAGAAATTTATTTAACCGTTCTTAAGTTTGTATCAATTTTTTTTCTTTTCCAACACTATGTGTTTTACTTTAAGAGTTTATGTTAAGTTAAGATTACTATATGAAGTTATGCATGTGTATTAATTTAGTGGTTAGACTAAACCTTATGTTAGTCTTATCATCTCTATCATTATAGATCATATTTACATCTTGTTAGTGATATGATCATGTTTAAAATTATGTGTTAACAATATCTTTAATTATGATCATTGGGTTATTCTTAAATTACTTTCTCAGAATATTCACTATGTTTGTTTTGTTATATGCTAGCATCTAACTTATAAAAGACATTAGTTAGTGACACATACTCAACCCAATATGGTCCGTCTACCTGGAAGAGTTTATTCTTCAATTTGAATCAAAGATCCTCTTTTTTCTTCCCTACCCTTCCTTCTTTTTATATGTTTTTAATTTCATCCATCGTAGATTAGATGATTCCATCCATTGTAGGTTAACTCTTACAATGTTTAGGTTATAATTTAAACATAATTCATATCCAAACCATCCAAGGTAAAAAACACTACACTATAACTCTATTCCACCACCTGGTTATTTAAAAAATTGAATAACCATAAATCGTGCCTTAGAGTGATTAATCATTGGTCCTAAAATGAGAGGATATTAACCCTTAAATATATTTGGTGTGCATAAAAACCAAATGAATAGTATGGTCTATTGTTGAATAATTGGGGTCCTAAAATGAGAGGATAAGGTTTAAAACAATATCCTTATATCAATCCATTTCTATTTCTCTAGAGATTAAATACATTAAAATCCCATCTCCTACTCACTGGTTCGAGATTGGTTTTATAGGCTATAGGAGTACCTTCAACTAGGGTGGAGAGTGTAGGCCAAGTGTTGAGCTGGAGTGTTTATTGATCATTCCAATAACTCTATCACCTTGCATCTTTCTCACTATAGTCACCTTGTGTAGCCATTCTTAAATATTCCCTAAAAATTTAGGTGCCATTTATCTACCTACTAGCCAGTGTAGGATGTGTGTCAATTCCTCTAGCTAGTGTAAAAGATACCAAAATAACAATCATGCCAAGTGACTACTGTTAGGTTGTGGAGCTAAAAGCTTCAATTATGCAAATGAAGAGAAGGTTGCTGAGTTCTAGAAGAACCAGCGTCAGCAGTATGACCGACGTCGGTCAGGATGAATGCAGAAGGCAACTGACATCGGCAGGTAGTCGGCCGACGTCGATCAACACCAGTTAGACAGGGACCGATGTCAGTCACTTGTGTGTTCCAAAACTGTTCATTGCATGAATAGTTAGTTGTGTGAATGAAGAGTTTGCATGTAAAGACCAGTTAGAGTCTTGGGCTGCGTGGATATTCATTCCATATTAAGAGTCTAAGTTATTGTTTAAGTCTGGGATCTATTTATAGACCCATTGGCATGTATTGTAATTATGAGATAGAAAGGAAGGCAAGGAAGATCCTTCCATTGTAAGATCATTGAGTTGCAGGTTGTTGCAAGCTCATAGGAGATCTACATGTGTGAGTATGGTCTATTGAATTGCAGGTTGCAGGTTCATGGGAGATCAACTTGAAGTACTATAGAGTGCTTGGTGTACTGGTAGGGTTATTACTGACTGGTTGGAGAGGTGAACACCAATTCTGTGTGTGAGTTGGTTGTTGGGACCGTTTTTGGTAGGAGAGTGTTTTGAAGAAGAATTACTATACACTTGAGGTGTGGCAAACCTCTGTAAGGTGAAAGAGTGTGGCTGCTCTTTATTGTATTCTTTTCTGTAAAGTGTTAATACAAGATAGTGTATTGTCTCTCATATTCTATGCTATTGGTGAATTCTAGTTACTTGTGTTTTTGGTTATTTCTGCATATTTAATTGCTTATACTTGGTAATAATATTGTGCTCTTTC
The DNA here is from genome assembly GCA_037957365.1 of Torreya grandis. Taxonomy (NCBI): domain Eukaryota; kingdom Viridiplantae; phylum Streptophyta; class Pinopsida; order Cupressales; family Taxaceae; genus Torreya; species Torreya grandis. Next base: position 958,555 of record JARHVA010005400.1, read on the forward strand.
TGAGGAGAAAGATCCTAACAAGGAGGGATCAGAACAGGTGTGTTTGTTCTTAGATTCCCCTTCAAGTGGTATCAGAGCCTTGGTTGTAGGTTCTTGAGCTTGATACCATCAAGTGGTATCAGAGCTTTTGGTTGGGATACTAACATATTAGATTAGATTTGGTTAGTGTGTTTTGATTACAGGTTACTCACAGGGTTTTTGTTTGAGTGGGAGTTGAGCAATGGCAGAAGACAATAAGCTATGAATGGATAAGTTTAATGGCAAGAACTACCAATTATGGAGGATGCAGATTGAGGACTATTTGTATCAGAAAGATTTATACTTACCGCTGGGTGGGGTTGGTTGCAAACCCCAAGATATGAAGGATGAAGAATGGGAGGTTCTTGATCGGAAGACTCTGGGATCTATAAGATTGAGTCTTGCATCATCTGTGATTTCCAGCTTATCACAGTGTAAGACAACGATGGAGTTGATGAAATCTTTGGCAAATTTATATGAAAAACCCTCAGCTTCTAATAAGGTATTTCTTATGAAGCATTTTTTTAATTTGCAAATGTTAGAAGGTGGATCTGTTCATAGCCATCTTAGTGATTTCCATGGTTTGGTAAACCAATTATGTTCAGTCAATATTGTATTTGATGATGAAATTAGAGCTCTCTTAATCTTGTGTTCATTACCTAAAAGTTAGGAAGGTTTGGTAATGGCAGTTTCTAATACTGTGTCTACTTCAAAAGTCTTAAAAGTGGATGATGTTGTGAGTGTGATCTTGAATGAAGAGATATGCAGGAAAAGCATAGGTGAATCATCAGGGGATGATTTGAGTGTTGAAGGCAGAGGAAGGCAAAGAGAGAAGATAGAGCGTGGGAGATCAAGGTCGAAGATAGGCAGTAGATCCAAGTCCAGGTATGGCAGAATAACCTGTTGAAAATGTGGAAAGCAAGGGCACTTAAAGAGAGATTGCAGATCGGGTGAAGATCAGCATGAAGGACATGAAGAAGAAGTAGATGTTGCAGATTACCTTGCATAGGATGCTCTGGTATGTTCTTTGGATAAAGTAGAATCTTGGGTTTTAGATTCTGGTGCCTCTTTTCATGCATCCCCACATAGGGAATTTTTTCATGAGTATGTCTAGGGAGACTTTGGAGAGATTTGTGTAGGGGATGGTAAGCCTTGTCAGATGGTTGGCAAAGGAAAAGTGAATCTGAAATTGTAGACAGGTAACACATGGGTGTTAAAGGAGGTCATGCATGTCCCAGTTCTGGAGCAGAATTTGATTTCTGTAAGAAGTTTGGGTGATGAGGGTTGCACAGTAACTCTCACAGTGGACTCTTGGAAGGTTACCAAGGGTACACTTGTTGTAGCAAGAGGTAAGAAAGTAGGTACACTTTATCTATCTACTTGTATTACTGATTCTCTTTCTGGGTTATCTACTTCAGCTATAGATTCGAAGATGTGGCTTAATAGGCTTGGTCACATGAATAAGAAAGAGATGCATGTTCTTGAGTCAAAGGGTATACTTTCAGATTTGAAAGGCATGGATCATGATTTTTGTATGCAGAAGAAGAAGGTGACGTTTCTTGAGGAATCCGATGTTAGTGACAAGAACAGGAAAGCCTTGGTTTTCAAGGAGAAGGTGATGGATAGAGTTCAGCACAAGGGGTAGAAGAATTCTGAGCAGAGCAACGGTGATTTGGACAAGGGTTTGATCCAAAAGGAGCTCACGAGAAAAAGTCAGGTCTCACTAGAAAAACGTAGAGACCAATGTCGGTAGGAAAATTGGCATCGGCATCCAGATAGGGACCGATGTCAGCTATGTGTAGCCTGACGTCGGTGACTCAGGGTAGAGAACTATCGGCATCAGCCAGGGGAAATTGATGTCAGCAAGGAGGCAGTTGTAGGGAATCGACATCGGTTGGTTGCAGACTGAGATGTGACCAGCATCGATCACTGAGACAAATTTTGGGTGGATAGCAAGCTGTCAAGGAGTCTCAAGCATCCATATGGAGGACTAAAGGCGTAAGTAAGTTCTTAAATTTGTCATTTGCCTTCTTTACACTACTTGTTGCTCACTTATGGTATAGGACCAGGGAGTTGTTAAAGAAGCAGAACAAGTAGATCCAAGAAACAGTGGGAGCTTGGCATGGATGAGGATGTGATTCCTTGGAGGAGAACCAAACAAGTGTTCTGGGTAGAGTTTCCAGTTGGAAGTAAGCACTGAGAGACGAATGGATGTTCAGGATGAAGAAGAGCGAAAATGGATATGTGAGACGGAAGATCAGGGTATATGGTCTTGTGTAAGCTACAGGCAATGGAGGTTTGATCATTGTGTTTCTCTTTACCAGGTTGGATAATATTAGCTACATTATCCTATTTCTGTATGATGTGCTTGTTGCAGGGTTACATATAAATATATTGTTGAACTATATGTAAATCTAGTTCAGAGGGGTGTCATGAGGAATCTGAGAGCAGCAAGATTCTTTGGCATGAGTGTGTTCTAGAGACATGGAAGGTCATATGTTGACTTTGTTTCAGGATGATTGTGTGAGACCGGTTAGCATGCCGATGGTTGGACAGTTCATAGAACAGGTGTCTTGATTCACATAATGAGGTTAAGTGCATGGTATGTACTAGACCTGAGTTTTCCCAAGTAGTGGGAGTTGTCACAAGTTTGGGGTCAATCCAAGAAAGTAATACTGGAGGGCAGTTCAGTGGGACCAGTAGCAGGTGCACATGCTATGCAGGGTCAAGTTCTTTTCTACATGGTTGTAGATGTAGATGTGGCAGGTAATTTGGATGACAGGTGTTGCACTACAGGATTTGTGGTGGTTGGTCTTCAAGAGTGATCTTGAAGAGGGATACAAAGCCAAGAGAAAAAACTAGACTGAGTACAGGTACAGGTACAGGTTGCAGCTATTTATCTCCAAGTGGGAGATTGTTAGGTTGTGGAGTTAAAAGATTCAATTATGCAGATGAAGAGAAGGTTGCTGAGTTCCAGAAGAACCGACATCGGTAGTATGACCGATGTCGGTCAGGATGAATGCAGAAGGCAACTGACGTCGGAAGGTAGTCAGCCAACGTCGGTCATCACCAGTTAGACAGGGACCGATGTCGGTCGCCTGTGTGTTCCAGCTTTGTTCGTTGCACGAACAGTTAGTTGAGTGAACGAAGAGTTTGCATGTAAAGACCAGTTAGAGTCTTGAGCTGCATGGATATTCATTCCATATTAAGAGTCTAAGTTATTTTTTATGTCTGGGATCTATTTATAGACCCATTGGCATGTATTGTAATTATGAGATAGAAAGGAAGGCAAGGAAGATCCTTCCATTGTAAGATCATTGAGTTGTAGGTTGTTGCAAGCTCATAGGAGATCTACATGTGTGAGTATGGTCTGTTGAATTATAGGTTGCAGGTTCATGGGAGATCAACTTGAAGTACTATAGAGTGCTTGGTGTATTGGTAGGGTTATTACTGACTGGTTGGAGAGGTGAACACCAATTCTGTGTGTGAGTTGGTTGTTGGGACCATTTTTGGTAGGAGAGTGTTTTGAAGAAGAATTACTGTACACTTGAGGTGTGGCAAACCTCTATAAGGTGGAAGAGTGTGGCGGCTCTTTATTGTATTCTTTTCTATAAAGTGTTAATACAAGATAGTGTATTGTCTCTCATATTCTGTGCTATTGGTGAATTCTAGTTACTTGTGTTTCTGGTTATTTCTTCATATTTAATTGCTTATACTTGGTAATCATATTGTGCTCTTTTTGAGGAGCAAGATCCTAACAAGGAGGGATCAGAACAGGTGTGTTTGTTTTTGGATTCCCCTTCAATTGGTATTAGATCATGTTTGTTGTTCTAGTTACCTGAAAATTACCTCACACTGGGATGCCTGTCAAGTTGGCATAGATCTATACATAGTCAAAATATGGGCTTAACATGGTCCATTTTAAATTTTTGAATAAGTTGGGGGAAATTCTTTTAAACTTGATTTTCCTCCTTATATGAAGTTTTATTCAGTTATCAATGTTGAGAACTTACATCTTTTTTAGCCTTGTATGTTAGACAATGAAGATGAAAAGATGTTGATGCTTTTAATTGAATATATCACTCTTAGAAGTGAATTATGATTATAGGATGATGTTGTTCAATGAATGAAGGAAATTAAAACATGAAGGGAAGTGAAGAGCATGGGCTAGTTGGGTTAAAAGAATAGCTACCTAGAAAAATAAAATGGTGTTTTAGAGAAGACACTTCTATCCAATTGTTTAATTCATTCATGTTTGTAAGATAATTATATAAGGCATTTTTATATGTAAAACATCAGTGTAGATATGTTACAATGGTAGAGTCATAATGGGGGTGATCCATACATCTCCATGGTGATGAAGGTAGGTTGTTTCAACTCTAAAAAATAAGGTATTTGCTTAAGACTATGGAACCACCACTATTTTCAAGGTGGTAATTTCAAAATAAACCCAATGGTTGCATCACCATTGGTTATTGCAGGTGGATATTGTGTAATTGACTTGACAATCTTGAAACCATCCCAACTTTCATACATTAGGATTTTTTTCACAATATAATAAGCCCAAAGTTGAATGGTTAGAAATGTTAAATATTCCCATTGTTAGTTAGTTCATTTAAAATTATTATAAGACTCCCAATATGAGAGAGCATAAATAAAAGTCATGTGCAATGAAAAATACATCAAATATTATTGTAATTGGATTCACATTGTAATTTATCAATATTGGGTGTTGGTTCAGGTTGTCTACAATTTTTATTAGTGTTTTAATCAATGTTTCAAGTTTGGTACATTGTGATAAGTGTATGAAAGGTTTAAAGTAAACTTGTGTGCAAAGTTTGAATATGAAGTAGTGGATATATATTCACAAATAATAAGTTTTGGTAGTATATTTTAATTTTTTAGGTTACATAATGGAAGGGGGAGCGCAATTTCCTCACTCAGCTATATATTTTTCTACTTTGGGTATTATTGGATAAATCCTTATGTTCTTATTTATTTGTGTTATATTTTTCTCTCATTTATATTAAAAATTTTGTACTTTCATATATATCACTTCTTAGCTCTATTTTATTCAAGAAAAGTAGTCTAGAAAAGTTTTTTTATTGAACCAGTTATTGAGTTAAGAGTAAAGGATCCATTTTAGGGATGACTAGAAGTGGTTTAACTACCTTGTTTATGGATCAACAAGTGGAATTTATGAATATTAAGAGATGTGAAGACCATTTACTATTTCATTCTATGAAATATCAATCATTCATTGTAGCCTTAAAAATCATAGTAGATTATATATTACATTACATTGGACTACTTGGTTGAACTCCATCATACATGACATGTTATTTACAATATTGTAAACCAATGAAGGGATTGATAAGTGGTTGGTAATTGAAAACCATGCTGATCCTAAACACATTCCCCCTAAAAAAAATTACATATCCTTTGTAGGTTCACCTTCCCTATTAGGGTTTCAAAGAGGGAGATCAATTTCTTAGGGATGCATATGAAATTACTAAAAATTGAGTGAGATTTTTGGAACCCTAAACCTGATGAATAGAGTTGTAAAATTATTTTATACTCACATATTATTTTATCATAAATTTATTGTGTAAAAATTAGGTTACTAGACACATATTGTTTCATATCGAAAGACATCTTCTATGTTTGTATGTTTCTAACACTCTACATTAATGCACGTAGAATTAATCACCATTAAAAAGGGTCCAATAAGGAAGAATGAGAGATTTTATGCCATAAAACATATTTTTATCTATCTCATGAAAAAATCATAGATTAATGAAGGTTTTCATTAACTTTAGGTTTCATAATCACCACTCTCACCCATGATAGTTAACGAAACCCAGTAATGACCCATAAAAAACCATCTTATCATTTTGAGAATTTTCATTGTGGATGGGGATAAAAAATGTCACAACATAAGATATAAAATTAGACAAAGTGATTTGGAGTAGGTAGACTAAAGGGGAGAATAACTTACGAGTGAGTATGGATAGTAGGAAACTAATAAAATCAAAAAGTTGTGTATAATCTAGTAAAGGGATTGTGTGTGAGATAATTCTTCTATTATGATGTAGTATTAGGAGAGAGAGAGTGTGGGTATTGTGTGTACCTAAATAAATATAAATAAAGTGTTGAATTTGGTTTCTATATCATGTATATGTGTGTTTGTTTTGAGTGGTAGCATGCAAGGAAAATGTATCCTTCATTAGACCCCCAATCCTTCACTAAATCAATTGGTATGAAAGTAAGATGATATATATAGGATAAGTGAGAGTGGATTTATCTTTAATTAGGGAAATAATGGGTAGATTGCATAAGTTAAGTGAAAAAGAGTTGAATGTTTCCACTTTTTGTAGTTATATAGAGAAAAAAGTGATCGAAGTGTGCTCTAGAGGAGTGTGTGGCCTATGTATGTTTATGAATAAGATATCCTGGTATTAGGTTAAGGTTGAGCAAGGGTCCATATATTTAAACTAAGAGGGATGGGATGAAGTAGAGCATTGGCTACCAATATGATAGGAAGGTTAGATGAGATTGTAGATATGTTGAGGTTTGTGCAAACAAGATTATCAAAATTTTAAGAGGAGAGAATAAGGTGATTCATCTCAAGGGATGATGTAAGTGATATATAAAATGAAGATCTAGGAGTAGAATATGTTGGAGTAGTACTTGAGTAGTTTGATGAAGGAGATGATAGAATTTTTAGATTCATTTCATATATTTAGAGAGAAATTAAGGTGAAAGTTTCATGTTTTTTAGGAGCTTTAGATCTCTAGGAATTGATTAGTTGGATCGATGAGATGGACAAGTATTTTGAATTTAATGAAGTGGATTATTAAAGGAAGGTGAAGGTGAACCAAACCAAGTTGACAGTTCATTTAGCCCTATGGTGTAAAGAGTTAAAATTTGAGATGCAAATATGTAGTGAAAATGATTACCTATTGGAAGAGGATGGTTGAAAATTTTAATGAAAATTTATGTCTAGAGATTATCAACTAAATTATTAAGGATTTTATAAAAATTTAGGCAAAAGGAGCTAAGTGTGAAGAACTACATGGAAGAGTTATATACAATTACATTCTAGGTTCATCATAATGAGATGGACCATGAGAAGGTGGAAAGATACATCCCTAGAATTTAGTTGAATATTCAAGACGAAATCAACTAAGTGAGGACATATAATGATGGGATAAGCATACCTATATTCTTTATGAATGAAAGACAAGTTGTCTAAGTGGTAAAAAATCATATAAATATAAAGAATGAGGTTTAATAGTTTCAGAAGATAGCCATATAATGAAGGCAATCACTAGTGGAATGAGAAAGGAGGTAGCATCTCTCAAGTACCAAATCAACAAGTAAGGAGAGGAACTACCTATAGAACAGCAAGAAACATATACAAATGAAAAAGAGGAATATAATTACATGGAATATGTCATGGATGTGATGTCTTTTGACATCATTATGATGTTTTAAAGAGATGCAATGAATGTCATGTGCAATTTACACAAGAAAAAACAAAAATCATAGCATTACTTGAGTATATAATAGAACTGGAGAAAATAAATATTTGGTTAGATAGTAAGAGAGTCTTAAAGGTTGTGAATAAGAGTGAGTAGTGATAAAGAAGACACATTTTTGTACTTGATATAAGACAAAAGATACTTGTGTTACAATGTTGTGGTTGATAGATGAAGTTGAGGTAATTTAGTATCCATTGATATGGTCCCCAAGCTAATTTTGGCATGTACACCAACACAGGGTGTTGCTTGTTGGAGGGTAATAGAGATATTGTGAGTGACTAATGTGAAGTAGAAACGTAGATTGGTAGATAATATGTTGTGTGACATCTTAACTAGGAATTGATGCCATGTTTTGTTAGGGACATTATGATAATTTGGTAAGAAGGTATTCTAAGCATGTCATGTATTTCAAAACTAGTAACAGTTATAATAAAAATTATAGGTATGTCAAAACTAGTGAATTACACAAGAATATACAGTTCAAAAATAGCACTGACTATTTATTTTTAGGGATTTAGAGCCCTATATTTATGTCAACTTATCAAACATGTTTGACTAACCTCCAAATGGCACCCCCAAGCACTTGGATGTAGAGGAGTAGCATCCCAAACATCTTACCTAGTAGGGGAAAGAGGTGGGGGTTGCCACCTTCACTGCTGTCCAAGAGGGGTCATACATTGATACAGGGTGCCAATATGAGAGTGGTGTCAAGATCAGCTCCATTGGTACCCACCTCAAGGTGAAATGGAAATTCTTTCTTTAATTATGGTATCCCTGGGTAGAGAAGGAGGAATCCATGCCATAACACAAGGAGCATCTTCCCAATGAGTGAGAAGTTCCTAGAGATGGCCAAGATCAATGGTAACTTCATTTTCCTACACTTTCATATATAAAAGAACATTGGAAATAATAGAGCACTTGCTGAGAGCAAAAAAATTACAATCTAAAAAAGCATTGTTAAATATTGTATTATTTCTTTCTTTCCATAACCAAAATAGAATCTCCACTTTGAAAGTATGTCAGACTTGGGTATATTTAAAAGGCAAGGTGGGTTTATATCCAATAAGGATATGCTTCAGTGAAAAAATTTAGGCTTGAAAGGCTTTGAAAACCATGAATCTATGTCCAAACCTTTTGAGCTTTGGAGCAGTGCTAGAAAAGATGAGGGAATGTTTCTAGATAGCCACAAAAAGGGCATGTGGGAAGGGAAATTCCTAAATACAAAAACCATTTGCCTATAGGTGGGTCTTGATATAAGATACACCAAGCAAACTAAGATAAATTAGGCTACAAGAAATCCTCCCAAATAATATGAAAATGGAAGCACCAAATATGAATGAAATAATTTAGACCTCAATGGGAGTTAAACTTGTCCTACATAGGTATATGGGGAGTAAGCCACCCATAGCCAAGCCAAAAGGTGTAATTATGAAATGACACACCAACATACCACTTTTAGTCCTTCCACCAAAGATGAGTGAAATGATTTTTTTTTGTAAAGCATAGAAGGTGGAACAATGTCAAATATTTCTTGATAAGATTATCTATCAGCATTGGCTAACCAAAATTTGGTTTTCACCTCTTTTCAAGATAGCCAAGAGTGAGACTGCTTATAAAAGATATCTTGGACAATGTGAATAACTCTATGAAATAACTTGAGAGGATTGATCCAAGGAACCTCAGCCAAAGGGACATCATTGAAATTGATATAAGATGAACAACATAATGAGTGTGAGTTAATAGACAACCCATCTTGGAACCTTTAGCCATTCTAGAGAATCCATGGTTTGATCCTTTCCCATGATTTATAGATACTTTTCATCATAAAGGACCCTAAAATTTGAATGGGAGATTTGATAATGTGTAAATTAGAGAGGCCAAGCCCTTTCCAGGCATTTTTTCCTTTAGGAAGGCTCGAAGAAATATCGTAGCAAAACAACACCTTCCATATTTCCTTATCATCAATGGTCTACACAATCTATTTGGCACATAAGGCAATTACTTGATGAGCCATAGCAATGAGCCCCAATCCTTTGACATCCCATATGAGGCAATATTATTCCCATGAAACCCTTAGAATCTATGGCCATGATAATAATTAACCCAAAGAAAATTCCTTAGAATTTTTTAAAGGATCTGTTCAGAATTTGTTGGATAGTAGTAACAAAGGAGACACATTTTTGTACTTGATATAAGACAAACTATACTTGTGTTACAATGTTGTGGTTGATAGATGAAGTTGAGGTAATTTAGTATCCATTGATATGGTCCCCAAGCTTATTTTGGCATGTACACCAACATAGGGTGTTGCTTGTTGGAGGGTAATAGAGATATTGTGAGTGACTAATGTGAAGTAGAAACGTAGATTGGTAGATAATATGTTGTGTGAAATCTTAACCAAGAATCGATGCCATTTTTTGCTATGGAGATTATGATATTTTGGTAATAAGGTATTCTAAGCATGTCATGTATTTCAAAACTAGTAACAATTATAACAAAAATTATAGGTATTTCAAAACCAGTGAATTACAAAAGAACGTACAATTCAAAAATAGTACCGACTATTTATTTTTATGGATTAAGAGCCCTATATTTATGTCAAATTATCAAACATGTTTGACTGACCTCCAAATGGCACCCCCAAGTACTTGGATGTAGAGGAAGAGTAGCATCCCAAACATCTTACCTAATAGGGGAAAGAGGTGGGGGTTGCCACCTTCACTGCTATCCAAGAGGGGTCATACATTGATACAGGGTGCCAATATGAGAGTGGTGTCAAGATCATCTCCATTTGTACCCACCTCAAGGTGGAATGGAAATTCTTTCTTTAATTATGGTATCCCTGGGTAGAGAAGGAGGAACCCATGCCATAACACACGGAGCATATTCCCAATGAGTGAGAAGTTCCTAGAGATGGCCAATCTCAATGGTAACTTTATTTTCCTACACTTTTATCTATAAAAGAACATTGGAAATAATAGAGGACTTGCTGAGAGCAAAAAAATTACAATCTAAAAAAGTATTGTTAAATATTGTATTATTTCTTTCTTTCCATAACCAAAATAGAATCTCCACTTTGAAAGTATGTCAGACTTGGGTATATTTAAAAGGCAAGGTGGGTTTATATCCAATAAGGATATGCTTCAGTGAAAAAATTTAGGCTTGAAAGGCTTTGAAAACCATGAATCTATGTCCAAACCTTTTGAGCTTTGGAGCAGTGCTAGAAAAGATGAGGGAATGTTTCCAGATAGCCACAGAAAGGGCATGTGGGAAGGGAAATTCCTAAATACAAAAACCTTTTGCCTATAGTTGGGTCTTTATATAAGATACACCAAGAAAACTAAGATAACTTAAGCTCCAAGAAATCCTCCCAAATAATATGAAAATGGAAGCACCAAATATGAATGAAATAATTTAGACCTCAATGGGAGTTGTCCACCATAGGTATATGGGGAGTAAGCCACCCATAGCCAAGCCAGGAGGTGTAATTATGAAATGACGCACCAACATACCACTTCTAGTCCTTCCACCAAAGATGAGTGAAATGATTTTTTTTTTGTAAAGCATATAAGGTGGAACAATGTTGAATATTTCTTGGTAAGATTCTCTATCAGCATTGGCTAACCAAAATTTGGTTTTCACCTCTTTTCAAGATAGCCAAGAGTGAGACTGCTTACAAAAGATATCTTGGACAATGTGAATAACTCTATGAAATAACTTGAGAGGATTGATCCAAGGAACCTCGACCAGAGGGACATCATTGAAATTGATAAAAGGTGAACACCATAGTGAGTGTGAGTTAATAGACAACTCATCTTGGAACCTTTAGCCATTCTAGAGAAGCCATGGTTTGATCCTTTCCCATGATTTATAGATACTTTTCATCATAAAGGACCCTAAAATTTGAATGGTAGATTTGATAATGTGCAAATTAGAGAGGCCAAGCCCCTTCTAGGCATTTTTTCCTTTAGGAAGGCTCAAAGAAATATAGTGTCAAAACAACACCTTCCATATTTCCTTATCATCAATGGTCTACACAATCTATTTGGCACATAAGGCAATTACTTGACGAGCAATAGCAATGAGCTCCATTCCTCTGACATCCCATATGAAGCAACATTATTCCCATGAAACCCTTAGAATCTATGGCCATGATACTAATTAACCCAAAGAAAATCCCTTAGAATTTTTTAAAGGATCTGTTAAGAATTTGTTGGATAGTAGTAACAAAGGAGACACATTTTTGTACTTGATATAAGACAAAATATACTTGTGTTAAAATGTTTTGGTTGATATATGAAGTTGAGGTAATTTAGTATCCATTGATATGGTCCCCAAGCTAATTTTGGCATGTATACCAACACAGGGTGTTGCTTGTTGGAGGGTAATAGAGATATTGTGAGTGACTAATGTGAAGTAGAAATGCATATTGGTAGATAATATGTTGTGTGACATATTAACCAAGAATCGATGCCATGTTTTTTTAGGGAGATTATGATATTTTGTTAAGAAGGTATTCTAAGCATGTCATGTATTTCAAAACTAGTAACAATTATAATAAAAATTATAGGTATTTCAAAACCAGTGAATTACACAAGAACATACAGTTCAAAAATAGCATCAACTATTTACTTTTAGGGATTAAGAGCCCTATATTTATGTCAAATTATCAAACATGTTTGACTGACCTCCAAATGGCACCCCCAAGCACTTAGATGTAGAGGAGGAGTAGCATCCCAAACATCTTACCTAGTAGGGGAAAGAGGTGGGGGTTGCCACCTTCACTGCTGTCCAAGAGGGGTCATACATTGATATAGGGTGCCAATATGAGAGTGGTGTCAAGATCAGCTCCATTGGTACCCACCTCAAGGTGGAATGGAAATTCTTTCTTTAATTATGGTATCCCTTGGTAGAGAAGGAGGAACCCATGCCATAACACAAGGAGCATCTTCCTAATGAGTGAGAAGTTCGTAGAGATGGCAATTCTCAATGGTAACTTTATTTTCCTACACTTTTATCTATAAAAGAACATTGGAAATAATAGAAGACTTGCTGAGAGCAAAAAAATTACAATCTAAAAAAGCATTGTTAAATATTGTATTATTTCTTTCTTTACATAACCAAAATAGAATCTCCACTTTGAAAGTATGTCAGACTTGGGTATATTTAAAAGGCAAGGTAGGTTTATATCCAATAAGGATATGCTTCAGTGAATAAATTTAGGCTTGAAAGGCTTTGAAAACCATGAATCTATGTCCAAACCTTTTGAGCTTTGGAGCAGTGCTAGAAAAGATGAGGGAATGTTTCCAGATAGCCACAAAAAGGGCATGTGGGAAGGGAAATTCCTAAATACAAAAACCTTTTGCCTATAGGTGGGTCTTGATATAAGATACACCAAGCAAAATAATATAACTTAGGTTCCAAGAAAGCCTCCTAAATAATATGAAAATGGAAGCACCAAATATGAATGAAAGAATTTAGACCTCAATGGGAGTTAAGCTTGTCCACCATAGGTATATGGGGAGTAAGCCACCCATAGCCAAGCCAGGAGGTGTAATTATGAAATGACGCACCAAAATACCACTTTTAGTCCTTCCACCAAAGATGAGTGAAATGATTTTTTTTTGTAAAGCATAGAAGGTGGAACAATGTTGAAGATTTCTTGGTAAGAATCTCTATCAGCATTGGCTAACCAAAATTTGGTTTTCACCTCTTTTCAAGATAGCCAAGAGTGAGACTACTTACAAAATATATCTTGGACAATGTGAATAACTCTATGAAATAACTTGAGAGGATTGATCCAAGGAACCTCTACCAGAGGGACATCATTGAAATTGATAAAAGGTGAACACCATAGTGAGTGTGAGTTAATAGACAACCCATATTGGAACCTTTAGCCATTCTAGAGAAGCCATGGTTTGATCCTTTCCCATGATTTATAGATACTTTTCATCATAAAGGACCCTAAAATTTGAATGGGAGATTTGATAATGTGCAAATTAGAGAGGCCAAGCCCTTTCTAGGCATTTTTTCCTTTAGGAAGGGTCGAAAAAATATAGTGTCAAAACAACACCTTCCATATTTCCTTATCATCAATGATCTACACAATCTATTTGGCACATAAGGCAATTACTTGATGAGCCATAACAATGAGCCCCATTCCTCTAACATCCCATATGAGGCAATATTATTCCCATGAAACCCTTAGATTCCATGGCCATGATAATAATTAACCTAAAGAAAGTCCCTGAGAAGTTTTTAAAAATTCTGATAAGAATTCTTATAATGCACCCAACATGAAGAGTAGTAAACATGGGTGGTTACATGCACTTTTGAGTATATTTATAATTTACCTACTAATGATAAGCTCTTAGTCACACAATATTCTAGTTTATTTTTTACTCTGTATCAATTTAGGATCACCTTACTTAGGTATGAGTTAAATATTTCCTTTATTTATATTCTTTCCTAGAGAGCATATACGAAAGGTCTCTTGATAAACATGGTATAAGTCAACACCCACAAGATTCTATAGTGTTTCATATAATTCACAAGGTAAACCATAAATGCCTAGAGCTTTGTCATTTGCCATATGAGCCACTACTTCATACAGATCATCCATAGTGACGGGCCTATCATAAACCACCTGTTGAGTGGGAGTGATCTGACAAGGCATCACTATGAGACACTAATTAAGGGTAATGTCATGATCTACAGAAGATGATTGAGCTCTGAACACTTGTTGATAATGGAGGACACAGGATTGAATAATATGTGGTGTCTCTAATAGTCACCTTTTAGCATCATAGATAACCTAGATTTGTTTCTTTGAGTTTTTGGCTCGAAGCATTTGAAAGAATGTTTTGGAAGCTTTGTTTACTATCTCGAGCTAGTAGATTTTGGATTTGATTTGAGGTCTTTAGGCATTATAATTATCTAGAATATGGATATGATGCCATAAAGAAGAGACTCTAACCTATAAGATCTCATTGAAGGGCATTGAAGGGATCTTTTTCGATTGCCAAAGTCACATGGCTACTCTTAAGAAGTAGCAAAGTAAGAGTGCCTTAAAATTTTATCAAGTTACGGTGATATATTCTCAAAAATTGAGAGGTCCTTATGATGGCATCATCCCACTAATAAATCCAATTAAATTATTGGGATGGACAAGGATCTATATTCTAAATTGTAAGAATGTGCACCATAGTAGACCTGTAAGACCCCAAACATTCCATGAAAATCAATTCATTGATGACAGGTGTTAAGAGACATATCCTTGGAGTCTAGGAATTTTAAGGCATCATAATAGTTATATAAAAGTTTCCCACTATTGAAATTTGAAAAATCATCAAATTATTTCCTCACAATAGGATCAACTTGATACTCTCCTTCCTCTAATTCTTCATGCCTTGTAAGAGGGTTGCAAGAACATTTGGGTGCATCCCACCAAGTAAGAATTGGTAGAGAGGTTGGTTGTGACTCTAAAAAACTAGAATAACTAGGTATAGGATCCCCGAGACCCTAGGATAGAACATTGGTAGAAAGAGGGTTTTTGAATACCTTGTGTTTTTCTATTACTTTTGGGGCTTCAGCCTGAGAGGGCTCTTATTCATAGTCATCTAGTATTAAAGGCCATTACTTGTTTATGGATTACCTCCTTTAGGAATTACACTTGAGCTTGTGACTTTCGTGTAGTTATTCTTCTTTACTACCATAGTGCATCCATCCTCTACTAGATTTTTTCTAGCTTCCAAAAAGGGCTTAGGTGGAGATGATGAGTGGTTGGGTGCATTATTACAAACTAACTGAAGGAGACAGTCCCAAAATTTTTGATCGATGGTTTGATAATGAAAACAAGTTTTGGGCAAGTATATATAGGACTCACTGGGAGTGTCTCACATCCCCAACATGAATTTTCACAAATTCTTTGAGGCCCTGGGAGAGGTATACTTCTACACAAACTTGCTTCTATGGTCTAATAGAGTAGAACCTATTTTTCTCATGGAAAATAAGCTAACCTATGGAGGAAGCTATCTGGTGAATAAAATTCTAATAGGGGAGCAGGAGACCTAGAAATTCCACCCAAACTGGGACCTTGAGAGTAGTGTACTCTGAGACAACAAAGTCTCGTGGCTAGGGGGAAATAACCATAAGCAAGTTCCTAACATACCATATGGATAAATTATGGAGGATAACTCTTGCATGGAAAGGATTGGAAAAATATAACATAAATAAACCCTTGGTCATATTCTGGATGCTCTTAAGCTTTATGCCAGGAGCCACCTAGTGGGCTTGAACCTAGGACCTAAGCATACTTTCAAAGGGAATTTGATCGACAGAATATCCTATCAAATAGAATTGTCTTAGCCATTGAAAAGCATAGATAAATTTTGGAATGGGTAAAATAACATCAGGTTTTGAAGAGTTAACTCATGGTAGACCTTTATGATAGACTTCCTCGGGAACTTGTATGGGGCCATTTCTAGATGTTCCATCATTCTTCTCTATAGTTGAAATAGCCAAGATAGAATGTGGATAAGTCATTAAATAGGTTGGCCTCACCTGAAGGAAATAAAACATAAAATTCAATAAGTACAAGTCCCACAGGTAACCTAATAAGGGCCAGTATCCAATAGTCTAGAATGATAAAAAAACAAGGACTAAATCTATGGCATACATGGAGGAAACCCTATCAAAACAATTTTTTTTTCCCTTGATACACAATATTATCATGAGTTATGAATGAAAAAGTTGTATATATAATTTTTATCTCAACTTTGTCAAAGTTGGAATACCCTTATGCATTGGAGAAAATATATAATGATAAACACAATGTTATGACATGAATAGCTGCCAAAACCCTTGGGTATAGGTAAAATTTTATGTTGCATCTGATGCAGTTTTCAAAATTATCATATTGTATTGTATCATCAAAAGAAGACCCTCATCGTGCCATATTTTTTGATCAAAGAAATAAAATTCAACAAAAACATGATGGGGTTATTATCTTATGCCCTTCTCATGTTCTAAAAATATCTTTTAATGATCGTAAGATTATTTATTTATTTTAATAGTATACAAAAATAATTATTTTTATAGACCATATAAAAATATAGGGTGAAATTTTTTACAAGTCAAAATTATATTATATATATATATATATATTATCATTAATGTTCCTTTTTTCTACTATTAATTGTATTAGAATGGCAATGTAAAATAAATAACTACCATAAAAAAATCATAATAGAGAGGATCGAGCGTCAAATTTAATCTCAAGTGAAAATGAAAAATAAGAAAATGGAGTGGGAAAAATTTTACCCCCTTTTAAGTGAAGACAGGAAAAGGACAAAACTACCAAAGACTAAGTATAAATACTAATCACATTACATGTGTTGAAACCCAAAATCAAATAAAAAAATTAGTTACTTGTAAGTCATGAGATGAGGCACAAATTATATGTGGCATACATAATAGGGAGAATATTTGTTCATTTTCAAGGATCCTTAAGACACTATCAAAGAGAAGACTGAGTCCATTTTTCCATTCACATCCAACACAGTCCTATTACAAGAACATAGTCCTCTACAAAATTGCATTTTAGAACTCTATTATGATTGTCATGATAAAGATAACAACTATTGGTTTGAGGTAAGATATAGTATTACTAAAATAACCATTAAAATAATTTTAAAATGTTTACGATTTGAATCTTTATTCTAATTTTGACACAGTCCTATAGGAGGACATAATATACTACTAAAACTCAAATTAGATGCATTATACAGATTGTTCAAGGCACAGAGACTATTGTGGAAGTTGAAAATAGCATAGATAGACACTAATCAATCATAAAAACCATTTGAAAGTCATCAATATTCAAAATTTAACATTTAGAAGGCTCTTGGGTACCTATAGGTTTGTCAAAACCTAACCTAGAGTTTTGTATTTTAAATGTGGATATCTTTTGTTTCCACTAGCCAAAATTCATGAAACTATGGAATCTAATTTAATTTATTATGCTATATAAGGTTTTAGAGCCATATTAGACCATACCATATGGAACATAGGAGGTGTATAGAGAACTAGGCCTAATTAGTCCTTTAAAAGGCATAATTTTATAAACATCTAATTTTTTTGAACCTAATCAAGGGAATCCAAGTCATGGTGGAGGTGAATATATGTGAAATAGAATCTAGTGATGCATGAGTAAGGTATGAACTAGGTGATTTGATTCATGTCAAGAGTAAATTGATTGGAAATAGGACTAGAAAAGGTTTAAGATCTTAAAAAGTAGAATTTGTAATTCTTGATTAGAATGAATTGAAACAAGAGGAATTTTGGTATATTTGTGATGAAAACCTTGTGTTTAGATGATTGAAATTATTTTATATTCTAGTTAGAGCATCTTAAGTGGTTTCAAGATAAAATATCTCAAAGCAAGACTATAGATAATTGGACTCAAAATATGGAATATATAAAGTTGTTTAAATATTAGTGAAAAATAGAAATTTTCACACCAAGTAGACTTGCACAAGCCTAAAGGGTAAAAATTTCTATTGACATTGTTCTTTTGAAGAAACCAATACAATTATTAGTTTTTCATCATTATAATTGATCTATAATATCCATGATATAATGAAAGAAACCATTGTGGGATATTAAAGTATAACTTCACTATATGAGGTGTCTTAAAAGTATTGTGAAGTGATTCAAGTGAAGAGAACATGGTTAGAGTGAAAGTTATTTGAAGCCCTGAAAATGGTATAATTAGACCTAAAAGCATACAAAGGTAGAGTTGTTGACATCTAAATTTTGAGGTTAGGATTACTCATGGTCTAAGAAATTTGATTAAAGAACATTGATAAGATCTTTATAAACTTATTTGAAAATGTAACTTTGGATGTGTTAGATGGAATGATCTTGTTAAAAGGTAGATTATAGTCAAAAGAGAAAATACTTTGTCTAAGGTCATTGAATTTGTCATCTAATCAAAATATAGAGAATATTGTGATAAAGAAGAGATATAATATGTAAGTGTTGTCCACTAGACTTGCACCCCTATGAAGGTAGTTTTAGGCCTTCACAGTCTGCTAAAACATGGAAATAATCCTAGGCTATGGGTGGCCTAATTAGCGGATTAAATCTCTAGATTGTAAGGGATATCTCCCTTTGGTGTATCAATTAGGATCTTTAATCTATGATAAAAACTACCTAAGAAAAGAGATAAATAAAAATTAAAATAAAATCCTATCTAATGATGGTGATACACTTGAATGATTGGTTGATCTATTCACTTAGAGCTCCTAAAAACACTGATTTAGATAAGAGAAAGGCTGAAATTTCAACTTCAATTAACCAATATGCATAAGTATTTCATGAATAGGTTCTATCTTGTGATCAAAGCTTGAGGAAAATTATGGAATAGGCCTAACTCAAGGAACTAACCAGCTGCTTGCATCTACTGTAAACTTAGCCAAAAGACATTAAACATGGAACATGACCTGCATAATTTGACCAGCTAGTAATTAGGTAAGAATCAAGACTTGACAAGGAAGAAAAATATATCACTTATGAAAATTAATGACATAAATACACTATACCAACAACTAGAACCTAAAAATAATAGTCCTTCTATTAATCTTAAAAAAAGTTACAACTCAATCTTTGGCATAATTTTATCTTGCCAAAAGAGGGATACAATTGAAGGCTAAAAAGCCAACTTATATAGAAACGTATACAACAACCAAGAGATTGGTGCTTAAAATAAAAGAGAAGTCAACTCAAATTTAACTTGTGTTTTCCAAAGAAATAAAAATAAATACCTTTGTCTTATACTTACATGAAAACTCCTTTTTGGCATTAAAAAATGGATGGTGAACTAATCTCCTTCATGCATGAGCAACACATGAATTTGGATGACTAAAATTAATCTTGAACCACCATGAAGCTAAATTAGAACATGAGAATGTCTTATATTACATGGAGAGCATGAGTGGATGTGACACTTGTCAATTAGTCAACTAGAGCTGAAGACTACTCAACCTCCAATGGTCTTCATTTGAACTGCTAGACTGTTTGAAAGGCTATAAACAAACAAGAGTGCATGCATGAAATATCTTGTTAAAATATCAAATGTGAAACTCCTTGAGTTATTCATGAAAATGAGTCTCTATTTTAGAACTAAAGGTGTCATGTTTGAAATAGATACATGTCTTGGATGTGTCTAACCCTGTTCATGACTGTTGAAATCACTTGCATTTTCTAGTTCTTCATCTCTATCTATTATATTAATTATGTTTGTCTTAGTATTTTATCTGGACTTTATTTTTGCATGTATTTTGTCTTCTACCCTTGGAATAATCATCCAAAAAAATTATTTTCCTTCAAAAATCCTTCCTCAGGGATTCATCTTTTTTCACTTTACCAAATACAAATTATCTGTGGGAATTTTCTCTATTTTTTTCCTTTCTTCAGACTTCTCTCTTCCAAAATAATTCCTTCAAAGAAATGACAAGAACCTTCCCAAAGGGAACAGACCATTTGATATTCTTGCCAATGTCCCTTAGCATCTTTGCAAAGTCCTTTTTTGAAGGGCTAATAACCCTTCAGATTTCTTATTTTGAACTTTCCTAAAGGGCAGATACCCTTCAAGATTTCCATAATGTCCCTTCAAAATCATGATGTGAACTTTACCGAAGCATAGATACCCTTCAAGATTCTTGTCTTCTGTCCTTCGAACAAAAGTATAAAGGAATTATTTCCCTCATAATTTTTGTTAAAGACTTTCTTGAAAGGAAGAGGCCTTTAGAAGAATTAAATAGACCCTTTATTGAGTAACCTTCGAAAAAATCTTAAAGTCCTTTGGCATTTGGAAAATGGTCCTTCTAGATGATAAAGTGCCCTTTGGGAAATTATAAATGGTCCTCTTTCCATTTTAAATGGTCTTTCAACTTTTATGCAATGGATAATTCCTTCAGAAAAATTACCTGAAGGAAATTGCCCTTCGTTTACTTCCTTTAGACAAAAAATCCAAAGGAATTCATTCCTTTCTACCCTTTAATTTTTTTCTCTTAGACGTTGAAAATTGACCTTTTGGTTTTAGACAAGTTCCTCTACCTCTTTGAGAAATGCCTTCTTCTAAAGGGCATATACCCTTTGGATATTTTCAAGTGTCCCTTGAAAATTTTGAAATGGTCCTCCTATGGAAAGAAAGAACCTTTTATCCCTTCAAACTTATTGGAAATGTCCCTCAAAAAATTGAAATGGTCCTCTATCCTAGTGACCCTTTAGATAAAAAGTCTGAAGCATCCAAACCCTTTGGAGATTTTAAATGATCTTTGCCCCTTTGTAAAACCACAAAAATTCCTCTTTAGAATTTGCTCCTTCAACTGCTTGAATCAACATCTATTCTTTCATGTGGGGAAAAATTGTCAACATTATGGTGACTAAACTAGGAAGCATGCCTACTATGCTTGAGAACTAAGACCATAAACATGATATTTAACTCACAAAATAATGGTAAACCTGGTCCATGACTATAAATCTCCTTTGACTAGACATGAAGTAACCTTCATCCTTAGAAATAAGAAGGAAACACACGAAAATATGAAAACTAACTAAACCAAGCAAATGTGCAAACAAGCACTTAATTATGATAAAATAGAATGAAACTAATATTCTTGAACAACACTTTGAGGAAACCAAACAAACTAACTATGTAAGAAAACCAATGATGCCACTAGAGTTACATAATTATTTTTTAAGGATATTATGAGATTGCATGGTGTTCCAAAAACTATTACTTCAGATAGGGACATAAAATTTCTAAGGCAGTTTTAGATGACTTTGTAGAATAAGATGGGTACTAAGACATAATTCAGTAGTGCATATCACCCATAAATAGATGGATAGACAAAATTTGTGAATAGGAGCTTGGGAAATTTGTTGAGATGCATAGTGGCAGAGAAGCCTAAGCAATGGGACTTGGATTTACCACAAGCTTAGTTTACATATGACAGTTTAGTGAATATATCGATAGAAAAATCACTATTTCAAAATTTCAATGGGAGAAATCATATGGGTATCTTAGATTTGGTATAATTATTAATTACATATTGAATTAGTGACGATATAGAAGCATTTGTAGAGAACATGTAGTAGTTGTAAGGAGTAAGAAAAAAGTTGTAGGAAATTAATGAGAAATATAAAGCATGAGTAAATGTTAGAAGAAGATCCAAGGTTACTTGAGGAAATAAATATTTCCAAAAATCACATACAATAAATTGTAGTACAAAAAAATAGGACCATGCAAAATTGTGAAGAAAATCAATGACAATGCTTACGAGGTGAGTTTACCAAAGAATTTTGATATATCTCCAGTATTTAATGTTTAAAATTTATATAAATTCCATGGAGAAGATGGTGAATGTGATGAAAATGAATAAGTAAATTGGTAGTAGTAGGTTCTAAAGAAAAAGAGGGAAAATATAGTGTAGGTTTTAGATATGAAGACAGTGAGCACAAGGCAAGGGAATTATAATAGTTATTTGGTATAGTGGGAAGGATTGTTTCAAGAAGATAACACTTGGATATATAAGGGGAGTTAACTAATATTGAAAAATAAAAATAGTAGCAATACAAGCACGACAACTTGTAGGAGCTGAGTTGTTTTCAACTAGAGGAGAACAACTTTGCCCACCCCCTCCACTCCCTCTTTCCCATGTTCATGACTCCCCCTACTTTTTTCGATATCCTTATCCCCATCCTCATATTTCCTCCCCACCCCCACCCCCTGTTTCCCTCTCCCTACCATGTTTCATCCCCCATTTCTTGATTGTGATCCCTCCACACATGCATATTGGGAAATTGAAAGTTGACATTAGTACCATTGCTAAAAATAAGTGTAGGAGATCAAACGTAGAAACATTGAGGGTAGAAGCTAAGGATTTGGTGAGATAATGTTCTCAATAGACAACAAAGAACTTTCTATCATGATACGATAGAAGATTCATCCATTCCTATAACTGAATACCACTTCACATTTTTTGAGCTCTTTCAGCTGCCCCCCTACTTCAACCACAACCATTGCTGATCTAATTAGTTGTTATCTTCATTGAAGGACTTATATTTTGAGTGTGTCACTTTGTATTGTCTAAGGCTTGGATTCTCGTAATTTTTTCTCTTGAGCCCTTTATTAATGGTTTTTGTGGTTATATTTAGTTTCTCACTGCATTTTGGTTATGTGCCTTCTTGATGTTTGGGATTGAACCCCTTTTGTTTCCCAACTTCAATTTTCATAACTCTGACCAAAATAATTAATCTCATTCATATCTTTGGCTTTAAAATATTTTACCTATAAAATAAAAAACATTATTAAAACTTCTATGTATGAGATTCAACTCTAAAAGATTGCATGTTGATATATGTATGCATGTATGTATACATATATATGTATGTGTATATATATAAATATATGTGTGTGTGTGTGTGTGTGTGTGTGTGTGTGTGTGTGTGTGTGTGTGTGTGTGTGTGTGTGTGTGTGTGTGTGTGTGTGTGTGTGTGTGTGTGTGTGTGTGTATCCATATATGCATGCATATATATATATATATATATATATATATATATATATATATATATATATATATATATATATATGTATGTATATATATATATATATATGTATGTATGTATGTATACATGCATGCATGTGTGTGTACACACACACACACACACACACACACACACGTACATACATACATATATGTATGTATACATATATACATATACATACATATGTGTGTGTGTGTGTAAAAACATGAATAAAATAACTCCATGACTCTTAGTGTGACCACAAATAAAGATCTCATATAATAAAAAATACTATATGATGCATAAAACCCAAAATGTGATCAATCTGTAAAATACACCATCAAGAACTAGAGAGTTTCTCCTAAAATAAGGGAGAAATTTGTGACAAAAAATCATACTCAAGAATGTAAGACATCAAGATATATCAAAAATGTGTCCATGAGTATAAAAGTGGCACAAGAATACAATGCACACTAAAAAATGGGACGTCAGACTCTATTGATAAAGCATCCATGAGTGCAAAGTGTGATGATAGGGAAAATAATGTGAGCCAAGAGGGTACAAGTAAAATAATAATGACCTTTAAAAAATAAAGGTAAGGAGGATCCAAAATAAGTTTATTTTATCTATGAGGGGGTCTGACCACCTATGAAACTAGACCTCACCTTTCATCTTCAACAAGTGAGAGTGAAAAAGGTAATTCAAATGACAAATGATGAACCTTTTTACAATAGTTTCCAAAGGCACTCAAAAAGTCCACAAAAAATAATCTATCATCACAAAAAAATGAATGTTCCCCCTTTAAATATGCCTCCCTTTTACAAAACTTTCACCACTTTAAAAATGGTATAAAGCCCCCCCTTAAAAATTATGTCTTCAAAAAAAACTCCCCTCCTCAAATAATCACATCACTCAAAGAGTGATGTCCCCATTTAAAATCTAGTCCTCACCACTAGAAAAGATTTTTCCCACTAAAGTAAAGTCTCCCCACCATACTTTATAAAAGGTTTAAATATTGTAAATTTTAAAACTCATAAACCTTATGAGTCTCAATAAGAATTTTGACAAAACCTTTACAATTTAATAATGTTTGAATAAATTAAATCAATAAGATTCAAAACTTTAAAATGATAGACCATGGAAATGCACCTCCAAATCAAGGGAGAAAGACAACAGGCCACGTGTCATATAGTTGACCATCGAGGTAGAGGTTATAATGTAATGTGGAGTATAAGGTTCTGCATGGAGTGGTGACTACATAGGAAATGAACCAAAAGTTAGGGTATTTAATCCAGATGTATTCATCCAAATAGAGGAAATTCTAAATGCAATTTTTTAGGGCTTGCCTCTACCAAAATTTGGCCAATAGTATGCTTGGTGGAGTTTCTAGGTCACTATAACCATGTAGGAAAAAATAGATCCATATTGGAGAGGCTGATTGAGGATAAAACCAAATTCATCTTATAAAAGAGCCTGGTAGGTGACATGTTGAATGATGAGGGTAGAGGTTATAGATAGATGAATCCTACATATAATGACCTAGCTGAGGGAAGACCAATAAAATATGTCATTCAAGCTAACCATAAAACATTATATAATATTGGAAACTAAATGAATGAGGAGGATGGATGTCAAGTAGGTTTTAGTAAGACCATGACTGTTAATATCAAATGCACAGATAAACCATCATCAAATTGCTTATAACCTTGATCAAGTTGTGGAAATATCTGAGTCAAGATGTCATAATGTTGAGCTCACTACCGGAAGGGAAATAAGCAAGATGCAAGATTTGAGTAAAGATGTCATCAAAGCCGGATATATTGTGTATGGAGGAAGGTTTGAGTACATACAAGCCTTTTAAACCAACCAATAAAATTCTCATTATATTTGTCAAAAGGTAAACTGTTGAGTCAAAATCCAAATCGAGACAATAAATGCAAGTTGAACACCATCAACAAGACAATAATGCATATAGTTGTGTGAGAACCAGTCCTTTACAGTACAGATTAATGCCAAGACTAAATATAAAAATTAAGAAAGCTGAGTTCAATAAAATAAAAAACCAAAGCAAAAAAATGCCTGGTCAAACCCTCAATGTATGGTTACTATACGGCCTACAAAGGAGCCTTCACAAATCTGCATGATCTTGTATGGCATAATAAAAAAACTTAAGTCAAATCCTCAATGTGCCAAATAATCAGTTGGGCAATGACTAGGGAGTCTACTTTGATACCATGTCAGAGTTCATAAAGAACTCATAACCATTACAATCACTCCTGCACACCTTTACCAAAACACCAATAATGCAAACATTGTATAGAGAGAGTAAATATGCACAATAAAGTCTCTGAAAGTGTATTCACATCTTTGTAAGGGTCTCTAAAAATACTTACCAAGTCAAAAGGTACATGGGAGTGCCTATTAAATAGGCAAGGTGGATTGTTTCATGCAACAAAATATTATTTCATGAATAACCATAAATAGGAGTGTATATTTATTATTATGCACTCAACAAATACATGCATTAAATAGAATAGCATCTCTAACAATAAAATAACTCTCGAATCAAGATTACATGTTTTACTCCAAATTTTTCATGATGGTGATGTTGATATATAATTATCAATACATGATTCACATATTGTAAGTATTTTTTCATGTCTTATTATATATTAATAGGTCATAAAAAACTACCAAGACAAGTTTCCACAAATAATTGCCTAAATATAGTGTTCATCAACTCTAGAATGTAGCTAGTGCACTTTGAGACCAAAAAACATTATAAAAAAATCATAATGGTCTTCATAATCTTTGAATATTATCCTAAAGACTTTTCAAACAATCTACACAATTCAAATGACTTTCCTTTAGAATGAAAACACATGAAAAACTCCTAGAAATTCAGCTACATCATTTGTAAAGTTGTGAGTCATTGGGCTCCCAAAATGATGCCAGCCCCAACAATGGGAATAAAAAACATAAGAGAGTTTACCCTTTAATATCCCATGATAATTTTGATACTAAAACATTTTGATGAACAACTGATTGTGCCACCATCTACAATCATACCCTAAAATTTTGGAGTTAGGTAAATAAAATAATACAAGTGTGTTGTCAACTTATTATTGATGAAGTTGTGTATTCCCTAAGTCAATCAACACTGTCACCTTTAATTTCTTTAGGAAACCCATAATCATGAGGTTTTGTAGAGTGATAATATCTGAAAGTGTATAAGTGGTGATGGTCGGGTATCTTTTAATTCCTCCTATATCTCATCCTCATGCTCACCTGCTAATTCACCATCATCTTCATTTACCCCTTTCAATATAAAACAATTTATTCTCAACATATTTATGTCACTTTTTGTATTTGTTATCACATTTGAAACATAACCCCTTTCCTAATTTATATTTAATTTTTTGAGGAGTTAATCTAGTAAGATGATGGAATGATTGTTCTTGAATAATGTGCTCTCTTTTAGTAGTGAATCCTTGTCACTTCCTAGATTTCTTTACTCTTCCCTATGTATGAAGACCTTGAACTTTGATACAGAACTGGGATTAAATATGTGAACATAAATTTGGATGTTATCCTTGAATACACTCAATAATAGGTATTTTAACCTATCCTCTATTGCGGTATCCATGTGTAAAGATAGAATATAGAATTACATATTATCATCCTTGACAATCGAATTTTCCTTAGTCTTACTAAATTACTAAACTAGTTTTATGCTACATTATTGTGATAGTGCATCTAAAGCTTATTATTAATCATTGATTAGTTAATAACAATATTATTCTATTTATTTTATGCATAAAACCATCTATACCAAATGAATTATTTTGGTTCTAAATATAAAGATGTCATGACCACCATTTTGCACATGGAGCTTCATTTAAGTCAAATAAATTTTCCATTTGATTGATCTAGGTGATAACTTCCTTACCATCAAACTTGTGTAACTTTCACTTTTCAAATAATTCTCCTTGAACCTTTGTTTGATTTGGGAAAGTTTTAGTTGGGAGAACCCAAGTGGCTTGGTGAAGAATAATTGGGTGATGGCATTGTTGGTATCCCAGACAAGATAGTTTAAAATGTCAATTGATGTTTTTAAAATATCGCTTCATTACATCTATATCACCTTTGACCACATCTAATTCTTATTTTTTAACCATGCTTTTCACATCTACTTGAATTTTGGTAAACAACCAATAAACCCATATATCACAAGCTTCACAATCCATGTCTTACTTGATAGGCATTTGTCCTAGAATGTATTTTTATTTTTCACAAAAAATAGTATTTAGATTATCTATGCATGAAATTTTGGTGTAGAGTTCAGTAATTCTACATGGAATGATGTTTTTTTTTTCGATCCTCTATGTCACATAAATTTTTTTACATTATATTTATAGGAAAAATATGTTTTCAGACCTTGCCCATATCATAGATCTGATAAAACTTGTAATGAAATTACTTTGATAACAATGGATGTAAATATAAATATCAAGGTCAGATCAACAAAAATATATCATAATAATAAAATAAAAATAAATAGATCTATACCAAAACTTGAAAACATAATGTATAATAATTGATAAATAATATTGAACCACATCGAAGGGCCATCTTCCATAACCATGAAATAAGAATAGAATTCATAACATGATCCTCAAGTACTAACCACTAAATATTATATATACCTTATACTAATGCTATGGTTATTTCATAGGTCGACCCTACTAACAGTATGAGAATATAGAGAAATGTGACAAGATAAGGTAAAAGGTTATGTATCCCACATTTCAGATATGCACATCTATAAACATGTTATAGGTCAATGGCATATAAAAAAGACTCATAGATAATTAATATTAAATTATTTAATTTTATTTATTTATTCACTTTTCTATTAAGGTTTACTAATAATTACAAGGTCTACAACTATTTTTCATGTACAACCCACTGATAACTTTTTTTAAGATATGCCTCCACTTGAAGATGTAACTAGGTATAAAATACTAAAAAGAAGGTATTAAATATTAAATGATGTATCAAATTGTTATCTTTTTAAACTTTCATATCAAGATTCAATAATAATTACAATGTCTACAATAAGTTTACATGTAGAACCCAATGATAAAGGTATCAAAGATATACCTCCACTAAAATACATACTTGGGTATGAAATTCTAAACAGAGGTACTAAATATTTTATGATTTACTATTTTATTTTTTATTTTCCCTTTCATATTAATTTGTATTAGTAATTAATCGATCTACAACCATTTTTCATGTAGAACCTAGTGATAACAATATTGAAGATATGCTTCCACTAGAAGAAATCTTTCAGTGTGAAATAACAAACACATGTACTAAATATTATATGATTTACTATTTTATTAATTATTTACACATTTATATTAAGGACCAATGTTTAATAATAATTACAATGTCTATAACCATTGTTCATGTAGAACCCACTAATAACACTTCTAAAGATATGCCTCCACTGGAAGACATCCTAAGGTATGAAATGCCCTCACTGAATTCAAGGAAAAGGAGAGTGGAGGACATCATTGATGTTGATGATGAGTACCTAATATAAGATGATATTTCTACTTAGCCAACATAATATTCAGTTGAAAAAAATAGTAAAAAATATGTGCGAAAGAAGAAAAGTACATGGACAATTGAAAGGTCATTTAAGTTTGAATAGGAAGATAAATACCCATTCATTGAACATGTATAGATAGAAAATATTACTAACACACCAAAATAATGAAGATATAAAATATGCAATTAGAAACTTGTAAAGGATCACAAAATGCAATTCAAGTGGGACACAATTGAGAAACATTGTGGTAAAATATATAAGTCGGTAAAAAACAAAAGATGGGAAAATCAAAAGAATAGTGAGATGGAAAAATCTAAAAGAATGTATGCATCAATGTTACATAGCAAGTATAAAAAATATCAAAAACATTATGGACACCTATTTGAGAAAGGATGAATAATTACAGATCAATTCAAAAATTTACTCAGTCTAATCAACTTGCCAAAAATATATAGTTTTCCACTTTATATCATATTCTAAAAAGAGGCAGAATAATCTCTAATTTTTCAAATTAAAAGATTTCATTTCAGCATATTAGATTGCATTACATTATAGAACCACATTGGTCAAATAGTAATGCTTGGGGGATGGAAAATGCCTTGCAATGACTGAAAAAAGGATTTAAAACAAAAATTAAAATTAGTATGATTTATCTCATTGTTAATTGACGAGGTAACAATATTTTACAACATGTCATGGGTATGCATGCATGTTTATACATTTTAGAACCACTCAAGGCAACCTCACCTATTATCTGTACATAAAATGATAGAAAATTGTAATTGTAATAACCTTAAGAAATTGGTTGTTTCTAATTTGATGGATATTATTGGGACGAATTATTATGATATAGGTACCAAGTTAGTGTGTGTTCATGTAGATATAGTATTAATAATGTAGGGGAATAGATCTAGTATGTGTGTTCGAATATAAACAAGAGTTATCCTATATATAACTCCAATCCATTAAATGGAACATGTAATGAATCTTGATTACATAATTATTAGCACATTAAAAAATTTCATAAAAGTGGAGGATCTTATCTATGACTTGCATATGTACATGTCAATTAGTCCAAAAAGGTTTTTATAGTTTTATAAATTTGTGATTAGAGTGACTGATGGTAAAAAAACTATTAAAATATGATGATACAAGAGGGATTTCCATGTATGAGCTTACATATAGAATATTTGAAGAATATCAATCATTAGAGGGTTTTATCTTTAAATATAAGATCAATGTTGAAAAGGTAAAATATTTATTACACCTTTTGATATATATCAAAACACTACTAACATTATGTGGTATTCTACCTATGTTGAAATAAATACATTATTTGATGAAATATGCGCAAGAGAGGTCCATATATATATTTTTGAATTCATACAATTGAGGAAATAGGTTTGAAAATATCTTCATAAATTATACTATTGAAATGAAAATTTTAAGGGACCAATATTTGATAGTTGATAAATTTTAATATATATTAAGAACCTTAAAAATTATTTGATGTATAATATTAATGATCATCTTTGTATTGTCAATAATGGGAAGGAGATACCACTACACACTTTCCAAATACTAACTGATGTGATTGGATTATAAATTGAAGATGTACCTCCAACACGGGTTTATATTATAATGTCAAATATGAGGCACAAAATAAATTGAGAAAATTTTCAAAAAGCTTATCTGCTGAAATTCAAGATTATTTTCAAAGGGGTGAGTTACTTGAATCCATTAGAGTGACGAATCCTATATTTTAGAACATGGTAGATGGTGAATAAATAACAAGTAAGTTATTTATCAAATACATAGGTACTCTCATTAACCATTTTAGTAAGTCTGTATGAATCAATGCAGTTGAAGTTGATAGTATTTTGCAAAAAGGTTTGCTAAAAAAATAGTCAATGTATTTTAAAATCAAAATGATTGAACAATATCAGACCTTATATTAACCAATGGAAACATGTGTTATTACAAGGATATATAATAAAATGTATCCCAAAAGTGTTCTACAAGAAATAATTATCAAATATTTTTGATTATATGAACTATGCCAAACAATGATTTTGGGGTGTGTGGAAGATGAAAGGGTATTTAGTGCATTATCTTTTATTAAATCAAAACTTTATAGCAAATTAGATAAAAATTATAAGACATGTTTGATGTTTTATGTTTCACATTAGGTAGAGGATGTGTTTCCGTATTAAAGAATGATTTTAATTTGGGTTTCGCTCACTGAAATAAGAGGAGTCACTAATATAACTACCAAAGAAGATATTAAAAATTCCATTGAGATAGTACATATAAATGTCAATGATGAAGAAGGGTTTTCAAAAGGGTTGTTTCAACTATCTGAGTTTTAGTTTGGATGTATTTGAAATATACTTAAATTTAACTTAGTATTATGTGAAAAATTTATGTTGTTTATTGAATAGTATTTTCTCTTTTTAATTCATAAATCTATTACATAGCAAGTACTCTTGTACTGCATAATACCTCATATGCTCAATTATGTTGTTAAATAATAATAATAATAATAATAATAATAATAATAATAATTATTATTATTATTATTATTATTATTATTATTATTATTATTATTATTATTATTATTATTATTATTATTATTATTATTATTATTTAAAAATTTACACATGATTATGTTGTTTTGAGATAAGTTGTTTTGTATCTTTAACATTCTGATCTTTCAAAATTTTATACCTTTTAAACCAAATTTAAATTATTAAATCAAAATAGATGCTATTGCAAGTTTATGTTCTATAAATTCATATTATCATCCTTGGTTGATTAATTAGTGAATGAGTAAATACTACCATTTCATCTTGAGGTTTGTTTACTCCATAATAGGGTCCGTTATAATCTTCTAGAGTATATATCTAAATATCATGTATACATCAGTTAACCCAAGTATGCTTATTCTTTTCAATGAATATTAATATTACCAAATGAAATAATACATAAAGTAGGCATCACCAAATGGAACATCCACCATGTAGTATGCATTCCTAGATATC
The DNA here is from genome assembly GCA_037957365.1 of Torreya grandis. NCBI lineage: Eukaryota > Viridiplantae > Streptophyta > Pinopsida > Cupressales > Taxaceae > Torreya > Torreya grandis. Next base: position 990,369 of record JARHVA010005400.1, read on the forward strand.
TCTCTAATGCCCTTTCTCCATCAAGCCAACCATACCAATAAAAATTGATGGGAAGCCTAATATAGACATCAATCCCATTATGCAAAAGTATATTATGGAAAAATATAACTTACATATGTACCATTATTGCATTAAAAAAATCAATTGAACATTGTAATGATTTATTACATATCATGTCATTATCATCTACCATTATTCCAAAGTCTTAATAAATATTATTGATCCAAGCAAAAAAGACCATGGACACCCATACAAATAAACACTAAGAGCAAAGAATCCAAAATTGCAAAATATATTTTACAAAATATATTTAAATAGTATAGATAAGATAAATTATAATTTCTATTGTTTAGGATAAAATCTCAAGTCGAATCCTTGGTTTACAATATCTAAAAAATATAAATACAATGTCAAGTGGAGATCTTGTTGTTTATCAGACACTTGGGGATCTGTTTGCATTTCCTTCCACTTAGCTACTAGTAGTACGATGTTTGTGAGGATCCATGAGTCTATAAGATTTTTGGCTATGCTATTGATATTGGCAAGACTTATCAGTTCATCTACAATAACATCTCATATTGAAAGTAAGAATGGGTTTGCTTCAACATTCTATTTAAACAAAACTTCAAGGTCTAAATTGTGTTCTCTAATTATAATCTTCAATGTATTATTTTGCTTATTTAGTAAAATAAGTTTTTCCTTGAAAGAAATGGCTGCAGATATAATTTTGTGTCCACTCTTCAATTTCATGTTTAGGACAACAACTTGATTCTTCAAATTTTCATATTTTGATAGCAAATGAGAAAAAAAAAAAAAAAAAAAAAAAAAAAAAAAAAACAAAAACAAAAACAAACAAACAAACTAGTTAAAATTATAAAATAATTTTTAATTACGAAACATAATAAAGATAAACTCACTACAATTTTTTATTTTCCTGCATCTACAATATCTACAAGGCTTTTATTTTTTGCCCATTTATTGTAGTATGCTTGGGCTTCTATATTTAAATTATCAAGCTTATTTAACATTATATCTAGAAGATTATCATTAAAGCTATTACTCAATGTAATACTTCTAGAAACTACCTAGTTGAATAAAACAACTATTTTTGCAGGGTAATGTTCAATTATTGAGTACAATTGATTGCATTGGTTTTGGTTGTGAAAAAGGGAATTTATTTTCTAAATCAAAACTTTTAATTGATACTCCCATGTTCTTAGATCACCAAGGTTAGGGATAACATAATCATTAACAAAGGCCTTAGTATTATTGGCCAATAAATTAGAAATTGGAAAAAATGTACGTCGGTCATGTTAGGAATAACTTTTACATTGAGTGAATTTTTGGTATTTAATGTGTGGTAAATAGTAACAGGTGGACATTTACGGGATAGGTAAATAGTAAATAGTTGTTATAAGTGTATGGTTAATACAATAAGTTTATATTGATTAGAATATTATGTTGTTAGATATATTGTTATTTATTATAACAATATATCATATTTAAGTGTGTGCTTAAGATTCAAGTATAAGAGATTTTAGGAGAAAAGTTATAGGAAATACATTTCCTATAAATATGTAACACGTCATGAATGAATTAATCAGATAATTATTCAGATAGAGAGATTATTATTGTGTGATTTAAATTTGTCTCTGTATTGAGCTTTGTATGTGCTTAACACTATTGCAAATCACATCATTGGTATCAGAGCAAGGGAGATAATGAAACATTAAGTGGCTTGGAGGGGCAGTTGTATTGTTCTTCACCCTTATTGAAGGAATATTGTTGTTTAAATGTGATCTATATGTTATGAGTGTGTTTTTATTCTTTGTGCTGTACATTTATTTGAAAGATCAATTGGAGAGCTACGTGCTAATCTCTTTCGGGTGGCATTTTTTTGAAAGACAAGTTTGAAGAAGCGTTATAGAATCTGTGCAGATCTACATGCAAGCTGTCGAGCCATCAAAAACTTAGTGAACCTAAGAAAGAGCAAATACAATCAATTACTGTATCACGAATGCTCAATGCGCAAAGTATTGGACATCATAATTACATTTTCACAGCGTCAAAGTTTTTGTCAAATTTTTGGCAGCGGAACTTTGCATTAGAACACAATAACTTCATTATAGTGCACTGCTATCAGATCTATCTATTATAATGCGTTGCTATCAGACTAGAGTTTGTTGGAGTTTGTCCCTAGCTCGTGATTTGAACCCTTCATCCTTTTGCTGTCGTTCCACATGTCTTGATTATCAACACAAAGATTGAGAGATCTATTCATCAAAACGTAAAAATTAAAGGATCTGTTCAGAATTTGTCGGATAGTAGTAACAAAGGAGACACATTTTTGTACTTGATATAAGACAAAAGATACTTGTGTTACAATGTTGTGGTTGATAGATGAAGTTGAGGTAATTTAGTATCCATTGATATGGTCCGCAAGCTAATTTTGGCATGTACACCAACACAGGGTGTTGCTTGTTGGAGGCGAATAGAGATATTGTGAGTGACTGATGTGAAGTAGAAACGCAGATTGGTAGATAATATGTTGTGTGACGTCTTAACCAGGAATGCATGCCATGTTTTGTTAGGGAGATTACGATAATTTGATAAGAAGGTATTGTATGAGCACTTAATCGAGAAGTTTGGTAATAAGGTATTCTAAGCATGTCATGTATTTCAAAACCAGTAACAATTATAATAACAATTACAGGTATTTCAAAACCAGTGAATTCCACAAGAACGTACGGTTCGAAAATAACACCGGCTGTATATTTCAAGGGATTAAGAGCCTTGTATTTCTGTTGGAATTCATTAAATTTTTCTTTCTTCGTAATGTTGGTTTCATAAAAGATCTTGTTTTGTTTGCAGTATGGAACGAATTGGAAAAGAAGAACAAGGAATCCTTCTCGAGGTATATTGGAAAAATACGAGAAAATCCAAGGCAGGAACTGACGCAGATGTTAGATGATGTAACCGCTCAGAGAAGTATTTAAAGACTTGTTTAAAGATTCTACTATGCAAAATGTAAAGTTATAACCTTTTTCTGTATTATTTTTTCCGAAGCCAGGAAACCATGATCTTCTGTTATATAGTCTGGTCTATAAGATGGACTTGAGATTATAAAAAAATATTCCCAGTACTGCACCATACAAAAATATTAGCTGCATTCAGTGCAAGATTTTAGCTGGAACCTGAAATCTTTCAATATGATCACATTTCTTTGGTGAAATCGTTCAGGATTGCAAGCGGTGTGACTTGTTGGTCTATTTTTGGGCTGAACTGGAAAGTAGAAATCGCTTCTATTTTTTGGGTATCGATGTTGTTTAGGTCGCATTAATAATTCATTTTATGGTAATAGCTTTTGTGCAGATTATTTAATAATACTACACAAATTTTTGAGGATCGATGTTGTATAGGTCGCAATAACAACTCATTTTATTGTAATAGCTTTTGGGCAGATGATTTGCTAATACTATTCAATTTTAATTCATAATAAGTGATATGTTATTTGCATAGAATTACGTTTAATACCGCATACTATATGGTGGTAATGTGTGAGTTATACAAGTTGAGCAGTTTATGTTTTTGTTTGAAAGTAGGAGAGTTTTGAATGTTGAGAAGAAGAAGAGTGACGAGTATTAAAGGACTTATATTTTTGGAATTTGGTGATAGTGGAAGTTGAGGGGATTTAATATCAATTGAGAGAAATTAGTGTTAATTGAAATACTTTACAAGTTAATTTTTGCATGTACATCAAACTAAGGTCATGAGTGTATTGGTTTTTGGAGGGGAATAGAGATATTGTGGGTGAGTATTTTGAAGTAGAAATGAAGATTATTAAATATCAAGATGGTATTTAATTTGATGTGTTAATCATGGATGCATGCCATGTTTTGTTAAGGACAGTATGACAATTTAACATGGAGATATTGTATGTGACAAAAGAAGAAGGATTGATAGAGGTATACCTTTAATACCTTGAAGGGAAAAGAGGATGAGGATGAGCACAAGAATAATCTTATGAAGTATGTTGATGAGCATTTGTTGATGGAGGAAGTGATAGGAGGTTCTACTCTTAAAAGCGTGTTGATGAGCATGTGTTGATGAAGTGCTAGGAGGTTCTACTATTTAAATTATGTTGATGAGCATTTGTTGATGGATGAAGTGATAGGAGGTTCTCTCTTATCTAGAGTAGAGACAAATGAAGTACATGAGTTATCTATAGCAGGTTTGAGGAAAATAGAGTGGTCAAAATTGTTAGCTATCCAATTGTGTACAACAAAGAAGCTGAAGGTGTTGAGATATGGTAGGGAGAATAGCCCAATGGTAGTAGGACTTAGGATGAGATAGTGTGGAATGATTGATATAATAAAAAGGTTTGCAAACAATAAAAATGTTCAAAAAATATAGTGCTACATCACAATGTGGAAGGGAACACAATGGCTTGGCCAATGAAGTCAAAAGGAAGGCTCTAACACCTAGCCCAATTTTGTGAGAGTTATGTCCACAAACTCTTAGCCCAAGTGTTTCATGCAGGTGTATCGATGTGATTAAACAATCTTGAATTATCTAAAAATATATCTTCTACATTAATTCATTCTAATAGTTGGCATCAACCCACATGAACTTAGTCACCCTTCAACAATTCTTGGAATGAAGATTGAGTAGTTTTAGGCTAGAAGACGAAGTACAAAACCGTTGTTTAATGTAGAACTATGTTAATTGATTGTTTTAAAACCACCATTGTAATTTTGCTTGCAAAAGTTAACAACACATAATAATGGCCTAGAAACATTGAAGTGTTCATTTTGTGCATTTTTAAGGCAGATGAAGATCGCAATGTTGGGATATGAATAACCAGAAGCACACAATTGATTACCAAATACAAGAAACTTAATATGTGGAAATTAGCCAGAATCACAAGTAACTAGAACTCAGAAATAACACAAGATATGAGAGACAATACACAACTTGTATTAATACTCATACAGAAAAGAATACAATAAAGAAGATGCCACTTCTTCTCCACCACCTCTTCAGAGGCTTCCCACACCTCAAGTGAATAGTAATTCTCTCCTCAAAGCTTTCTCTCTTAGGTCCCAACACCCAACTCAAACACAGAGTTGGTGTTCACCTTACACCTGTGCTCCACGCACACCACAAGTGCTCCACGCACTCCACAAGTACACAAACGTACTTCAAGTAGATCTCCCCTGAACCTACAACAACCTGCACCTCAATAGACCTTACTTATGGAAGGATCTTCCTTGCCTTCCTCTTTGCTCTGAGTACACACCTGTACTCTAAGTAGATCTCTCCTGATACTGCTCCCTGTTGTGTTGCTGTCCTCTCTGATCTTGCACACCTACAAATCAATCTAGTTTTGCACACCTGTGAACCTTGACCTTGCACACACATACACCTACATATCAATGATCTTACTTACCATGTAGATCTCCTATAGAAGCCATGCTCACCTGATGACCAAGATCATACACTCCTGAAGAACCCTGCTGATTCTCCAAACCAGTACCCACACTTGGTACTATGGCACTAGGAGGAACACACCATTGCTCACCTCACACATAGAAGGAGCTTATAATATTTCTCTCTTACTCTCTAGCACAAGTTTACAATACAACCATGAGTCTATTAGATAGATCTCATACAAACAATAATTAGATCCACAGCTCTCAGTCTAAAATTAGCTCTAAACATGCAAACACTTGGTTCGTCAACCAACTGTCCATAATATACTCGCAGCTCGAACCACAGGTGACCGACATCGGTCCCTGTCTGCTTGGGGGTCGCCGACACCGGCCGAATTCTGACCGACGTCGATTGCTTCCTGTCTCCTACTTGTCGACGTCGATTGGCCTGACTGACGCCGGTGCCTGACACACTTAGCAACCTTCCTGAAACCTCCTCCTCTGTTTGCATCAGTGAAGCTTTTAGCTCCACAACCTAACACACAAGGGACACTACGAGACATAAAAGAAGAGGAAAATCTTTGAAGTAGAGAAATTGAAGGCTAGAAGAACTCAAACTACATCATTTTCATTCGGATTTTGCCTTCCTATCAATTTAATGAAGTGATAAGCTTTCTCATTATTAAGGTTTGCATTGCATTGGAGTGCAATAGATTTAAGTTTTGGTTTTGAGTAGATGGTATAATAATGGAGGCATCTCCTCATTCAATTTATTAAATTCTTAATGGAAGTGTCGTCCCCACATTTAAATTTCAATTCTTTTTAGGTATTTGATTAGCATTTGGAAAAATTAGGGTTTTGTAGATATTGGGAAATATGTTGTAGACAATATTATTATTATTTTTTGAATATATTTATATATTAATAAAATATATAATTTACAAAAAAAAATTTAAAAAAAATGGTGGTATGGAAGTACATCTCAATGTTAGATTAGGTCAAGTTTAGAAGTAGAAAATAGCAAAATCAAAAATAACACTAGACCTCACCTATGAATAAGTCATCAAAACATCATAAAAGAGAACATTAAGCTACCAGATGAAGATCAAAAGGTGGAAGATTCATATCATCTAGATCCCAGCCTGACCTTGGCAAGCCATTACCATATAAAATTGAATCTCACCCAGAAGTTTGAGTAGTGTCCTTTTCATCTTCTTATAATTTTGTACGAGAAACAGTTAGAGAGATTCTAGGCAACTTATCAAACATGTTTGACTAACCTCCAAATGGCACCCCCCAAGAATTTGGATGTAGAGGAGAAGGAGGAACATCCCAAACATCTTACCTAGTAGGGGAAGGAGGTGGGGTTTGCTACCCTCACTGCTGTCTAAGAGGGGTCATACATTGATACAGGGTGCCAATATGAGAGTGGTGTCAAGATCAGCTCTGTCGATGCCCACCTCAAGCTGGAATGGCAATTCTTTCTTCAATTTTGGTATCCATGGGTAGAGAAGGAGGAACACATGCCATAACATAAGGAGCATCTTCCCAATGAGTGAGAAGTTCCTAGAGATGGCCAAGCTCAATGGTAACATTATTTGCCTACACTTGTATCTACAAAAGAATATTGGAAATAATCAAGGACTTGCTGAGAGCAAAAAAACTACAATCTAAAAAAGCATTATTAAATATTGTATTATTTATTTCTTTCCATAACCAAAATAGAATATCCACTCTGAAAGTATGTCAAACTTGGGTATATTTAAAAGGAAAGGTGGGTTTATATCCAAGAAGGATTGCTTCCAGTGAAAAAATTTAGGCTGGAAAGGCTTTGAAAACTCATGAATCTATGTCCAGACCCTTTGAGCTTTGGAGTAGTGCTAGAAAAGATGAGGGAATGTTTTTAGATAGCCATATATAGGACATGTGGGAAGGGAAATTCCTAAATACATAAACCTTTTGCCTACAGGTGGGTCCTGATATAAGATACACCAAGAAAACTAAGCTAACATAGGCTCCAAACAAGTCTCCCAAACAATATGAAAATGGAAGCACCAATTATGAATGAAAGAATTCAAACCTCAATGGGAATTAAGCTTGTCCACCATAGGTATGTGGGGAGTAAGCCACCCATAGCCAAGCTAGGAGGTGTAATTATGAAATGATTCACCAACATACCACTTCTAGTCCATCCACCAAGGATGAGTGAAATGATTGTTTCTAAAGCATAGAAGGTGGAACAATGTTGAAGATTTCTTGGTAATATTCTCTATCAGCATTTTCTAACCAAAATTTGGTTTTCACCTCTTTTCAAGATAGCCAAGAGTGAGACTTCTTACAAAAGATATCTTGGACAATGTGAATGCCTCTATAAAATAACTTGAGAGGATTGATCCAAGGAACCTTGGCTAGAGGGACATCATTGAAATTGATAAAAGGTGAACACCATAGTGAGTGTGAGTTAATGGACAACCCATCTTGGAACCTTGAGCCATTTGGATGTAGAGGACAAGGAGGAGCATCCCAAACATCTTACCTAGTAGGGGAAGGAGGTGGGGTTTGCTACCCTCACTGTTGTCTAAGAGGGGTCATACATTGATACAGGGTGCCAATATGAGAGTGGTGTCAATATCAGCTCTATCGATGCCCACCTCGAGCTGGAATGGCAATTCTTTCTTCAATTTTGGTATCCATGTGTAGAGAAGGAGGAACACATGCCATAACATAAGGAACATCTTCCCAATGAGTGAGAAGTTCCTAGAGATGGCCAAGCTCAATGGTAACATTATTTACCTACACTTGTATCTACAAAAGAATATTGGAAATAATCGAGGACTTGTTGAGAGCAAAAAAATTACAATCTAAAAAAGCATTATTAAATATTGTATTATTTATTTCTTTCCATAACCAAAATAGAATATCCACTCTGAAAGTATGTCAAACTTGGGAATATTTAAAATGAAAGGTGGGTTTATATCCAAGAAGGATATGCTTCCAGTGAAAAAAATTAGGCTAAAAAGGCTTTGAAAACTCATGAATCTATGTCCAGATCAAGTAGTGCTAGAAAATATGAGGGAATGTTTTTAGATAACCACGTATACGACATGTGGGAAGGGAAATTCCTAAATACATAAACCTTTTGCCTACAGGTGGGTCCTGATATAAGATACACCAAGAAAACTAAGCTAACGTAGGATCCAAACAAGCCTCCCAAACAATATGAAAATGGAAGCACCAAGTATGAATGAAAGAAGTCAGACCTCAATGGGAATTAAGCTTGTCCACCATGGGTATGTGGGGAGTAAGCCACCCATAACCAAGCCATGAGGTGCAATTATGAAATGATTCACCAATATACCTCTTCCAGTCCTTCCACCAAGGATGAGTGAAATGATTGTTTCTAAAGCATAGAAGGTGGAATAATGTTGAAGATTTCTTGGTAAGATTCTCTATCAGCATTGGCTAACCAAAATTTGGTTTTCACCTCTTTTCAAGATAGCCAAGAGTGAGACTTCTTACAAAAGATATCTTGGACAATGTGAATGCCTCTATAAAATAACTTGAGAGGATTGATCCAAGGAACCTTGGCCAGAGGGAAATCATTGAAATTGATAAAAGGTGAACACCATAGTGAGTGTGAGTTAATGGACAACCCATCTTGGAACCTTGAGCCATTTGGATGTAGAGGAGAAGGCGGAGCATCCCAAACATCTTACCTAGTAGCGGAAGGAGTTGGGGTTTGCTAACCTCACTGCTGTCTAAGAGGGGTCATACATTGATATAGGGTGCCAATATGAGAGTGGTGTCAAGATCAGCTCTGTCGGTGCCCACCTCGAGCTGGAATGGCAATTCTTTCTTCAATTTTGGTATCCATGGGTAGAGAAGGAGGAACACATGCCATAACATAAGGAGCATCTTCCCAATGAGTGAGAAGTTCCTAGAGATGGCCATGCTCAATGGTAACATTATTTGCCTACACTTGTATCTACAAAAGAATATTGGAAATAATCAAGGACTTGCTGAGAGCAAAAAAATTACAATCTAAAAAAGCATTATTAAATATTGTATTATTTATTTCTTTCCATAACCAAAATAGAATATCCACTCTGAAAGTATGTCAAACTTGGGTATATTTAAAAGGAAAGGTGGGTTTATATCCAAGAAGGATATGCTTTTAGTGAAAAAATTTAGGTTGGAAAGGCTTTGAAAACTCATGAATCTATGTCCAGACCCTTTGAGCTTTGGAGCAGTGCTAGAAAAGATGATGGAATGTTTTTAGATAGCCACATATAGGACATGTGGGAAGGGAAATTCCTAAATACATAAACCTTTTGCCTACAGGTGGGTCCTGATATAAGATACACCAAGAAAACTAACCTAACGTAGGCTCCAAACAAGCCTCCCAAACAATATGAAAATGGAAGCACCAAGTATGAATGAAAGAATTCATACCTCAATGGGAATTAAGCTTGTCCACCATAGGTATGTGGGGAGTAAGCCACCCATAGCCAAGCCAGGAGGTGTAATTATGAAATGATTCACCAACATACCACTTCTAGTCCTTCCACCAAGGATGAGTGAAATGATTGTTTCTAAAGCATAGAAGGTGGAACAATGTTGAAGATTTCTTGGTAAGATTCTCTATCAGCATTGGCGAACCAAAATTTGGTTTTCACCTCTTTTCAAGATAGCCAAGAGTGAGACTGCTTACAAAAGATATCTTGGACAATGTGAATGCCTCTATAAAATAACTTGAGAGGATTGATCCAAGGAACCTTGGCCAGAGGGACATCATTGAAATTGATAAAAGGTGAACACCATAGTGAGTGTGAGTTAATGGAAAACCCATCTTGGAACCTTGAGCCATTCTATAGAAGTCATGGTTTGATGCTTTCCCATGCTTTCTAGATACTTTTTATCACAAAGGACCCTAAAATTTGAATGGGAGATTTGATGATGAGTAAAGTAGAGAGGCCAAGCCCTTTCTAGGCATTTTTTCATTTAGGAAATTCCAAAGAATTATAGTGTCAAAACAACACCTTCCATACTTATCATCAATGGCCTACACAATCTATTTGGCACATAAGACAATTCCTTGACAAGCCACATCAATGAGCCCCATTTCTCTAAAATCCCATATGAGGCAATATTATTCCCATGAAACCCTTATAATTTATGGCCATGATAATAATTAACCCAAAGAAAATACCTTATAATTTTTTAAAGATTCTGATAAGAATTCTTGGAATGCACCCAACATGAAGAGTAATAAACATGGGTGGTTGCATGTACTTTTGAGTAGATTTGGAATTTACCTATAAATGATAAGTGCTTAGTCACCTAATATTCTAGTTTCTTTTTTACTCTATATCAATTTAGGATCCCCTTACCTAGGTATGAGTTTAATGTTTTCTTTATTTATTTTCTTTCCTTGAGAGCATATACGAAAGGTCTCTTGATAAACATGGTATAAGTCAACACCCACAAGATTCCAGAGGGTTTTATAGAATTCACAAGGTAAAACATCAATTTGTAGAGTTTTTTTCATTTGCCATATGATCCACTACTTCATACAGATCATCCATAGTGAGGGGCCTATCACAAACCACCCATTGAGTGGGAGTGATCTTACAAGGCACCACTATGAGACACTAATTAAGGGTAATGTCATGCTCTACAGAGGATGATTGAGTTCTGAACACTTGTTGATAATGGAGGACAAAGGATTGAACAATATGCAGTGTCTCTAATAGTCACCTTCTAGCATCATAGATAACCTAGATTTGTTTCTTTGAGTTTTTGGCTTGAAGCATTTGAAAGAATTTTTTGGAAGCTTTGTCAACTATCTTGATCTAGTAGATTTTGGCTTTGATTTGAGATATTAGAGCATTATTATTATCTAAAATAGGGATATGATGCCACAAATAAGAAACTCTGACCTATAAGATCTCATTGAAGGGATCTTTTTCTAGCATTGAAGTCACATGGCTACTGTTAAGAAGTAGCAAAGTAAGAGTATCTTTAAATTTTATAATGTTGGTGGTGATATATTCTCAAAAAGTGAGAGGTCCTTATGATGACATCATCCCACTAAAGAATCCAATTAAATTCTTGGGATGGATAAGGATCTATATTCCAAACTCTAAGAATGTGCACCATAGTGGACTTGTAAGACCCCAAGCATTCCATGAAAATCAATTCGTTGATGATGGGTGTTAAGAGACATATCCTTGGAGTCTAAGAATTTTAAGGCATCATAAAAATTCTATAAAAGTTTCCCACTATTGAAATTTGAAAAATCATCAAAGTGTTTCCTCACAGTAGGATCAACCTGATACTCTCCTTCCTCTGATTCTTCATGCCTTATAAAAGGGTTGCAACAGCATTTGGGTGCATCTCAGCAAGTAGGAAGTGGTAGAGAGGTTGGTTGTGACTCTAAAAAATTAGAATAACTAGGTAGAGGATCCCTGAGACCCTATGATAGAACATTAGTAGTAAGAGGGTTGTTGAATACCTTGGGTTTTTCTATTACTTTTGGGGCTTCAGCCGGAGAAGGCTCTTAGTTCATAGTCATTTGGTCTTACAAGCAATTACTTGTTGATGAATTTCCTCCTTTAGGAATTGAAGTTAAGCTCATGAATTTAGTGTAGTTTTTCATCTTTAATACCATAGTGCATCCATCCTTTGCTCATTTTTTTCTAGCTTTCGAAAAGGGCTTAGGTGGAGAGGATGAGTGGGTGAGTGCATTATTGCAGACTAACTGAAGGAGACAGTCCTAAATTTTATGAATGATGGCTTGGCAATGAAAACAAGTTTTGGGCAAGTATATATAGAGGACTCGCTAGGAGTGTCTCAGATCCCCAACTTGAATTTTCACAAATTTCTTGAGGCCCTAGGAGAGGTCTACTTCTACACAAACCTGCTTCTGTGGTCTAATAGAGTAGAACCTATTTTTGTCATGGAAAATAAGCTAACCTATGGAGGAAGCTATCAACTGAATAAAATGCTAATAAGGGAGTAAGAGACCTAGAAATTCTACCCAAACTAGGACCTTGAGAGTAGTGTGCTCTGAGACAACAAAATCTCATGTCTAGGGGGAAATAACCATAAGCAAGTTCCTAACATACCATATGGATAACTTATGGAGGAAAAATCTTGCATGGAAAGGATTGGAAAAATAAAACATAAATAAACCCTTGGTCATATTCTGGATGCTCTTAAGCTTTATGCCATGAGCCACCTAGTGGGCTTGAGCCTAGGACGTAATTATACTTTCAAAGTGAATTTGATCGACAAAATATCCTATCAAATAGAATTTTTTTATCCATTAACAAGTAGAGATAAATTTTGGAATGGGTAAAATAACATCAGGTTTTGAAGAGTTACCTCATGGTAGACCTTTAGGCTAGACTTCCTTGGGCACTTGTAGGGGTTATTGCTAGATGTTCCATTATTCTTCTCCATAGTTGAAATAGCCAAGATAGAATGGGGAGAAGTCATTAAATAGGATGGCCTCACCTAAAGGAAATAAAATGTAAAAGTCAATAAGTATAAGTCCCACAGGTAACCTAATAAGGGTCACATTATGCAATAGTCTAGAATGATAGAAAAACAAGGACTAAATATATGGCGTACATGGAGGAAACCCTAGCAAAACAAAAGAAATTGCCCTTGATAGACAATATTATCATGAATTATGAATGAGGAAGTTGTATATATAATTTTTATCTTAGCTTTGTCAATGTTGGAATACCCTTATGCATTGGAAAAAATATATAATGATAAACACATTGTTATGACATGAATAACTACCAAAACCCTTGGGTATAGGTAAAATTTTATGTTGCATCTCATGCATTTTTCAAAATTATCATATTGTATTGTATCATCAAAATAAGACCCTCATCGTTCCATCTTTTTTTATCAAATAAATAACATTCAACAAAAACACGATGGGGATATTATCTTACGCCCTTCTTATGTTCTAAAAATATCTTTCAATGATCGTATGACTATTTATTTAATTTAATAGTATAAAAAAATCATTATTTTATAGACCATATAAAAATATAAGGTGAAATTTCTTACAAGTCAAAATTATATTATACATATAAATTATCATTAATGTTCCCTTTTTCTACTATTAATTATATTAGAATGGTAATGTAAAATAAATAACTACCATAAAAAAAACATAATAGAGAGGATCGAGCGTCAAATTTAATCTCGAGTGAAAATGACAAATAATAAAATAGAGTAGAATAAATTGTACCCCCTTTTAAGTGAAGACAGGAAAAGGAAAAAACCTACCAAAGACTAAGTATAAATACTAATCACATTACATGTGTTGAAACCCAAAATCAAATCAAAAAATTAGTTACTTGTAAGTTATGAGATGAGGCACAAATTATATGTGGCATACATAATAGGGAGGATCCTTGTTCGTTTTCAAGGATCCTTAAGACATTATCAAAGAGAAGACTGAATCCATGTTTCCATTCACACCCAACACAGTCCTATTACAAGAACATAGTCCTCTACAAAATTGCATTTTAGAACTCAGTTATGATTGTCACAATAAATATAACAACTTTTGGGTTGAGGTAAGATATAGTATTCCTAAAATAACCATTAAAGTGGTCAATATTAAAAGCGTTTAGGATTTGAATCTCTATTCTAATTTTGACACAGTCTTATAAGAGGACACAATATACTACTAAAACTCAAATTAGATGCATTATCCAGATTATTCAAGGCACAAAGACTATTGTGGAAGTTGAAAATTGCATAAATAGACACTAATCAATCATCAAAACCATTTGAAAGTGGTCAATATTCAAAATTTAACATTTAGAAGGCTCTCGAGTACCTATAGGTTTGTCAAAACCTAACCTAGAATTTTGAATTTTAAACATGGATATCTTTTGTTTCCACTAGCTAAAATTCATGAAACTATGGAATCTAATGTAATTTATTATTATATATAAGGTTTTAGAGCCATATTAGACCATACCATGTGGAATACAGGATGTGTATAGAGAACTAGGCCTAATTAATCCTTTAAAAGGCATAATTTTACAAGCATCTTATTTTTTTGAACCTAATCAAGGGAATCCAAGTCATGGTGGAGGTGAATATATGTGAAATAGGAACTAGTGATGCATGTGTAAGGTATGAACCAGGTGATTTGATTCATGTCAAGAGTAAATTGATTGGAAATAAGACTAGAAAAGGTTTAAAAGCCTAAAAAGTAGAATTTGTAATTCTTGATTAGAAAGAGTTGAAACAAGAGGAGTTTTGGTATATTTGTGATGAAAAACTTGTGTTTAGATGATTTAAATTATTTTATCTTCTAGTTAGAGCATCTTAAATGGTTTCAAGATAAAATATCTCAAAGCAAGACTAAAGATAACTGGACTCAAAACATGGAATATATAAAGTTATTTAAATATTAGTGAAAAATAGATATTTTCACACCAAGTAGACTTGCACAAGCCTATAGGGTAAAAATTTCTATTGAGATTGTTATTTTGAAGAAACCAATAAAATTATAAGTTTTTCATCATTATAATTGATCTATAATATCCATGATATAATGAAAGAAACCATTTTGGGATATTCAAGTCTAACTTCACTATATGAGGTGTCTTACAAGTATTATGAAGTGATTCAAGTGAAGAGAACATGATTAGAGCGAAATTTTTTTGAAGCCCTCAAAATGGTAGAATTATACCTAATAAGCATACAAAGGTAGAGTTGTTGACATCTAAATTTTGAGGTTAGGATTATTCATGGTCTAAGAAATTTGATTTAAGAACATTGAGAAGATCCTTATAAACTTATTTGAAACTGTAACTTTGGCTGTCTTAGACGAAATGATCTTGTTAAAAGGTAGATTATAGTTAAAATAGAAAATACTTTGTCTAAGGACATTGAATTTGTCATCTAATCAGAATATAGAGAATTTTATGATAAAGAAGAGATATAATATGTAAGTTTTTTGAATCAAACTTGCACACCTATGAAGGTAGTTTTAGGCCTTCACAGTCTGCTAAAATATGGAAATAATCCTAGGCTATGGGTGGCCTAATCAGTGGATTAAATCTCTAGATTATAAGGGCTATCTCCCTTTGATGTATAAATTAGGATCTTTGGTCTATGCTAAAAACTACCTAAGAAAAGAGAGAAATAAAATGTAAAATAAAATCCTATCTAATGATGGTGATACACTTGAATGATTTGTTGATCCACTCAATTAGAGCTCTTAAAAACACTGATTTAGATAAGAGAAAGGCTGAAATTTCAACTCCAATTGACCAATATGCATAAGTATTTCATGAAGAGGTTCTATCTTGTGATCAAATCTTGAGGGAAATGATGGAATAGGCCTAATTCAAGGAACTAACCAGCCACTTGCATCCACTGTAAACTTAGCCAAAAGACATTAAACATGGAACATGACTTGCATAATCTGACCAACTAGTAACTAGGTAAGAATCAAGACTTGACAAGGAAGAAAAATATATCACTTATGAAAATCAATGACATAAATAGACTATACTAGCAATTGGAATCTAAAAACAATAGTTCTTCTATTAATCTTAAAAAAGGTTACAACTCAATCTTTGGCAGAATTTTGTCTTGCCAAAAGAGGGATACAGTTCAAGGCTAAAAATCAAACTTAAATATAAAAGTATACAACATCCAAGAGATTGGTGCTGAAAATAGAAGAGAAGTCAACTCAAATTTAAATTGTGTTGTTCAAATAACTAAAAAAAAATCCCTTTGTCTTATGCTTACATGAAAACTCCTTTTTGGCATTGAAAAATGGATGAACTAATCTCCTTCATGCATGAACAATACAGGAATTTAGATGTCTAAACTTAATCTTGAACCAACATGAAGCTGAATTGGAACATGAGAATTTATTATATTTCATGGAGAGCATGAGTGGATGTGACACTTGTCAATTAGTTAACTAGAGCTCAAGACTAGTCAACCTCCAATGGTCTTCACTTGAACTACTAGACTGTTTGAAAGGCTAGAAACAAACAAGAGTGCATGCATGGAATATCTTGTTAAAATATCCAATGTTAAATTCCTTGAGTTCTTCATGAAAATGAGTCTCTATTTTAGAACTGAAGGTGTCATGTTTGAAAAGGCTACATGTCTTGGATGCATCTAACCCTGCTCATAGCTATTGAAATCTCTTACACTTTCTAGTTCTTCATCTCTATCTATTATATTAATTATGTTTGTCTGTGTCTTTTCTCTGGAATTTCTTTCTGCATGTATTTTGTCTTCTACCCTTGGATTAATCATCCATAGGTTTTCGTTTCCTTCAAAAATGCTTCCTCACGCATTCATCTTTTATCACTTTCCCACAGATAAATTATCTATGGGAATTGTCTCAATTCTTTTCCTTTCTTCAGACTTTCTCTTCCAAAAGAATTACTTCAAGAAATGACAAGAACCTTCTCGAAGTGAACATAACCTTTGAAATTCTTGCCAATGTCCCTTGACATCTTTGCAAAGTCCTTTTTTGAAGGGATAATAACCCTTTAGATTTCTTGTTTTGAACTTTCCTGAAGGGCAGATACCCTTCAAGATTTCCATAACGTCCCTTCAAAATTATGATGTGAAATTTACCAAAGGGTAGATACCCTTCAATATTCTTGACTTTGGTCCTTCGAACAAAATTCTGAAGGAATTATTTCCTTCATAATTTTTGTTAAAGACTTTCCCAAAAGGAAGAGCCCTTCGAAAGAATTAAATAGACCCTTTACTGAGTACCCATTAGAAAAATGTTAAAGTCCTTTGGCATTTGGAAAATGGTCCTTCTAGATGGTAAAGTTCCCTTTGGGAAATTGTAAATGGTCCTCTTTCCCTTTTAAATGGTCTTTTAACTTTTTTTAAATGGACAATTCCTTCAGAAAAATTGTCTGAAGGAAATTGCCCTTCATTTACTTCCTTTAGACAAAAAATCTAAAGGAATTCATTCCTTTCTGCCCTTCAAATTTTTTCTCTCATAAATTAAAAATTGACCTTTTGGTTTTAGACAAGTCCCTCTTCCTCTTTGAGAAATGCCTTCTTTCGAAGGGCATATACCCTTCATATTTTTGTAAGTGTCCCTCAACAATTTTGAGATGGTCCTCCTACGGAAAGAAAGAACCTTTTATCCCTTCAAACTTATTATAAATGTCCCTCAAAAACTTGAAATGGTCCTCTGTCCTAGTGACCCTTTAGACAAAAATTCTAAAGGATCCAAACCCTTTGGAGATTTTAAATGACCTTTGCCCCTTTGTAAAACCATAAAAATTCCTCTTTAGAATTTGGTACTTCAACTACTTGAATCAACATCTATTCTTTCTTGTGGGGTAAAATTGTCAATATTTTGATGACTCAACTAGGAAGCATGCCTACTATGCTTGAGAACTTAGACCATAAACATGATGTTAAACTCCCAAAATAATGGTAAACCTAGTCCATGACTGCAAATATCCTTTGACCAGACATGAAGTAACCTTCATCCTTCAAAATAAGAAGGAAACAAATGAAAATAGGATAACTAACTAAACCAAGAAAATGTGAAAACTAACACTTATTTGGGACAAAACATAATGAAACTACTATGCTTGAACAACACTTTGAGGAAAGCAAACAAAATAACTATGTACAAGGAGCCTTGATCTTCAATAGCATTGTTTCAGATGTATCCCATTGAATGGTATTGGAAGCTCCTGACCATCCATATCTACAAGTTGAAAGGCATTATGGGATTTTAGCTAGAGATTGTGTATGGGCCAATCCAAAGGGAATCAAAATTTGTGTGCCTTCTTGCTTTAGCTTTATCCTCATCCCACTTGAGGACGAAATCTCCTTTACAACTTCATGAAGAAGCTTCTTTGTCAAAATCTCTTTTCACTTGTGTTTGATGAATCTGCATGGCTAGCATGGAATGATTTTTTGTCTCTTCCAACTTCATAAGCTCAACATACTTGACCTCCATAGGATCATTCTCCAATAATTCAAGTTGATGCATTATATCTAAAGCAAGAAACTCAAGAGAAATTGGTAACCTTACTTCCTTACCATATACTAGCTTATAAGGAGAGTTGGCTATTGATATTTTGTAGGTGATCCTATCAGCCCATATAGCTGAATTCAAATTGAGATGTCATGACCTTTGATTATCATAAATAGTCCTTCTTGTGATCCTCAATAGGTTCTTAGTCATATATTTAGCAAGGCCATTGCCTTGTGGATAATAGTTTGATGAAGTGCCGAAGTAAATTCCATGTTGGATAGCCCATTGATTGATCCTAGATCCCATAAAAGCCATTGAATTATCAAAAATAATAGTTGAAGGAACTCCAACTCTAGTAATCAAACCTTCATAGAAATCTATAATATTGGTTTCATTTCCTTCTTTCAATGCTACTACTTCTATCCAATGTGTGAATTAATCTGTAGTAGTTAAAATCCATTTATGTCGTAAAATTGAAGGAAGATTTATGAGATCAATAAAGTCTAATCCCCATTAGATAAAGGGATGATCCACCATAATTGGTTGAAGAGGTAAGGCTACAAGTTTCACTTTCCCTACAAACATAACACACTGTTTACACTTTCTAATCCATGCATGGCAATCACCAAATATACTAGGCCAATATTACCCACATCTCATGATCTTAAGTGTTGTAGTTATTGTAGAAAAGGGTCTTACACCATGTCCATCATGGAATTCTTCAAGCAATCTCTAACTTTGGCTTGGCTCTATACATCTTAGAAACATGCCATTGATATATTTATTGAACAACATACCATCAGTAAGAAAAAATGGAATTGACTTCAACCTAAAATATCTTATTTTTGAACCACTTAGATGAGAGGGATAAATACCATTTTGGATATATCTTACCAAGTCATGAAACTATCTAGAAAGTGAGGTATGAACAACTGCAATATCTTCATCATTTGACACCAAAAAAACTTCATTAGTCTCTTGCAAGTCTCAAGATAGGTGCTCACAAAGTTCTTTTCCTCTAATCAACTTTGTGACCTTAATTTTCACATCATATTCCATTACCTTGGTTATCCAACCAACTCTCTTCTCATCTTTATCTTTGATAAAAAGGAACTTTTTGATGCTTGGATGAGAAACCATTAGGTGTATCTTATTGTTAGACAATAAGTATCTAAACTTATTGAGAGATATTATAATTGAAAGTACATGGTTTTTAACAAAATAATACCTCATTTCATACTAAAGAAGGCTATTGGTTGTTCCAAAACCTCATGATTCTACTGCATAAGAATGCTTGAAATGGTGTGCATGTTAGCATAGGTGTATAACATGAAATATTTCATGAAGTATAGATTTATAATCATAGGAGCACTAGCTATGGCCTTCTTAATATCCTCAAACCCTTTTATTCATTCTTTGGATGAGCTGAAGCCTTGATCCTTCTTTAGCATGGATGTAAGTGGCGTAGTTAAGATGAAAAAATCTAAAATATATCTCCTTATGAAGTTGATTTTCCCAAAGAAGCTTTACATAGCATTTTTTCACTTAGGCAAAGAAAGTGCAAGAATAGAGTCAATCCTTTTAGATTATATGCTTAAACCATGATTTGAAACATGTCCAAGAAGCATACCTTCATGAACATAAATGACACACTTTTTGGGATTTAGAGATACCCCAAATTGCTTACACCTTTCGAACACTTTCTTGAGATGAACCACGTGATCTTTTATATTCTTTGAAAACATCATTATATCATCCAAATAAATAAGTAAAAACCTATTAAGAAGGCCTTGTACTGCCATCTTTGAAAGGTTGCTCTAGCATTAGAAAAATTGAATGACATATTTTTGTATGCAAATGTTCTTCACTTAGTTGTGAAGGCTATCTTAAATTGGTCTTCTTCCTTGACCAAAATATGATTATAGACACTATATCCATACAATAAATAAAAATTTTCTAAACTTGCAACAAGCTGTAAAATTTGTTCCATTGATGGCAATGGATAGTGATCCTTAAGTGAAGCCCTATTCAAATCATGAAAATCAACACATAAATTAATCTCACCATTCTTATTCCATAATGGAATGAGATTAGCAAACCATGTTGAATGCTTGATTGGAAATATGATAGCTAATTCTATGAGCTCGTAAAGCTCATCTTTCATCAAAGGCTCAAGCTTAAGATTGATTGGCCTTTGTCTTTGTCTTACTGGTTTAGTCTCCTCCTCTAGCTCAATGGTGTGTTGAGCCAAATTTTGATTAAATCCCTTAAGATCACTATACTTCCATGCAAATATATCTGAAAAACTTATGGATAACTCAATGAAAGCTTTCTTTTGTGAAGGAGTGCTTACCTTACCCAACTTCAAAATCTTACCAGCTACAATCTCTACATTGGCATAGTGCTCTTCTTTTGTTGACAAGGATGACTTCTCTTTCCATAGCTCATCATCACCATTGAAAATGTTCTCAAGTT
The DNA here is from genome assembly GCA_037957365.1 of Torreya grandis. Taxonomy (NCBI): domain Eukaryota; kingdom Viridiplantae; phylum Streptophyta; class Pinopsida; order Cupressales; family Taxaceae; genus Torreya; species Torreya grandis. Next base: position 1,011,303 of record JARHVA010005400.1, read on the forward strand.
TGAGCAGTCCCTTGGGTAGATTATTCATTAGTTGTACAATATGAACATTATACTACTGTAAGTGATTTTCTTGGTTTCTTAAAGAAAACTCAGCGTCTTCTTACAAGAATGTCATAATTTGATTGTCATCTTTGAACACCTGCCAATTATCATGATTATCTGGAACAGAGGGCCATGAAAACACCTTTATATGTGACTGAATTTTATCAATTTTTATATTAGTTGGGATACTAAATTGTAATCCAATGGTATCCAACCTATCAACATGTTTATTCTCACCTCTCGGTATTGCATGAATGTTAAAATCCTAAAAATATTCAAGTAAGTCCCATATTCTATCCCTATAAGACTTAAGCAATAATTTTTTGCATACATTTAGACCTCTTACTTGGTGAACTATAAGTTCACTATCACTAAAAACCTAAAAGGTGTTGACTTTCATCTTCCTAGCCCACTGCAAACCATGAATTAGTGCTTCATACTCAACAACATTATTTGAACAACCAAACTAAAATTTAATATAAGAGAAATACCTTTGCTTGGTTGGAGAAATTGACATCATTCCAGCTTTGGTTTCATTCTTATTCCTTGATCCATCAAAGTATAATTGCCATAAACCTTCATTAGACTCATCTTCTTTGACCATGGCTAGAATTGGTGCATCATTCTCATGAAGGAAATATACACCAAGTCCTTCTTCTTTAATTAGATTTTAAGGATCATTTTCATGCAAAGTGGAATCCCACTCATCAAGGAACAAATCTAGAACTCAATCCAAAGGTGATTCAATTTTTACTTCATTAGCTTCTAGTACTTCATCTGAGATGATACAGTTAGTATTCACAACACTTGGCATATATGGCTCCATATGAAAATGTACAATAGGCTTAGAATGAATTGTTACCTAGGTACCATACATAGTTTTGAACAACAAATAAGTCTAATCAGCCGATAAATATCCCCTAATATTTGAGGTGAAGTCTCTTAAAAGGCACATAGTAAAGTAAGGAGGCAAGTATGCCACAAGAATATCCTGTTGAATAGGAAAATCGGGACATGCATGTAATGCCAATTTTAGATACTTGATGATGCCTACCATATTTTTTGGTGACCCATCCAATTGCAATACTTTTTTAGTGTTTGGATCATAAACAAGTCTAAGCTTGTCTGCAATCTATTTAGGCATGACTGTACTACTAGCTTCACTATTCACCATACAATTATGAACCAAAGTATAACCTATTATCAAATAAAGGTAAAAATAAGGATTTTATTTTTATTTTACCTTAGTTTTTTCCATCTTTTCAATCTTATTTACTTGCTATACCTGTTTCTTAGTTGGATGATCTGAATTAGTCAAGACAACACCTTCTTTCTCAACCAAATTTGGAGATCCCATATGGTACATATGATGTTAGACTTATTCATCTAATCTATAATAATAAAATGAGATCCACTAATGTATGGATGTACCTTCTAAAGCACTGGCTGTTCACAAACTAGAGGTAGTTGATGAACCTTAACAACCTTTATATTAAAATATTTTTGATTTTTAGGGGCATCAAGTTCTCTTTTGTACTCTTAAAAATAACCCTAGGAGTACTTGAAGCATTTTTCATCCCTTGAGCCTCTTCAATGCTCTTCTTTTAGCTCTAGTTACAACTGTAACTTGACCACTTGATTTATTAGTTTCAACACCTTGAGTAAAAGCAACATGATCATCTACTTGCTAATTTACATTAATGGCATCAAGCTACCCTTGAGTTTGATGAGTATTTCTTTGTGATGATAAAATTGTATCTTGGTACTGACCTCCTTGAAAAGAAAATTCTTCTTATGTCATTTATGGCATAGTGATGTTTTGTGATATCAAGGCTTGGTTTTGAGCATCATTGAGATTTGACGGCTACCAACATGAATCCTACATCATGTTGTTTTAAGGTGGGTTGGGAAAAATAGCCTTTGAAGTGGAAGGAACATTAGGATCAAGAGCAAAATATGTCTTAGCTGGAGTGATGGCTCCTTGCACTTGATAAGGTGGTCTATTTTCTATGAAACCCTAATAAAGAAGCTTTTGATCTTTGAAAGACTGATAGTTTTTTTTTATTTTTTTGATGATAAGGCCTATTAGACTGAAATTATTACCTCTTGAGTTTCACTATTTAATTCTAAAAGGATTGTAGCAAACTTTTTAACTCTCCTATCTCACTAGATTGACTAGTAGGGGTTACAATTTGACCTTGAGGTACTGTAATAGGAGATAAGGATGGAATTTGAGGTAATGGTATGGAATTTAATTCTAGAAATATAGGCATTAGAGGTCTTGGAGAAAGCTTACCTACTTGTATCAAACTATTTTCTTCCCTTATTTCAACCTCATAAGCGCCTGACAAGGTAGTATCACCCATTGACTGTATCACAACACTAATGTCAGAATTAAGGGCTTTCAAATAGTCAAAAAATGCATATTTAAAGGATGACCTTATCAACATAGGTATTCTGGTCCATGTATTTTTGAATCTAAGGTTAAAATCAGATATGAAATCATGAGGAGCCCTTGTTATGGTGGTCAATTGCTCAACTAAAGATAGTTGATCAGATTTGTCCTCAAATTGCTTGGCTAAGGTTGCACCCAATTCATCCCAGGTATAAATAGAATTTAGTGAGATATTTCTATACCATTGAAATGTTTTTCATTTGAAATAAGTGACAAGTAATCTAATAACAACATTATCCTCAAAAACATTATAGATTGAATAGAGATTAGCCACATCTTGGATATGCTCAATAGGGGTTGTTTGATTTTCTCTTGAGAAGAATGAGATGATCTTGAGGGTAGATACTAGGATGTCATCAAACTAGGATAAATTATGTTGGCTACCTCTATTGAATGGAGTAAACATCTAATTTTTTATGGTCATTTGGGTGGTGGGGTTTATAGTGACTAGAACAGTAGGATGACTAGGAGGCAAATACTATTTTTGAGGATTTGGTTTTGACCTCCTAAAGCTTGATATCTTATAAGATATAAATTCAAAAGGAATACCTTTACTTATTGACCTTGTGGTAACCTTTGGCATGAAAGAGCTTCCTAAATGATGCTATGAACTCTGTAACTTGTAGAATATTTAGCTTGTGATGAAGATATATATTATCTTCTACTACAAGCACTCTTCTTCAGCTTCAAACTTCTTCAGATCTACAAACTATTTCTTTGTTTGTCCTACTGGGCATGGCAAAAACTATTTTCAATTAGACTTGTACCTCTATGAAGGTGGTTTCAGGTCTTCACAGTCTACTAAAACATGGAAATAATCTTAGGCTATGAGTGACCTAATTAGTGGATTTAATCTCTAGATTGTAAGGGCTAGGTCCCTTTGGTGTATCAATTAGGATCTTTGCTCTATGCTATAAATTGATTGGGAAAAGAGAAATAAAACTTGAAAGAAAATCCTATCTAATGATGGTGATATACCGAAATGATTGGTTGATCTACTCAATTAGAGATCCTTTTAACAAGAAAAAGCCTAAAATTTCAACTCTAATTGACTAAAATGCATAAGTATTTCATGAAAAGGTTCTATCTTATGATCAAATCTTGAGGGAAATGATGGAATAGGCTTAATTCAAAGCACTAACCAACCACTTGCACCTATTTTAAACTCAACCAAAAGACATTAAACATGAAATATGACTTTCATAATCTAACAAACTAGTAATTAGGTAAGAATCAAGACTTGACAAGGAATAACATTCTATCACTTGTGCAAATCAATGACAAATAAACTATACTAGCAGTTAGAATCTAAAAACAATAGTCCTATTAATTTGAAAAAAGGTTATAATTCAATCTTTGGTAGAATTTTGTCTTGCCAAAAGATGGATACAATTCAAGGCTAAAAAGCTAACTTATATATAAAAGTATACAACAACCAAGAAATTGGTGCTAAAAATAGAGAAGTCAACTGAAATTCAACTTCTGCTATCCAAAGACCTAAAACTAAATCCCTTTGTCTTATGCTTGCATGAAAACTCATTTTGGTATTGAAAAATGGATGGTGATCTAATCTCCTTCATGAATGAAAAACATGCTAATTTAAATGTCTAAACCCAAACTTGAACTAACTAAAAGATAAATTAAAACATGAGAATGTCTTCTATTGCTTGGAGAGCATCAGTAGATGTGACACTTGTCAATTAGTCAACTAGAGCTCAAGACTAGTCAACCTCCAATGGTCTTCACTTGAACTAATGGACAATTTGAAGGGCTTAGAATAAATAAGAGTGCATACATGAAATCTCTTCTTAATATTTTGAACATTAAACTCCTTGAGTTCTTCATGCAAATGAGTCTCTATTTTAGAATTAAAGGTGTCATGTTTAAAATGGTTGCATGTCTTGGATGTGTCTAACCTTGTTCATAGCTATTGAAATCTCTTACATTTTTTGGTTCTTTATCTTTGTCTATTATATTCCTTCTATTTGTCTATGTCTTTTCCCTAGACTTTCCTTCTGCATGTATTTTCTCTTCTCCTCTTGGATTAATCATCTACACCTTTTCTTTTCCTTTAGAAATCCTTCCTCAGGCATTCATCTTTTATAACTTTTTAACATATAAATTATCCATAAGAATTGTCTCTATTCTTTTCCTTTCTTCAAACTTATCTCTTTTGAAAGAATTCCTATAGGTAAATGACAACAACCTTCCCAAAGGGAACACACCCTTTAGGATTCTTGCCAATGTCCCTCGACGTCTTTGCAAAGTCCTTTTTTGAAGGGCTAATAACCATTCAAATTTCTTGTTTTAAACTTTCCTGAAGGATAGATACCCTTTACGATTTATGTAATGTCCCTTCAGAATCATCATGTGAATTTTTTCAAAGGGTAGATACCCTTTGGGATACTTGACTTGCATCCTTCAGACAAAACTCTGAAGGAATTATTTCTTCCAGGATTTTTTTTAAAGACTTTCTTGAAAGGAAGAACCGTTTGGAAGAATGAAATAGACCCTTCTTCGAGTACCCTTCATAAAAATGTTAAAGTATTTTGACATTTGGAAAATGGTCCTTCTGGCTAGTAAAGTACCCTTCAGGAAATTATAAATGGTCCTCTTCCCCTTTTAAATGGTCTTTCAGCTTTTCTATAATGGATAATTCCTTCAAAAAAATTGTTTGAAGGAAATTGCCATTCATTTACTTCCTTCAGATAAAAAGTTTGAAAGAATTAATTCATTTATACCCTTTAAATGTTTTTCTCAAATGTTGAAAATTGACCTTCAAGTTTTAGACAAGTGCCTCTACCTGTTTGAGAAATTCCTTCTTCCAAAGGACATATAGCCTTAGAGTTTTTACAAGTGTCCCTCTGCAATTTTGAAATGGTCCTCCTAAAGAAAGAAATAATCTACTAGCTCTTCAAACTTATTGAAAATGTCCCTCAAAAACTTGAAATGGTCTCCTATCCTAGTGACCCTTCAGACAAAAAATTTGAAGGATTCAAACCCTTTGGAACTTTGAAATGATATTTGCCCCTTTATAAAACCATAAAAAGTCCTCTTTAGAATTTGCTCCTTTAACTTCCTGAATCAACATATGTTCTTTCTTGTGGGGAAAAATTATCAACAAGAAGTTTGAATGGAATTTATGTCATTTAGAGCTAGATAGAAGTGGATATCATTTTTTCCTAATAACTATCATCCATGAAAACAAAAAAAAGAGGAATGATCCATGATAAAAAAAAAATACATCTATTTCAAGATTGCAAGCCTATTAACCAAAACAAATGATAAATTGATTGAAGAAGTTCAATCAAAATTTGCATAATCAAATTATCAGGTGTGGATCACTAAGGAAAGAGAAAGGAATAAAGTGCATTGGTCTTCCAAGAACAATATTGGATGATGTTCTTCTGTTCAATAAGTAAGAAATCTATAATTGTTTTTGAATGTTAAATTAAACAAGTAATCAATGGTGTATCTTGGGATAGTGATTGAAACTTGTCATAATATCCTAATGTATAAATAATATGAGATGATGTCACATCATAAAGTTCAAAGCATAAAAAAAATCCACTCAAAAATGAAAAAGTTGTGAAACATTTGTAAGTATTTTATTCATAGAAGTTGTTTAAAATAATGAGCGTTATTTTCAAAAGTTGACATGGTTGGTTGTTAAAATTGTGATTAAATTTATATTAAATTCATTTTCTCATGAAATGTTGTAGTATATGGCCACAAAAAATAAAATAAAATGAGGTGGTCAGTTGCCATTCAAAAGTTGAATTCTATAGTACATGAGAAAACATATATGGCATTGAAATATGGAGCATTTCATATACAATATCTATGATGTTGTAAATACTTTTGCTAGATATAACATAGGTTGGTAATGAAGCCACATAATCTCATTTCCATCTGTTTGTATCTCCTATTGATGCCCTATTAAGATCTTCGATATAGGATTCTCATTTTCATATATTTAAAGGAGGTTTTGGAAATAGAGTTCTCTCATATGATATGTTGTTATGTCTTCTTATGTTCATTATTTCTATTCAGTCTCTCTATAGAAAGGGAGGTGACATACCCATCATGTACTTTATAGAATGGAAGGGTCATTAGGCACTGTGAGCTTGATATTGACCTGATTTAGACCTTGTTGAAAACATCATGCATACATGTTTTGAAGAATGAAATTTTTGCAATTGTGCAATCAGCTATGTCACACTTATCAAAAAATTATCACGCTTCACATATAAGGGAATTGATTGTGTTATTTTCAAAAAAATAATAACCTATTCAAATAATTAAACATATCTTATTACAAATGTTGTGACTTATAAATTGAAATGAGTATGAAAATAAATGTCTAAAATTATCGACATACCTCAATTAATTTTTAGTTTCATCTTCCAAATCTATTATTTCACATGCATTGGACCTATTTGATGCTCACACATCTACACATGGTTCAATCATTTGATATCAATACCTGATTCACAATCAATAATCTTATATTGTATTATGTATACAGTGTACATTAGAAATGTTACACATGAAATTGAGATTTTCTAAAAAATATTAAAACCCAAAAAGACATTCAAGTGGAAATAATCCTTACATTGTGTTTTAAATTAATGTAGTTGATGTTTTCATAAACACTATCCCTTTTATGTTAAACAACCACCCTCAGATATTTGAAGAGAGGTAAATTGGTATGACTTGCATGCCTAAGAGGATCATGATGCAATTTCAATAGGTGATAGATAGGTTGATGATTAGAGATATTATTTGGAGGCCCTACAAGGGATATGAGGGATGGCTTGATGATGGTTCTCATTTAAGCTGGGTATGAATTAGTTATTGGGTACATGACAATTGAGTTAATATATTTGATAGGTTTCATTAAGAACAAGTGATGTGATAGTTTGGTGTTACTGAGGATTTGTCACTAGTACCATTGGTGTGGTTGAGGACTTCTCAAGTTCTAATGAGTATAAAGAATAGGCCCATATGATAAGTTATAGATTTATCTCTAATTTCATTGATATATCATATGTGGATGATGTAGGATCAATTAATGCCTATGTAGCATGGTGGAAGGGGCACATATGGGAACCACTATACCCAACAGGTGGGATCATCATAGAGGATGTGTTGGATGTTGAGCCCCTTAGGGCCATTAAGGGTAGTTACCTTTGTATATTTGTATATTCAAATTACTTTGTTACTTATTTACTTGGGTAGGTATTTGATGTATTATGTTGGTATGTGCATGTCTAAGTGATGATGAGTATTGAGAGACTATAGTTGATTCTACACTCCAAATAATGACATGATATATCCTTGATGATGTCATAGATGATGAATTAGAGGAGAGAGCCATAGAATTTGTCAACATTCATGCTCATTTATTTGATAAAGTAACCATTTTTACTATTGTATATATCCAAGCAACTATTGATAGGGATGAGGCACGTGTGAAGTTAGGTATATGACCTATTCTCACACATGATGCCTCAGGTTGGGTGGGTATCTAGATAGTGGATGACTATATATGTCTACAGTAAGAGCATGTGAAGGTTTTGTTTGGTTTGGGGGTATTATAGAGACATAGTAGATGTAAGTATCAATTAAGGTTTTAGAGGGATAGTAGGGCCTCTAGTTCCAGTATGGGTGTATCAGAGAGTGAGAGTGAGGGGGATGGTCCTAGTGACCAATCCTGAATTATTGAGTGACTTGAAATATTGTACTAAAACTATTTTTTGAGTTATAAATATATATGGATGTTTGTTTTTATATGGGCATCATGTCTGTTATTATCTTGATTTGTTGCATCATATATTTTCACATGTTTTTGATTATATTCATTATTTTAAATGGTGATATTGAAATATGTTATGTTTAAATAATGGTAACAAATTATATATATATATATATATATATATATATATATGTTTAAGTAGACATGTATAGTGGATTAGGAATGCTAATTGTTAATATGGGTGTTATACTATTATCATAGGATATCTGAGTGTGGATCATGTAACTATGGTATGCACTATTTGAAATTATATGGCATGGTGAACAAGTGATCATACTGCTGATGTTATGTTAGTGTAGAAGTAGATTCTTCAACTGATATTGCTCATGGTACACTACTAGTAACTAGGTGTGTAGACTCTATAATGAATAGCTTAATCAACTATTATATTGAATTTGTGCTTTGATATTTTTGATCTATAACAAAAATAATATAATATATCATAATGTGTCAGTGTAATGAAATGTATGTATTCACTAGCTGTGTGTGGAGTGAATGCATTATTGTTAATTTCAATCTTAGAGTCATGGATAGAAGAAATAGCAATCATGTTTTCATTTTGCATACTATGACATGTAGGAGAAGATTTAAAGATATTTACATTATCAACATTTTACAAAGAATCATTGTGTTGAGATTAGAATGTAAAATAAGGTGATAAATTAATTTTGTCTACTTTACTTTGTGCATTGGTAAAAGGTTTAATAACATTTTTACATGTTTTTTTCAAATTTAACTGAGAAGGTAAGATGCATTGTTTTAATTTGAATAAAGATGTAGCAAAAGTGTTTAAAAATATAGGATCACATTGTAAGAAAACACTACCAATAAGAGGTTATTTTGGTATTATATTGTTAGTTTGATTTTGAGGTGTAGGAGAAGAGGGAGAGGAAAGAGAAGAAGATGCATCTAGTATATCCTCATCAACATTTTAATTATCATATTAATAATAATCATCATATACATAATTAAAAAAATATTCATCATCATCATCATTATAAATGAAATCATTATCATGTGTGAATGTATAAGCTTGAAAATTAGTCCATTCATTATTATAATTATGACAAAAATATATAAATTCATCAACTAGGTGAGGGGTAAGAGGCTTCTTAGATGTCCTTTTAAACTTGATAAAGAAGATAATGTAAATAATGAATAACATGTGCACAATTGGAATAATGTATTATAACATAGTTATATGTGCAACTATGGGAAATATTCAATGCAATGTATGGAAAAGAATTAGGATTGTACTTGAAACCCTAAAGGCTAGTATTTGGATGTGTAGGGACCTAGTATGTGGATCTAGGGCTTGATGAGGTTTGTTTGGAAAAAAATTAAACTATATTAATTTAATGAAACCCTAATATAGGACTGGTTTTGATTAGTTAAGTTGTGCCAAAAATAAGAAAAAATATAAGTTTGTAACCCTAATTTAGTGCACAAAAAATGAAGGTAAACCCTAAGCTAAACTAAGAATTTAAATAATATTTAAAATAGTGTTCACCAAATGTTTTAACTATTTAGGATTTATTATATGTAAATCCTAGGTTGTTCAAGTGCTGAGTATAGTAAAAATTGAAATAACTATGGGAAATAGTTGATTTGACAAGATCTTCCCATAATAGTAAAGATGTAAACAAAGTGTACTTATCTAAAGCAAAACAGGTGTTTCTATGACTCAAGAGGGTGGAATAGGATTGGGTATTAGCTAGACATCTTTCATTTTATGACTCTATTTGAAAATAGACTTCATACATTAGCACCATTGTAAGTATGATATCTCCATATGGTGCTAGTGTCCAATTATCACACTAGTTTACTTCTTAGAAGAGATACCTAAGACTTTAAGAAATGTTACGAGAGAGTTTGAGGGGCATATAGGTGATTATATAAATTTTGAAACCTTGTTTGTGTCACTGTTTTGCACGAATATATTTCAAAACTCTAATGAACACTTGTACACATTAAATAATAACTAGATCAAATGGAAAAGAAAGGGAAAAATTGGGTCATGGGATATTACAATTATACATGATAGAATACTTATTATCTTGGTCATTGACTAAATTAACCCCAATGATATGGGTCTTAGGTCACATGTATTCCTCACTTAGGGAATGTGCATAATCAACATGCATGGTATGATAGAATCACTTTATCTTAGGGCCTTCTCTGATTAAGCTTGAAAGTATATATGTGATAGTTGAGTACTATGCAATGTGTTGAGCTATACTATTGATTGATTTTATGTAACTATGTGTCAAGATAGTAAAAATGCTAGATGTAAAATGCCTTATGAGGTTCTTTATATATAAGTAACTTTGATTTGAATGTAAGACCTTGTTCGTTGGTCGACAATATATAACAGAAGGATAAGAGCACAAGAAAAGGCTCAAGGGAGGTTTAAGACCCATAACACAAAATAAAATGACTGTTGGACACTATATCCAAAAGCTGTACACTATCACCAAGGGCACTATTATCCAAATAAGTATGCTAGTGTCACGAGGTCCCAAAATGATGTAGAGACTAGGTATAATAGGCTAGGGGCCCTTATGACTAGGAAATGATGACTTGATACCACTTAGGGTGCAATAAATAGGGAAAACAAGACATTACAAATAATAAAAGACTTAATATGACCATGTGAATAAGTGATATATTGATTACTAAGATATTCTTATGAAAAAACAAAAAAAGGCATATTACTTGTGATTGCTTGATAAAATTAGGGTGTATACACATTTATATATTTTAACCTTATATAATCTTAAATAAGAATTCACATCCATTTTAGGGTTAAAAATATAGATATTCCTCTTGATAATTTATGTTCATAAGGATTCATGATTTATTAGGAACTTAGGGTATATTTGTATATATAGGCATCTTTGAATTCAAAATTGGACACAATCATGTATAAATCAACCATAGAAAGTTGTAAAAAATGAAAATCAAGGCATTGGAAAAAATGTTATAGTGGCATGAAGTAACCACAAACCACTTCAACTTTTTCATATCATACAATAGATGTCAATACCACCTTTGGACTATTCCAAAAATATTCAAGACTATAAAAACCTGAAACATACACATAAATGAACTACAAAGAAAGGTGGTTATTAAGGTAGATAAATTATAAAATTTAAAGGTGATAATATAAAATAATGAAATATTATTAATGTCCTAATGTCAATGGAAATTACACCAATAATATCATAATATAAGCCAAAGATCCAAATGCATGAAAAAAAGACAAAAGTATTGTAACTACATGACCCGTACCAAAACTAGGTGTGTACACAACTTTACTTTATCTCTTATGTATTTCTCTATCTTCTTCCTTTCCTTATCTATAATTGTAGTGCTCCCCCAACCACACCATTACTATATATTTTATATTTATAGAAATGCAATTTTATTTGGTATGTGGCATGCGGTTTCATTCAGTGCATTCATGTCCCATAGTCTTGACGTGTTAGGATTTTAGCTATTTTGTGTTGGTTTACACACCAATAATGTATTCATATAAATTATATAGGTCTATAAGTACAAAATTAATACAAATATGGATCCATTTTAATAGTCATGTATAATATATGTTTCCATTATACCTAATTATATAATCAATTCATGCTTGTAAAACACTTATGTAAGACATTTAATACATATGACTTCAATTTAAATATGTAACATTGGTAGAGTCAGAGTGGGGTGATCTAGACATCTATATGGTGATGAAAGTTAGTTGTTTTAGTGACAAAAATAAGGGGTTATCTTGGTATAATAGAACTATAGATGTTTACAAAGTGGCAATTATGTAACTATTGGTGATTACAGATTGTGATTGCATAACTACCCCAACATTATTGAAACTATTTATCTACATACACTAGTTATTTCACCACCATAAAAAAACACCAATGGTGTATAGTTTCAAACATTTCTTCTTCCCATTTTTCATTCAATTTAAACTTTTTAGCACAATATAAATATGAGAGAGCATAAATACAGGTCATGTGTAAGACAAAAGACATCATAAGAGTCATGTAATTGGATTCATCAAAGACAAAACAAGAAGATCACAATAAATTCAAAGAATATCCAATCTCTATGGTTGATGCAGCTGGTGGGGTCCTTTATAAAATATTTCAAGGGTTGTAGTAGGAAAATAAGAGATTAGAATATAAACCTAGAGTGGAGTTACACGAGGATATATTGGACAAGATTCAGAATACAACCCAGTCTCTTTATGATTCAATGCATTCTATACAAAGAGATAGGGATGAATCCTAACCAAAGTGGGTAAATTTGATGGATTTCAATGAAACTATGAGGCTTTTAGATGCTAAATTATGTAGTGTTCCTAAGGTAATTAGATAAAAATTATATCTTGAGCTTTATTTATTTTCATTTAAGGATATAAACTTGGATAAAATATATGTGATATAAAATAAAACAACCTCATGGAGTTCCACAACTAGATTAAAGAGATGGTTTTACAGTTGAGAAAACAATAAAGGAGAGAAATTGATTTACAGGGAGATATGCTCATCTCTACTCTAGACCCACCACTTGGTCAAGTGGTATCTCAAACATCCTTCTACAACCAAGTCCACTTGATTACATTTGCCAAAGATAAAGTAGATTAAGCTCAAAAACTTAATGATTCTTTTAGATTTTCACTAAGTCTACATGGGAAATGGTTATGACAAATCAAATTACTATTAAAAATGCTAGTTATAAATTTTAAAGTCATATAAGCACCATATAACAACTAAAAGAGAAGGGAAAAAACAAGGGAACATGAAAAAACAAAATAAATTGGTTACTCAAGAAAGAGTCTAATCATCATTCGCTCAACCATACACAACTGCATCTTTTATTACAAGACATACAATAATAGATATTTTAGTTGGATCTATAAATTCTCAAGGTAGATTTGTTTCACTCCCACTACATGCACTTTCACCTACTACTACTTCACTTGAAACTATAGTTGCATCCTCCAATTCAACTATGTCAAGTTCATCTGTAGTTGTCTATTCATCAAGAGTAAGTGTTCTCTCAACTTCAAATTTTACTACATCAACAACCCCTATTTGGAGTTCAGATGGTCAAGTAACATCAACTAGAGTATCATCCACTTCAATTACTGTTACCACTAGTAATTCCCCTCAAGAACATTAAAGTGACTTTGGTCTAATTTTAGCATTGGATATTTAGAAATTTTATTGCTTATAAAGAAATTATTTTGTACATGTAAATACTTTGAACTAAATTAAGACATGTTTTATTTTTAAATTTGTAAACATGCAACAATTTTATTTGAGGATGAAATTGTTCCCATTCAAATAAAAATATAAATGAAAAATATTCATTTTAAAGAGATGATAATTTTGGACAAATTAGTGTAAGCGATAAAGTTATGCAACTGTTCTTATGTTTGTATGAAATTTTCTTCTTCTCCAACATTATGTGTTTTACTTTGAGATTTTATGTTAAGTTAAGATTAGTATATGAAGTTGTGCATGTGTATTATTTTATTGGTTATATTAAACTTTGTGTTAGTCTTATCATCTCTTTGATTATAGATCATATGTACATCTTGTTAGTGATTTGATCATGTTTAACAATTTTGTACTAAAAATATCTTTGATTCTGATCATTGGGTTATTCTTAAATTATTACCTCAAATGCTTCGCTATGTTTATTATGTTTTATTCTAGTATCTATTTTAAAAAATATATTACTTATAGACACATACACAACCAAATATAGTTGTTCTAATTGGAAGGGTTTATTATTCAATTCAAGTCATAGAGCCCCTTTTTTTCTACCCTGCTCTTCCTTCCTTTTATATTTTGTTAATCTCATCTGTATACACATAGTATTTTCAAAATTTTATTGATTACTAACAATTTGTATCTTACAAGAACTCATTGAGTCTCAATCTCTCTAAGTGCATTCCTTATGGGGTACATCAAGAAAGGGGTGGGTAGACCATTGGTGCTTTGTAAGATTATTTTCCCTTTTGCCACTTTCCATCTACACACTTGTCTCCTAAAACCAATTACCCTAAGATTATTCTTCTTAGTCCTACCCATTCTTATCATTGTCATGCTTTATCCCTCATTTTCTTACCTTAACACCCTTTTGGATAATCAACTATACTAGGTCAACTAGGTTGACCCTGTAAAGTTTAGGAGTATTTTTCACTCTTTGAGTTTGTTATCCCTTCGGCCAACCTAGGTTAGACCTAGTGAATTATAACTAAAAATATATTTAAATAGTATGGATAAGATAAATTATAATTTCTATTATTTAGGATAAACTCTCAAGTCGAATCCTTGGTTTACAATATCTAAAAAATATAAATACAATGTCAAGTGGAGATCTTGTTTTTTATCAGACACTTGGGGATCTGTTTGCATTTCCTTCCACTTAGCTACTAGTAGTACACTGTTTGTGAGGATCCATGAGTCTATAAGATTTTTGGCTATGCTATTGATATTGGCAAGACTTATCAGTTCATCTACAATAACATCTCATATTGAAAGTAAGAATGGGTTTGCTTCAACTTTCTATTTAAACAAAACTTCAAGGTCTAAATTGTGTTCTCTAATTATAATCTTCAATGTATTATTTTGCTTATTTAGTAAAATAAGTTTTTCCTTGAAAGAAATGGCTGCAGATATAATTTTGTGTGCACTCTTCAATTTCATGTTTAGGACAACAACTTGATTCTTCAAATTTTCATATTTTGATAGCAAATGAGAAATGAGAAAAAAAAAGAAAAAAAACTAGTTAAAATTATAAAATAATTTTTAATTACGAAACATAATAAAGATAAACTCACTACAATTTTTTATTATTCTGCATCTACAATATCTACAAGGCTTTTATTTTTTGCCCTATGCTTGGGCTTCTATATTTAAATTATCAAGCTTATTTAACATTATATCTAGAAGATTATCATTAAAGCTATTACTCAATGTAATACTTCTAGAAACTACCTAGTTGAATAAAACAACTATTTTTGCAGGGTAATGTTCAATTATTGAATACAATTGATTGCATTGGTTTTGATTGTGAAAATGGGAATTTATTTTCTAAATCAAAACTTTTAATTGATACTCACATGTTCTTAGATCACCAAGGTTAGGGATAACATAATCATTAACAAAGGCCTTAGTATTAGTGGCCAATAAATTAGAAATTGGAAAAAATGTGCGTCGGTCATGTTAGGAATAACTTTTACATTGAGTGAATTTTTGGTATTTAATGTGTGGTAAATAGTAACAGGTGGACATTTACGGGATAGGTAAATAGTTGTTATAAGTGTATGGTTAATACAATAAGTTTATATTGATTAGAATATTATGTTGTTAGATATATTGTTATTTATTATAACAATATATCATATTTAAGTGTGTGCTTAGGATTCAAGTATAAGAGATTTTAGGAGAAAAGTTATAGGAAATACATTTTCTATAAATATGTAACACATCATGAATGAATTAATCAGGTAATTATTCAGATAGAGAGATTATTATTGTGTGATTTAAATTTGTCTCTGTATTGAGCTTTGTATGTGCTTAACACTATTGCAAAATCACATCATTGGTATCAGAGCAAGGGAGATAATGAAACATTAAGTGGCTTGGAGGGGCAGTTGTATTGTTCTTGACCCCTATTGAAGGAATATTGTTGTTTAAATGTGATCTATATGTTATGAGTGTGTTTTTATTCTTTGTGCTGTACATTTATTTGAAAGATCAATTGGAGAGCTACGTGCTAATCTCTTTCGGGTGGCATTTTTTTGAAAGACAAGTTTGAAGAAGCGTTATAGAATCTGTGCAGATCTACATGCAAGCTGTCGAGCCATCAAAAACTTAGTGAACCTAAGAAAGAGCAAATACAATCAATTACTGTATCACGAATTCTCAATGCGCAAAGTATTGGACATCATAATTACATTTTCACAGCGTCAAAGTTTTTGTCAAATTTTTGGCAGCGGAACTTTGCATTAGAACACAATAACTTCATTATAGTGCACTGCTATCAGATCTATCTATTATAATGCGTTGCTATCAGACTAGAGTTTGTTGGAGTTTGTCCCTAGCTCGTGATTTGAACCCTTCATCCTTTTGCTGTCGTTCCACATGTCTTGATTATCAACACAAAGATTGAGAGATCTATTCATCAAAACGTAAAAAATAAAGGATCTGTTCAGAATTTGTCGGATAGTAGTAACAAAGGAGACACATTTTTGTACTTGATATAAGACAAAAGATACTTGTGTTACAATGTTGTGGTTGATAGATGAAGTTGAGGTAATTTAGTATCCATTGATATGGTCCGCAAGCTAATTTTGGCATGTACACCAACACAGGGTGTTGCTTGTTGGAGGCTAATAGAGATATTGTGAGTGACTGATGTGAAGTAGAAACGCAGATTGGTAGATAATATGTTGTGTGACGTCTTAACCAGGAATGCATGCCATGTTTTGTTAGGGAGATTACGATAATTTGATAAGAAGGTATTGTATGAGCACTTAATCGAGAAGTTTGGTAATAAGGTATTCTAAGCATGTCATGTATTTCAAAACCAGTAACAATTATAATAACAATTACAGGTATTTCAAAACCAGTGAATTCCACAAGAACGTACGGTTCGAAAATAGCACCGGCTGTATATTTCAAGGGATTAAGAGCCTTGTATTTCTGTTGGAATTCATTAAATTTTTCTTTCTTCGTAATGTTGGTTTCATAAAAGATCTTGTTTTGTTTGCAGTATGGAACGAATTGGAAAAGAAGAACAAGGAATCCTTCTCGAGGTATATTGAAAAAATACGAGAAAATCCAAGGCAGGAACTGACGCAGATGTTAGATGATGTAACCGCTCAGAGAAGTATTTAAAGACTTGTTCAAAGATTCTACTATGCAAAATGTAAAGTTATAACCTTTTTCTGTATTATTTTTTCCGAAGCCAGGAAACCATGATCTTCTGTTATATAGTCTGGTCTATAAGATGGACTTGAGATTATAAAAAAATATTCCCAGTACTGCACCATACAAAAATATTAGCTGCATTCAGTGCAAGATTTTAGCTGGAACCTGAAATCTTTCAATATGATCACATTTCTTTGGTGAAATCGTTCAGGATTGCAAGCGGTGTGACTTGTTGGTCTATTTTTGGGCTGAACTGGAAAGTAGAAATCGCTTCTATTTTTTGGGTATCGATGTTGTTTAGGTCGCATTAATAATTCATTTTATGGTAATAGCTTTTGTGCAGATTATTTAATAATACTACACAAATTTTTGAGGATCGATGTTGTATAGGTCGCAATAACAACTCATTTTATTGTAATAGCTTTTGGGCAGATGATTTGCTAATACTATTCAATTTTAATTCATAATAAGTGATATGTTATTTGCATAGAATTACGTTTAATACCGCATACTATATGGTGGTAATGTGTGAGTTATACAAGTTGAGCAGTTTATGTTTTTGTTTGAAAGTAGGAGAGTTTTGAATGTTGAGAAGAAGAAGAGTGACGAGTATTAAAGGACTTATATTTTTGGAATTTGGTGATAGTGGAAGTTGAGGGGATTTAATATCAATTGAGAGAAATTAGTGTTAATTGAAATACTTTACAAGTTAATTTTTGCATGTACATCAAACTAAGGTCATGAGTGTATTGGTTTTTGGAGGGGAATAGAGATATTGTGGGTGAGTATTTTGAAGTAGAAATGAAGATTATTAAATATCAAGATGGTATTTAATTTGATGTGTTAATCATGGATGCATGCCATGTTTTGTTAAGGACAGTATGACAATTTAATATGGAGATATTGTATGTGACAGAAGAAGAAGGATTGATAGAGGTATACCTTTAATACCTTGAAGGGAAAAGAGGATGAGGATGAGCACAAGAATAATCTTATGAAGTATGTTGATGAGCATTTGTTGATGGAGGAAGTGATAGGAGGTTCTACTCTTAAAAGCGTGTTGATGAGCATGTGTTGATGAAGTGCTAGGAGGTTCTACTATTTAAATTATGTTGATGAGCATTTGTTGATGGATGAAGTGATAGGAGGTTCTCTCTTATCCAGAGTAGAGACAAATGAAGTACATGAGTTATCTATAGCAGTTTTGAGGAAAATAGAGTGGTCAAAATTGTTAGCTATCCAATTGTGTACAACAAAGAAGCTGAAGGTGTTAAGATATGGTAGGGAGAATAGCCCAATGGTAGTAGGACTTAGGATGAGATAGTGTGGAATGTGATTGATAGAATAAAAAGGTTTGCAAACTATAAAAATGTTTAAAAAATATAGTGCTACATCACAATGTGGAAGGGAACACAATGGCTTGGCCAATGAAGTCAAAAGGAAGGCTTTAACACGTAGCCCAATTTTGTGAGAGTTATGTTCACAAACTCTTAGCCCAAGTGTTTCATGCAGGTGTATCCATGTGATTAAACAATCTTGCATTATCTAAAAATATATCTTCTACATTAATTCATTCTAATAGTTGGCGTCAACCCACATGGACTTAGTCACCCTTCAACAATTCTTGGAATGAAGATTGAGTAGTTTTAGGCCAGAAGACAAAGTACAAAACCGTTGTTTAATGTAGAACTATGTTAATTGATTGTTTCAAAACCACCATTTTAATTTTGCTCGCAATAGTTAACCACACATAATAATGGCCTAGAAACATTGAAGTGTTCATTTGGTGCATTTTTAAGCTAGATGAAGATCACAAGGGACACTATGAGACATAAAAGAAGAGGAAAATCTTTGAAGTAGACAAACTGAAGGGTAGAAGAACTCAAACTACATCATTTTCATTCGGATTTTGCCTTTCTATCAATTTAATGAAGTGATAAGCTTTCTCATTATTAAGGTTTGCATTGCATTGGAGTGCAATAGATTTAGGTTCTGGTTTTGAGTAGATGGTATAATAATGGAGGCATCTCCTCATTCAATTTATTAAATTCCTAATGGAAGTGTCGTCCCCACATTTAAATTTCAATTCTTTCTTAGGTATTTGATTAGCATTTGGAAAAATTAGGGTTTTGTAGATATTGGAAAATATGTTGTAGACAATATTATTATTATTTTTTGAATATATTTATATATTAATAAAATATATAATTTACAAAAAACTAAAAACAAAATGGTGGTATGGAAGTACGTCTCAATGTTAGATTAGGTCAAGTTTAGAAGTAGGAAATAGCAAAATCAAAAATAACACTAGACCTCACCTATGAATAAGTCATCAAAACATCATAAAAGAGAACATTAAGCTACTAGATGAAGATCAGAAGGTGGAAGATTCATATCATCTGAATCCCAGCCTGACCTTGGCAAGCCATTACCATATAAAATTGAATCTCACCCAGAAGTTTGAGCAGTGTCCTTATCATCTTCTTATAATTTTGTAGGAGAAACAGTCAGAGAGATTCTAGGCAACTTATCAAACATGTTTGACTAACCTCCAAATGGCACCCCCTAAGAATTTGATGTAGAGGAGAAGGAGGAGCATCCCAAACATCTTACCTAGTAGGGGAAGGAGGTGGGGTTTGCTACCCTCACTGCTGTCTAAGAGGGGTCATACATTGATACAGGGTGCCAATATGAGAGTGGTGTCAAGATCAGCTCTGTCGGTGCCCACCTTGAGCTGGAATGGCAATTCTTTCTTCAATTTTGGTATCCATGGGTAGAGAAGGAGGAACCCATGTCAAAACATAAGTAGCATATTCCCAATGAGTGAGAAGTTCCTAGAGATGGCCAAGCTCAATGGTAACATTATTTGCCTACACTTGTATCTACAAAAGAACATTGGAAATAATAGAGGACTTGCTGAGACCAAAAAGATTACAATCTAAAAAAGCATTGTTAAATATTGTATTATTTATTTCTATCCATAACCAAAATAGGATATCCAGTCTGAAAGTATGTCAAACTTGGGTATATTTAAAAGGAAAGGTGGGTTTATATCCAAGAAGGATATGCTTCCAGTGAAAAAATTTAGGCTAGAAAGGCTTTGAAAACTCATGAATCTATGTCCAGACCCTTTAAGCTTTGGAGCAGTGCTAGAAAAGATGAGGGAATGTTTCTAGATAGCCACATATAGGACATGTGGGAAGGGAAATTCCTAAATAGATAAACCTTTTGCCTATAGGTGGGTCCTGATATAAGACACACCAAGAAAACTAAGCTAACTTAGGCTCCAAGCAAGCCTCCCAAACAATATGAAAATGGAAGCACCAAGTATGAATGAAAGAATTCAGACCTCAATGGGAATTAAGCATGTCCACCATAGGTATGTGGGGAGTAAGCCACCCATAGCCAAGCCAGGAGGTGTAATTATGAAATGATTCACCAACCTACCACTTCCATTCCTTTCACCAAGGATGAGTGAAATGATTGTTTCTAAAGCATAGAAGGTGGAACAATGTTGAAGATTTCTTTGTAAGATTCTCTATTAGCATTGGCTACGCAAATTTTGGTTTTCACCTCTTTTCAAGATAGCCAAGAGTGAGACTGCTTACAAAAGATATCTTGGACAATGTGACTGCCTCTATAAAATTACTTGAGAGGATTGATCCAAGGAACCTCAGCCAGAGGGACATCATTGAAATTGATAAAAGGTGAACACCATAGTGAGTGTGAGTTAATGGACAACCCATCTTGGAACCTTGAGCCATTCTATAGAAGCCATGGTTTGATCCTTTCCCATGCTTTCTAGATACTTTTTATCACAAAGGACCCTAAAATTTGAATGGAAGATTTGATGATGAGTAAACTAGAGAGGCCAAGCCCTTTCTAGGCATTTTTTCCTTTAGGAAAGTCCAAATAATTATAGTATCAAAACAACACCTTCCATACTTATCATCAATGGCCTACACAATCTATTTGGCACATAAGACAATTCCTTGACAAGCCACATCAATGAGCCTCATTTCTCCAAAATCCCATATGAGACAATATTATTCCCATGAAACCCTTATAATCTATGGCCATGATACTAATTAACCCAAAGAAAATCCCTTAGATTTTTTAAATATTTTGATAAGAATTATTGGAATGCACCTAACATGAAGAGTAATAAACATGGGTGGTTGCATGCACTTTTGAGTAGATTTGGAATTTACCTACAAATGATAAGTGCTTAGTCACCTAATATTCTAGTTTATTTTTTACTCTATATCAATTTAGGATCCCCTTACTTAGGTATGAGTTTAATGTTTCCTTTATTTATTTTATTTCCTAGAGAGCTTATACGAAAGGTCTCTTGATAAACATGGTATAATTCAACACCCACAAGATTCTAGAGGGTTTTATAGAATTCACAAGGTAAACCATTAATGTGTAGAGATTTTTCATTTGCCATATGATCCACTACTTCATACAGATCATCCATAGTGAGGGGCCTATCACAAACCACCCATTGAGTGGGAGTGACTTACAAGGCACCACTATGAGACACTAATTAAGGGTAATGTCATGCTCTACAGAGGATGATTGAGCTTTGAACACTTATTAATAATGGAGGACAAAGGATTGAACAATATGCAATGTCTCTAATAGTCACCTTCTAGCATCATAGATAACCTAGATTTATTTCTTTGAGTTTTTGACTCGAAGCATTTGAAAGAATTTTTTGGAAGCTTTGTCAACTATCTTGACCTAGTAGATTTTGGCTTTGATTTGAGATATTCGAGCATTATAATTATCTACAATATGGATACAATGCCACAAAGAAGATACTCTGACCTATAAGATCTCATTGAAGGGATCTTTTTCTAGCACTGAAGTCAAATGGCTACTCTTAAGAAGTAGCAAAGTAAGAGTATCTTCAAAATTTATCAAGTTGGCAGTGATATATTCTCAAAAAGTGAGAGGTCCTTATGATGACATCTTCCCACTAAAGAATCCAATTAAATTCTTGTGATGGATAAGGATCTATATTCCAAACTCTAAGAATGTTCACCATAGTGGACCCTGTAAGACCCCAAGCATTCCATGAAAATCAATTAGTTGATGATGGGTGTTAAGAGACATATCCTTGGAGTCTCAAAATTTTAAGGCATCATAAAAATTCTATAAAAGTTTCCCACTATTGAAATTTGAAAAATCATCAAAGTGTTTCCTCACAGTAGGATCAACTTGATACTCTCCTTCCTCTAATTCTTCATGCCTTGTAAAAGGGTTGCAATAACATTTGGGTGCATCTCAACAAGTAGGAAGCCGTAGAGAGGTTGGTTGTGACTCTAAAAGATTAGAATAACTAGGTAGAGGATCCCTGAGACCCTAGGATAGAACATTGGTAGTAAGATGGTTGTTGAATACCTTGGGTTTTTCTATTACTTTTTGGGCTTCAGCCTGAGAAAGCTCTTAGTTCATAGTCATCTAGTCTTACAAGCCATTACTTATTGATGGATTACCCCCTTTAGGAATTGAACTTGAGCTCATGGATTTAGTGTAGTTTTTCATCTTTACTACCATAGTGCATCCATCCTCTGCTTGTTTTTTTCTAGCTTTCAAAAAGGGCTTAGGTGGAGAAGATGAGTGGTTGGGTGCATTATTACAGACTTACTGAAGGAGACAGTCCTAAATTTTATGATCGATGGCTTGGCAATGAAAACAAGTTTTGGGCAAGTATATATAGAGGACTCGCTAGGAGTGTCTCACATCCCCAACTTGAATTTTCACAAATTTCTTGAGGCCCTAGGATAGGTTTGCTTCTACACAAACCTACTTCTATGATCTAATAGAGTAAAACCTATTTTTGGCATTGAAAATAAGATAACCTATGGAGGAAGCTATCTATTGAATAAAATGCTAATAGGGGAGCAAGAGACCTAGAAATTCCACCCAAACTGGGACCTTGAGAGTAGTGTGCTCTGAGATAACAAACTCTCATGTCTAGGGGAAATAACCATAAGCAAGTTCCTAACATACCATATGGATAACTTATGGAGGAAAAATCTTACATGGAAAGGATTGGAAAAATAGAACATAAATAAACCCTTGGTCATATTCTGGATGCTCTTAAGCTTTATGCCATGAGCCACCTAGTGGGCTTGAGCCTATGACGTAAGCATACTTTCAAAGGGAATTTGATCAACAAAATATCCTATTAAATATAATTTTTTTATCCATTAACAAGTAGAGATAAATTTTGGAATGGGTAAAATAACATCAGGGTTTGAAGAGTTACCTCATGGTAGGCCTTTAGGACAAACTTCCTCGGGCACTTGTAGGGGTTATTGCTAGATCTTCCATCATTCTTCTCCATAGTTGAAATAGCCAAGATAGAATGGGGAGAAGTCATTAAATAGGCTGGCCTCACCTAAAGGAAATAAAATGTAAAAGTCAATAAGTATAAGTCCCACAGGTAACCTAATAAGGGTCACAATATGCAATAGTCTAGAATGATAGAAAAATAAGGACTAAATATATGGCACACATGGAGGAAACCCTAGAAAAATGAAAAACATTGCCCTTGATAGACAATATTATCATGAATTATGAATGAGGAAGTTGTATATATAATTTTTATCTTAGCTTTGTCAAAGTTGGAATACCCTTATGCATTGGAAAAAATATATAATGATAAACACATTGTTATGACATGAATAGCTGCCAAAACCCTTGGGCATAGGTAAAATTTTGTGTTGCATCTCATGAATTTTTCAAAATTATCATATTTTATTGTATTATAAAAAAAAGACCCTCATCATTCCATCTTTTTTTATCAAAGAAATAACATTCAACAAAAACATGATGGGGTTATTATCTTACGCCCTTCTTATGTTCTAAAAATATCTTTCAATGATCGTATGACTATTTATTTATTTTAATAGTATAAAAAAATCATTATTTTATAGACCATATAAAAATATAGGGTGAAATTTTTTACAAGTCAAAATTATATTATATATAAAAATTATCATCAATGTTCCTTTTTTCTACTATAAATTATATTAGAATGGTAATGTAAAATAAATAACTACCATAAAAAAAACATAATAGAGAGGATCGAGCGTCAAATTTAATCTCGAGTGAAAATGACAAATAATAAAATGAAGTAGAATAAATTTTACCCCCTTTTAAGTGAAGACAGGAAAAGGAAAAAAACTACCAAAGACTAAGCATAAATACTAATCACATTACGTGTGTTGAAACCCAAAATCAAATTAAAAAATTAGTTACTTTTAAGTTATGAGATGAGGCACAAATTATATGTGGCATACATAATAGGGAGAATATTTATTCACTGTCAAGGATCCTTAAGACATTATCAAAGAGAAGACTGAATTCATGTTTCCATTCACATCCAACACAGTACTATTACAAGAACATATTCCTCTAAAAAATTGCATTTTAGAACTCTGTTATGATTGTCACAATAAATATAACAAATTTTGGGTTGAGGTAAGATATAGTATTCCTAAAATAACCATTAAAGTGGTCAATATTAAAAGTGTTTAGGATTTCAATCTCTATTCTAATTTTGACATAGTCCTATAGGAGGACACAATATACTACTAAAACTCAAATTAGATGCATTATCCAGATTATTCAAGGCACAAAGACTATTGTGGAAGTTGAAAATTGCATAAATATACACTAATCAATCATCAAAACCATTTGAAAGTGGTCAATATTCAAATTTTAACATTTAGAAGGATCTTGAGTACCTATAGGTTTGTCAAAACCTAACCTAGAGTTTTGAATTTTAAACATGGATATCTTTTGTTTCCACTAGCCAAAATTCATGAAACTATGGAATATAATGTAATTTATTATTATATATAAGGTTTTAGAGCCATATCAGACCATACCATGTGGAATACAGGAGGTGTATAGAGAACTAGGCCTAATTAATCCTTTAAAAGGCATAATTTTACAAGCATCTTATTTTTTTGAACCTAATCAAGGGAATCCAAGTCATGGTGGAGGTGAGTATATGTGAAATAGGAACTAGTGATGCATGTGTAAGGTATGAACTAGGTGATTTGATTCATGTCAAGAGTAAATTGATTGGAAATAAGACTAGAAAAAGTTTAAAAGCCTAAAAAGTAGAATTTGTAATTCTTGATTAGATTGAGTTGAAACAAGAGGAGTTTTGGTATATTTGTGATGAAAAAATTGTGTTTAGATGATTGAAATTATTTTATCTTCTAGTTAGAGCATCTTAAATTGTTTCAAGATAAAATATCTCAAAGCAAGACTAAAGATAATTGGACTCAAAACATGGAATATATAAAGTTATTTAAATATTAGTGAAAAATAGAAATTTTCACACCAAGTAGACTTGCACAAGCCTAAAGGGCAAAAATTGCTATTGAGATTGTTCTTTTGAAGAAACCAATAAAATTATTAGTTTTTCATCATTATAATTGATCTATAATATCCATGATATAATGAAAGAAACCATTGTGGGATATTCAAGTCTAACTTCACTATATGAGATGTCTTACAAGTATTATGAAGTGATTCAAGTGTAGAGAACATGGTTAGAGTGAAAATTGTTTGAAGCCCTCAAAATGGTAGAATTGGACCTAATAAGCATACAAAGGTAGAGTTATTGACATCTAAATTTTGAGGTTAGGATTATTCATGGTCTAAGAAATTTGATTTGAGAACATTGATAAGATCCTTATAAACTTATTTGAAAATGTAACTTTGGCTGTCTTAGACGAAATGATCTTGCTAAAAGGTAGATTATAGTCAAAATAGAAAATACTTTGTCTAAGGACATTGAATTTGTCATCTAATCAAAATATAGAGAATTTTATGATAAAGAAGAGATATAATATGTAAGTGTTTTCAATCAAACTTGCAACACTATAAAATTAGTTTTAGGCCTTCATAGTCTGCTAAAATATGGAAATAATCCTAGGATATGGGTGGCCTAATCAGTGTATTAAATCTCTAGATTATAAGGGCTATCTCCCTTTGGTGTATCAATTATGATATTTGGTCTATGCTAAAAACTACCTAAGAAAAGAGAGAAATAAAACGTAAAATAAAATCCTATCTAATGATGGTGATACACTTGAATGATTTGTTGATCCACTCAATTAGAGCTCTTCAAAACACTGATTTAAATAAGATAAAGGTTGAAATTTCAACTCCAATTGACCAATATGCATAATTATTTCATGAAGAGGTTCTATCTTGTGATAAAATCTTGAGGTAAATGATGGAATAGGCCTAATTCAAGGAACTAACCAGTGACTTGCATCCACTGTAAACTTAGCCAAAAGACATTAAACATGGAACATGACTTGCATAATCTGACCAACTAGTAACTAGGTAAGAATTAAGACTTGACAAGGAAGAAAAATATATCACTTATGAAAATCAATGACATAAATACACTATACCAGCAATTGGAATCTAAAAACAATAGTTCTTCTATTAATCTTAAAAAGGTTACAACTCAATCTTTGGTAGAATTTTGTCTTGCCAAAAGAGGGATAGAGTTCAAGGCTAAAAATCCAACTTATATATAAAAGTATACAACAGCCAAGAGATTGGTGCTGAAAATAGAAGAGAAGTCAACTCAAGTTTAAATTTTGTTGTCCAAATAACTAAAAATAAATCCCTTTGTCTTATGCTTACATGAAAACTCCTTTTTGGCATTGAAAAATGGATGGTGAACTAATCTCCTTCATGCATGAAGAATACACGAATTCGGATGTCTAAACTTAATCTTGAACCGACTTGAAGCTGAATTGGAACATGAGAATTTATTATATTTCATGGAGAGCATGAGTGGATGTGACACTTGCCAATTAGTTAACTAGAGCTCAAGACTAGTCAACCTCTAATGGTCTTCACTTCAAATGCTAGACTGTTTGAAAGGCTAGAAACAAACAAGAGTGCATGCATGAAATATCTTGTTAAAATATCCAATGTTAAATTCCTTGAGTTCTTCATGAAAATGAGTCTCTATTTTAGAACTGAAGGTTTCATGTTTGAAATGGCTACATGTCTTTGATGTGTCTAACCTTGTTCATAGCTGTTGAAATCTCTTGCATTTTCTAGTTCTTCATCTCTATCTATTATATTAATTATGTTTGTCTATGTATTTTCTCTAGACTTTCTTTCTGCATGTATTTTGTCTTCTACCCTTGGATTAATCATCCATAGATTTTCTTTTCCTTCAAAAATCCTTCCTCACGCATTCATCTTTTATCACTTTCCCATAGATAAATTATCTGTGGGAATTGTCTCAATTATATTCCTTTCTTCAGACTTCTCTCTTCCAAAAGAATTCCTTCAAATAAATGACAAGAACCTTCTCGAAGGGAACATACCCTTTGAGATTCTTGCCAATGTCCCTCAGCATCTTTGCAAAGTCCTTTTTTGAATGGGTAATAACCCTTTAGATTTCTTGTTTTGAACTTTCCTGAAGGGTAGATACCCTTCAAGATCTCCATAATGTCCCTTCAAAATCATGATGTGAACTTTAGCAAAGGGTGGATACCCCTCAATATTCTTGACTTTGGTCCTTCGAACAAAAGTCTAAAGGAATTATTTCCTTCATAATTTTTGTTAAAGACTTTCCCAAAAGGAAGAGCCCTTTGGAAGAATTAAATAGACCCTTTACTGAGTACCCTTTAGAAAAATGTCAAAGTACTTTGGCATTTGGAAAATGGTCCTTCTAGATGGTAAAGTACCCTTTGGGAAATTGTAAATGGTCCTCTTTCCCTTTTAAATGGTCTTTAAACTTTTTTTTAATGGACAATTCCTTCAGAAAAATTGTCTGAAGGAAATTGCCCTTCATTTACTTCCTTTAGACAAAAAATCTAAAGGAATTCATTCCTTTCTGCCCTTCAAATTTTTTCTCTCATACATTAAAAATTGACCTTTTGGTTTTAGACAAGTTCCTCTTCCTCTTTGAGAAATGCCTTCTTCCGAAGGGCATATACCCTTCATATTTTTGTAAATGTCCCTCAACAATTTTGAAATGGTCCTCCTATGGAAAGAAAGAACCTTTTATCCCTTCAAACTTATTATAAATGTCTCTCATAAACTTGAAATGGTCCTCTGTCCTAGTGACCCTTTAGAAAAAAATTCTAAAGGATCCAAACCCTTTGGATATTTTAAATGACGTTTTCCACTTTGTAAAACAATAAAAATTCCTCTTTAGAATTTGGTACTTCAACTACTTGAATCAACATCTATTCTTTCTTGTGGGGTAAAATTGTCAACATTTTGATGACTCAAATAGGAAGCATGCCTAATATGCTTGAGAACTTAGACCATAAACATGATGTTAAACTCACAAAATAATGGTAAACCTAGTCCATGACTGCAAATATCCTTTTTACTAGACATGAAGTAACCTTCATCCTTAAAAATAAGAAGGAAACAAACGAAAATAGGAAAACTAAATAAACCAAGAAAATGTGAAAACTAGCACTTATTTGGAACAAAACATTATGAAACTACTATGCTTGAACAACACTTTGAGGAAAGCAAACATAATAACTATGTACAAGGAGCCTTGATCTTCAATAGCAATGTTTCAGATGTATCCCATTGACTGGTATTGGAAGCTCCTGACCATCCATATTTACAAGTTGAAAGGCATTATGGAATTTTTAGCTAGAGATTGTGTATGGGCCAATACAAAGGGAATCAAAATTTGTGTGCCTTCTTGCTTTAGCTTTATCCTCATCCCACTTGAGGACGAAATCTCCTTTACAACTTCATGAAGAAGCTCCTTTGTCAAAATCTCTTTTCACTTGTGCTTGATGAATCTCCATGGCTAGCATGGAATTATTTTTTGTCTCTTTCAACTTCATAAGCTCAAAATACCTGATCTCCATAGGATCATTCTCCAATAATTCAAGTTGATGCATTAGTTCTAAAGCAGGAAACTAAAGAGAAATGGGTAACCTTACTTCCTTACCATATACCAGCTTATATGGAGAGTTGGCTATTGATATTTTGTAGGTGATCCTATCAACCCATATAGCTGAATTCAAATTGAGATGTCATGACCTTTGATTATCATCAATAGTCCTTCTTGTTATCCTCAATAGGTTCTTAGTCATATATTTAGCAAGGCCATTCCCTTGTGGATAATAGTTTGATGAAGTTCCGAGGTAAATTCCATGTTGGACAGCCCATTGATTGATCCTAGATCCCATAAAAGCCATTGAATTATCAAAAATAATAGTTGAAGGAACTCCAAATCTAGTAAGCAAACCTTCATAGAAATCTAGAATATTGGTTTCATTTCCTTCTTTCAATGCTACTACTTCTATCCAATGTGTGAATTAATCTGTAGTAGTTAAAATCCATTTATGTCATAAAATTGAAGGAAGATTTATGAGATCAATAAAGTCTAATCCCCATTGGATAAAGGGATGATCCACCATAATTGGTTGAAGAGGTAAGGCTGCAAGTTTCACTTTCCCTACAAACATAGCACACTGTTTACACTTTCTAACCCATGCATGGCAATCACCAAATATACTAGGCCAATATTACCCACATCTCATGATCTTAAGTGTTGTAGTTCTTGTAGAAAAGTGTCTTACACCATGTCCATCATGGAATTCTTTAAGCAATCTCTATGTTTGGCTTGGCTCTATACATCTTAGAAACATGCCATTGATATATTTATTGAACAACATACCATCAGTAAGCAAAAATGGAATTGACTGCAACTTGAAATATCTTATTTTTGAACCACTTAGATGAGAGGGATAAATACCATTTTGGATATATCTTACCAAGTCATGAAACTATCTAGAAAGTGAGGTATGAACAACTGCAATATCTTCATCATTTGACACCAAAAAAAACCTCATTAGTCTCTTGCAAGTCTTGAGATAGGTGCTCACAAAGTCCTTTTCCTCTAATCAATTTTGTGACCTTAATTTTCACATCATATTCCATTACCTTGGTTATCCAACCAACTCTCTTCTCATCTTTATCTTTGATAAAAAGGAACTCTTTGATGCTTGGATGAGAAACCATTAGGTGTATCTTATTGTTAGACAATAAGTATCTAAACTTATTGAGAGATATTATAATTGAAAGTAAATGGTTTTAAAAAAAATAATACCTCATTTCATACTAAATAAGGCTATTGGCTGTTTTAAAACCTCATGATTCTGCTGCATAAGAATGCTTGAAATGGTGTGCATGTTAGCATAGGTGTATAACATTAAATCTTTCATGAAGTATAGATTTATAATCATAGGAGCACTAGCTATGGCCTTATTAATATCCTCAAACCCTTTTATTCATTATTTGGATGCGCTGAAGCCTTGATCCTTCTTTAGCATGGATGTAAGTGGTGTAGCTAAGATGGAAAAATCTAAAATATATCTCCTTATGAAGTTGATTTTCCCAAAGAAGCTTTACATAGTATTTTTTCACTTAGGCAAAGAAAGTGCAAGAATAGAGTCAATCCTTTTAGATTATATGCATAAACCATGATTTGAAACATGTCCAAGAAGCATACCTTCATGAACATAAATGACACACTTTTTGGGATTTAGAGATACCCCAAATTGCTTACACCTTTTGAAAACTTTCTTGAGATGAACCACGTGATCTTTTATATTCTTTGAAAACATCATTATATCATCCAAATAAAAAAGTAAAAACCTATTAAGAAGGCCTTGTACTACCATATCCATGGCTCTTTGAAAGGTTGCTCCAGCATTAGACAAATTGAATGACATATTTTTGTATGCAAATGTTCTTCACTTAGTTGTGAAGGCTATCTTAAATTGGTCTTCTTCCTTGACCAAAATATGATTATAGACACTATATCCTTACAATAAATAAAAAATTTCTAAACTTGCAACAAGCTGTAAAATTTGTTCCATTGATGGCAATGGATAGTGATCCTTAAGTGAAGCCCTATTCAAATCATGAAAATCAACACATAAATGAATCTCACCATTCTTATTCCATAATGGAATGAGATTAGCCAACCAAGTTGAATTATTGATTGGAAATATGATAGATAATTCTATGAGCTCGTAAATCTCATCTTTCATCAAAGGCTCAAGCTTAAGATTGATTGGCCTTTGTCTTTGTTTTACTGGTTTAGTCTCCTCCTCTAGCTCAATGGTGTGTTGAGCCAAATTTAGATTAAATACCTTGAGATCAATATACTTCCATGCAAATATATCAGCAAAACTTATGGATAACTCAATGAAATCTTTCTTTTGTGAAGGAGTGCTTACCTTACCCAACTTCAAAATCTTACCAGCTACAATCTCTACATTGGCATAGTGCTCTTCTTTTGTTGACAAGGATGACTTCTCTTTCCGTATCTCATCATCACCATTGAAAATTTTCTCAAGTTTGAGCAATCCCTTGTGTAGATTAATCATTTTTAGTTGCACAATATGATCATCATACTACTGTAAGTGATTTTCTTGGTTTCTTAAAGAAAACTCAGCCTCTTCTTACAAGAATGTCATAATTTGATTGTCATCTTTGAACACCTGCCAATTATCATGATTATTTGGAATAGAGGGCCATGAAAACACCTTTATATGTAGCTAAATTTTATCAATTTTTATATTAGTTGGGATACTAAATTGTAATCCAATGGTATCCAACCTAACAACATGTTTATTCTCACCTCTTGGTATTGCATGAATGTTAAAATCCTAAAAATATTCAAGTAAGTCCCATATTCTATCCCTGTAAGACTTAAGCAATAATTATTTGCATACATTTAGACCTCTTACTTGGTGAACTATAAGTTCACTATCACTAAAAACCTAAAAGGTGTTGACTTTCATCTTCCTAGCCCACTGCAAACCATGAATTAGTGCTTCATACTCAACAACATTATTTGAACAATCAAACTAAAATTTAATAGAAGAGAAATAACTTTTCTTGGTTGGATAAATTGACATCATTCCAGCTTTGGTTTCATTATTATTCCTTGATCCATCAAAGTATAATTGCCATAAACCTTCATTAAACTCATCTTCTTTGACCATGGCTAGAATTGGTGCATCATTCTCATGAAGGAAATATACACCAAGTCCTTATTCTTTAATTAGATTTTAAGGATCATTTTCATGCAAAGTGGAATCCCACTCATTAAGGAAAAAATCTAGAACTCCATTCAAAGGTGATTCAATTTTTACTTCATTAGCTTCTAGTACTTCATCTAAGATGATACAGTTAGTATTCACAACACTTGGCATATATGGCTCCATATGAAAATGTACAATAGGTTTAGAATGAATTGTTACCTTGGTACCATACATAGTTTTGAACAACAAATAAGTCCAATCAATTGATAAATATCCCCTAATATTTGAGGTGAAGTCTCTTAAAAGGCACATAGAAAAGTAAGGAGGCAAGTATGCCACAACAACATCCTATTGAATAGGAAAATTGGGACATGCATGTAATGTAAATTTTAGATCCTTGATGATGCCTACCATATTTTTTGGTGACCCATACAATTGCAATACTTTTTTAGTGTTTGGATCATAAACAAGTCCAAGCTTGTCTGCAATCTATTTAGGCATGACTGTACTACTAGCTCCACTATTCACCATACAAATATGAACCAAAGTATAACCTATTATCAAATAAAGGTAAAAAGGAGTTTCTTTTTATTTTACCTTAGTTTTTTCCACATTTTCAATATTATTTACTTGCTATACCTATTTCTTAGTTGGATGATCTGAATTAGTCAAGACAAGACCTTCTTTCTCAACCAAATTTGGAGATCCCATATGGTACTTATGATGTTAGACTTATTCATCTAATCTATTATACTAAAATGAGATCCACTAATGTATGGATGTACCTCCTAAAGCACTGGCTATTCACAAACTAGAGGTAGTTGATGAACCTTACCAACCTTTATATTAAATTTTTTTTAATTTTCAGGGACATCAAGTTCTCTTTTGTACTCTTAAAAATAACCCTAGGAGTACTTGAAGCATTTTTCATCCCTTGAGCCTCTTTAATGCTCTTCTTTTAGCTCTAGTTACAACTACAACTTCACCACTTGATTTATTAGTTTCAACACCTTGAGTAAAAGCAACATGATCATCTACTTGCTAATTTACATTAATGGCATCAAGCTACCCTTGAGTTTGATGAGTCTTTATTTATGATGATAAAATTGTATCTTGGTATCAAGGCTTGGTTTTGAGCATCATTGAGATTTGAGGGCTACCAACATGAATCCTACATCATGTTGTTTTGAGGTGGGTTGGGAAAAATGGCCTTTGAAGTGGAAATAACATTAGGATCAAGAGAAAAATATGTCTTAGCTGGAGTTATGGCTCCTTGTGCTTGATAAGGTGGTATATTTTCTATGAAACCCTAATAAAGAAGCTTTTGATCTTTGAAAGACTGATAGTTTTTTTTATTTTTTTGATGATAAGGCCTATTAGACTAAAATTAATACCTCTTGAGTTTCACTATTTCATTCTAAAAGGATTGTAGCAAACCTTTTAACTCTCCTATCTCACTAGATTGACTAGTAGGGGTTACAATTTGAACTTGAGGTGTTGTAATAAGAGATAAGGATGGAATTTGAGGTAATGGTATGGAATTTGCTTCTAGAAATATAGCCATTAGAGGTCTTGGAGAAAGCTTACCTACTTGTATCAAACTATTTTCTTCCCTTATTTCAACCTCATAAGCACCTCGCAAGGTAGTATCACCCATTGACTGTATCACGACACTAATGTCAGAATTAAGGGCTTTCAAATAGTCAAAAAATGCATATTTAGAGGATGACCTTATCAACATAGGTATTATGGTCCATGTATTTTTGAATCTAAGGTTAAAATCAGATATGAAATCATGAGGAGCCCTTGTTATGGTGGTCAATTGCTCAACTAAAGATAGTTTATCAGATTTGTCCTCAAATTGCTTGGCTAAGGTTGCACCCAATTCATCCCAGGTATAAATAGAATTTAGTGAGAGATTTCTATACCATTGAAATGCTTTTCATTTGAAATAAGTGACAAGCAATCTAATAGCAACATTATCCTAAAAAACATTATAGATTGAATAGAGATTAGCCACATCTTGGATATGCTCAATAGGGGTTATTTGATTTTCTCTTGAGAAGAATGAGATGATCTTGAGGGTAGATACTAGGATGTTATCAAACTAGGCTAAATTATGTTGGCTACCTCTATTGAATGGAGTAAACATCTGATTTTTTATGGCCATTTGGGTGGTGGGGTTTATAGTGACTAGAACAGTAGGATGACTAGGAGGCAAATACTATTTTTGATGATCTGGTTTTGACCTCCTAAATCTTGATATCTTATAAGATATAAATTCAAAAGGAATACCTTTACTTATTGACCTTGTGGTAACCTTTGGCATGAAAGAGCTTCCTAAATGATGTTATGAAGTCTGTAAATTGTAGAATATTTAGCTTGTGATGAAGATATATATTATCTTCTACTACAAGCACTCTTCTTCAGCTTCAAACTTCTTCAAATCTACAAAATATTTCTTTGTTTGTCCTACTGGGCATGCCAAAAATTATTTTCAATCAGACTTGTACCTCTATGAAGGTAGTTTTAGGTCTTCACAGTCTACTAAAACATGGAAATAATCCTAGGCTATGAGTGACCTAATTAGTGGATTGAATCTCTAGATTGTATGGGCTAGCTCCCTTTGGTGTATCAATTATGATCTTTGCTCTATGATATAAATTGCTTGGGAAAAGAGAGAAATAAAACTTGAAAGAAAATCCTATCTAATGATGGTGATATAAAAAGCCTAAAATATCAACTCTAGTTGACTAATATGCATAAGTATTTCATGAAAAGGTTCTATCTTATGATCAAATCTCGAGGGAAATGATGGAATAGGCTTAATTCAAAGCACTAACCAACTACTTTCATCTATTGTAAACTCAACCAAAAGACATTAAACATGGAATATGACTTTCATAATCTAACCAACTAGTAATTAGGTAAGAATCAAGACTTGACAAGGAAGAACATTTTATCACTTGTGCAAATCAATGACAAATTAACTATACTAGCAATTATAATCTAAAAACAATAGTCCTATTAATTTGAAAAAAGGTTACAACTCAATCTTTCATAGAATTTTGTCTTGCCAAAAGAGGAATACAATTCAAGGATAAAATGCTAACTTATATAGAAAAGTATACAATAACCAAGATATTGGTGCTAAAAATAGAGAAGTCAACATGAAATTCAACTTGTGCTATCAAAAGACCTAAAACTAGATCCCTTTGTCTTATGCTTGCTTGAAAACTCATTTTGGTATTGAAAAATGGATGGTGAGCTAATCTCCTTCATGCATGAAAAACTTGCTAATTTAAATGTCTAAACCCAAACTTGAACTAACTAAAAGCTAAATTAAAACATGAGAATGTCTTCCATTGCATGGAG
This sequence comes from Torreya grandis, assembly GCA_037957365.1. Taxonomy (NCBI): domain Eukaryota; kingdom Viridiplantae; phylum Streptophyta; class Pinopsida; order Cupressales; family Taxaceae; genus Torreya; species Torreya grandis. The sequence goes on from JARHVA010005400.1 coordinate 1,047,054, forward strand.
AGCATGAGTGGATGTGACACTTGTCAATTAGTCAACTAGAGCTCAAGACTAGTCAACCTCCAATGGTCTTCACTTGAACTAATGGACTATTTGAATGGCTTAGAATAAACAAGAGTGCATACATGAAATCTCTTCTTAAGATTTCAAACATTAAACTCCTTGAGTTCTTCATGCAAATGAGTCTCTATTTTAGAATTAAAGGTGTCATGTTTAAAATGGTTGCATGTCTTGGATGTGTCTAACCCTGTTCATAGCTATTAAAATATCTTACATTTTTTGGTTCTTTATCTTTGTCTATTATATTCCTTCTGTTTGTCTATGTCTTTTCCCTAGACTTTCCTTCAACATGTATTTTGTCTTTTCCCCTTGGATTAATCATCTACACCTTATCTTTTCCTATAGAAATCCTTCCTCAGGCATTTATCTTTTATCACTTTTTTACATATAAATTATCCATGAGGATTGTCTCTATTCTTTTCCTTTCTTCAAACTTATCTCTTTTGAAAGAATTCCTTTAGGTAAATGACAACAACCTTCCCAAAGGGAACACACCCTTCAGGATTCTTGCCAATGTCCCTTGACATCTTTGCAAAGTCCTTTTTTGAAGGGCTAATAACCATTCAAATTTCTTGTTTTAAACTTTCTTGCAGGGTAGATACCCTTTAGGATTTATGTAATGTCCCTTCAGAATCATGATGTGAACTTTCTCGAAGGGTAGATACCCTTTGGGATTCTTGACTTGCATCCTTCGGACAAAAGTCTGAAAGAATTATTTCCTTCAAGTTTTTTTTTAAAGACTTTCTCAAAAGGAAGAACCCTTTGGAAGAATGAAATAGACCCTTCTTTGAGTACCCTTCATAAAAATGTTAAAGTCCTTTGACATTTGGAAAATGGTCCTTCTGGCTAGTAAAGTACCCTTTAGGAAATTATAAATGGTCCTCTTCCCCTTTTAAATGGTTTTTCAGCTTTTCTATAATGGATAATTCCTTCAAAAAAATTGTTTGAAGGAAATTGCCTTTCATTTACTTCCTTCAGATAAAAAGTTTGAAGGAATTAATTCATTTATACCCTTTAGATTTTTTTCTCAAATGTTGAAAATTGACCTTCAGGTTTTAGACAAGTGCCTTTACCTCTTTGAGAAATTCCTTCTTCTAAATGACATATACCCTTCAAGTTTTTACAAGTGTCCCTCTGCAATTTTGAAATGGTCCTCCTAAAGAAAGAAATAACGTACTAGCTCTTCAAACTTATTGAAAATGTCCCTCATAAACTTGAAATGGTCTCCTATCCTAAGAGCATGTGAAGGTTTTGTTTAGTTTGGGGGTGTTATAGAGACATAGTAGATGTAAGTCTCAATTGAGGATTTAGAGGGATAGTGGGGCCTCTAGTTCCAGTATGGGTGTATCAGAGAGTGAGAGTGAGGGGGATGGTCCTAGTGACCAATCCTGAATTATTGAGTGACTTGAAATATTGTACTAAAACTATTTTTTGAGTTATAAATATATATGGATGTTTGTTTTTATATGGGCATCATGTGTGTTATTATCTTGATTTGTTGCATCATATATTTTCACATGTTTTTGATTATATTCATTATTTTAAATGGTGATATTGAAATATGTTATGTTTAAATAATGGTAACGAATTTTACATATATATATATATATATATAACACCCATATTAACAATTAGCATTCCTAATCCACTATACATGTCTACTTAAACATATATATATATATATATATATATATATATATATATATATATGAATGTTTAAGTAGACATGTATAGTGGATTAGGAATGCTAATTGTTAATATGGGTGTTATACTATTATCATAGGATATCTGAGTCTGGATCATGTAACTATGGTATGCACTATTTGAATTTAGATGGCATGGTGAACAAGTGATCATACTGCTCATGTTATGTCAGTGTAGAAGTAGATTCTTGAACTGATATTGGTCTTGGTACACTACTAGTAACTAGGTGTGTAGACTCTATAATGAATAGCTTAATCAAATATTATATTGAATATGTGCTTTGATATTTTTGATCTATAACAAATATCTTAATAGGTTGTTGAATTGTGTTCTAATTTATATGATATATTACAAATATCTTAATCAACTATTGAGCTGTAATTGGGGATTGAATTACTTTTCATTTTTGTACCATGCTAATATAAGTAGGTGGATCTTTGTAATCTAGCTTGCATATCTGCTAACTCTATGGTGCATGAGATCTATCATAAGTAGTTTTCCTTGAAACCACATGGTTCGTATGATGATAAACTAATGGCTCCTTAAAATGAATGTCATGGGATAACTCAATCATAGAGGATTGTGATCTAGGATATTGATATCTCGATGCCCCCTATGTGAATGTTATAATGCCTTTATCAACATAACGGTTAATAAGAACTCAGTGAATAATATTTGTTGTCTGAATGTCTATTTATATTATGAAAATTGAAATATGGTTTATTTTGTATCCTATGAGACAATGTGATAGATGGTGATGAGTAGAAGGAAGTGTGATGATATGATTATCTAATAATGTAAGCAAGATATCATGAGGCCTATCTCTATCTAAGAATTATATAACCCTTATGTCAATGTCATGTGCTCTACACACTATAAGAAATTCTCTGTGAAGTGGCTCTTTGCCTTGCTGAGTATCTTCATTATTTATTTATGTTCTAATTATTATTAATCATAATTAAAGTAGGTTATTGTACCATATTAGATGACTATGGCTCTAGGAAACCTATATCCAAATTTTCCTATGAATGAGTTTCAACTAGTCCCAACTCTTTCTCTAATGCCATAGCTATGTTACATAAAGGTTAGAATCATTTGGACATCTAGTATAATAATTTCTCTTTAAGAATAGAAATGAGGTCTCTAGTAAATATGTACTATACCTATAAATTTGTTAGCTAATAAATCAATTGATGTATACATGATTTAAATCTTATAATGTAATTCATTAGTTGCACTATCTCACCCTGGTGTAGTGAAGGAAACCTCTCATATGGGACTCAAAGTCCCTTATTATGTATGTAGTTCCTAAGAAACACTACTTCTAACTCATCATATCTATGTAGTGGACCACTAGGGAGTACATGATGAAACTAATTTAATGCCTAACCTTATAGAGACTTTGAAAATATCTGTAGTAGAGTCAAATTGTTAGTGAAATGTTGCATGGATCTCCCATAATCTGGAAGGTGAAAGTATGGTTCTCCATGCCCATCAAATTTTGGTAAAACTAGTATCTAAAACTTGGATGGTAAATTTGTAGTGAATATTTCATGTGGAATAGGATTTCCATGGATGGCATTAGAATTATCCCAAGAGTGGTATGATTTACTTTCCAATATGAGATGGTGTACTTGTTGTTGTAAATAACCCATAACATTCATCAAGGATATTACGTCTTGTGAAGGTATGTTATCATCATCAAGGGTTCATTTAACTCTTGAATTTTGTTATTAATCTTAGTCATTAGTACACTACCTTGTGGACCTTTTATATGGAGGTTTTGGTTTACTCTTTGCAACCTTTGGGGGGAGGGGTGATGTCTTGGACCTAGTGAGAGGGAAATGGGTGATCACCCTAATGGAGGCTAGGTTGAGAAATCGGTTCTATCATAAGAAGGGAGGTTGAGGGAGATTAATTAGTATCTCTCATATCATTAATATATAAATAAGTATCACATGATAATGGACTAGAAGATACATTATTAACATGTGAATGTAAATTATGTAAACTATGAACATAAGAATAAGTGCGTGTGTTATTTTAGCATTTGAACTAACATTATTTTGAACATGAGAGAGAAGTGATGTAAGGAGAGAACTATAAGGTTTAGTGATGCATGATCATCTACAATAGCTTCATGGAAACATGGTCAAGTTGGAAATCATCAAGCATGAAAGCTCAAGTTATGTTTTAGTATGGTTAAGTTTTGAATTTGAGTTCAAATTGTGTTTCCCTCCAATTTTTGTCTTAAGAGAAGTAAATGTAAATGTAATTTTCAAAATTGTAAAATGTAAAAGGGTGAAATCTAGAGAAAATACCCACATTAGAAGCCAATCTCGGCTTGTGGAAAAAATAAGGAATATGATTGAAATCTTCCAAGCATAGGATGTTTCTAGATGATCTTTCCCATTTAGTATGTTGGTTTGAGTAAATTTCTCTTGTTTTTTTGTCTTAGAGCCCGAGTTGGGCATAGGAGAAAAAAAGGAAACTCTTTAAAAAAGAATAATTTATGTATTATATTAGAGCTCATTCAAAAAGGAGTAAGGTAAGAGAGGAGAGATAGAGATATATATCTCATTCAAGGAGAGAGAGAGGATGATCATAAGAATGTGAAAGTACAGGAATGTGAAAGAGAGAGAAGGTTTGATGTGAGGACAAAGAAGAAGTATGAAGATGACCAAAAAGACTTTGGAAGCCATTGACATGGAGAATAGAGCATTGATTTTTTTTTTGTATCTTATTTGATTTAAAATAATTGATATCTATTTCTCATGTTGATGATATGTAAATAATGATCTCATTTATAAAATTCTAGTCTAAACAGTGGTAAGCCAATGTGCAGGTCTATGTAAGAAAAGGTAAGTAATGATAATTTTATAACATAAGACATGAATGAAGAACCTTTAGACATATTTTAAGAACAATGTGGAAATTGTATTTTATATCAAAAAGACCTAAATAACTTTGAATGTGAAAAGGGTCATGAACAGGGTATATGAACAGAGCATTTTAACATATACAGTCCATTGTCACAAAGATATATCAATGTGAAAATGATTGCATGGAACTTGGTAAAGAATTGGAATAAGTATATAGGGTGAAATTGAATCTAAATGAAAAGAAATTGAATGTTATAAACCCTCAAATGTCTTGAAATCATATAAATTTTGCTCTCAGCCCTGTAGGTGATAGGGATAAACAAGTGCATAGATTTTTAGATGTTAGGAGAAAAAAATGAATTGATTTAAGTATGATAGAAAGAGGATGGGAATAATTTATATTTTATAAGGCTCAGATATACTTGTGGAATTCTTGGGAGGTCTGTTGATAAAAGGAATTGTGAAGGAAACTATTCACTATCAAGAAATGCAGTGTAATCAAGCTAGATCCTCTTGTTTAGGATGAACAGAGGATTGATTTAGAAAATTTGATGAATTTAGAAGATAAATTATATTTATGCATACCTAAAAAATCAATTTTTAACCCTTTAAATAAAATAAAACACTCCCAATATAATTTATTATGCTCTCGGCCTTGTGTAGGACTTAAGAAGCCCTAGAACTAGGGTTGTGTTGCTCTAGAGAGATTAAACCAATGAAATGGTCTAAAATTTTGTAATATTAACGTTAGAGGTGATTACCAACTATTGGATGAGGTTTCATGTTGGTAATATATGGAAAAGTATTAAAAAACTTCATTATAATCAAGTTCTAGTTACAAGCCAAGCAAAGAGAGTAGGGTGGTCTAGAAAAAGTGATTTTGCTCAAAGGAGAGGGCTAATAAATGATTGATGAACTGGTAGGGGACTAATGGGTATTTGGAATGATGATTTTTTTGGGTAGGAATTCTATAAAAGGTTTGGGACAAGGAACATTGCCCAAAAGGAGGGATAATTAGAGCATGGCTTATAAAGGGAAGTACAAATCCATACAAAGGAACCACATTTGATTCTTACGTATGATATGTAAAAACTTAATGGGTATCAAAAAGTGTCTTTAAATTTTTTTTTAGTATGATCTATGGAAATATATGGCCTAAAAAGAGAGGAAAAAGGGATACAAGGATGATGCATAAGCCAACAGGTATCTTGAGATTCTTAAACCTTATACTAAAATATGAATGATCTTAATAGGTTTGTATACATGTATCAAGGTGTATGAAATTTGTCATAGATATTAGATAAAGGAAATAATTTTTACTTTATAAGGGATGCTTTTAACTTAAGAAACAAGGTCTTGAGAAGGTATTTGTGGGATGACACCACTTCTTTATATCAAAGAAAGTTGTTTGAGTTAGGATGGGCATAAATTTTTAGTATAAGAGCTTGAAGATCTTGGGAATTTGGAAAATTGTTGATGATCATGATTGATAATGAGTTGTTACAGGATTTGGAAAAAGAATCAACATGACAAAGGATCAAGATAATAGGGTGCAATAGACCTAGTGAGATCCAATAATTTGTCAAAATACCAGGTCAGGAGAAAGGCTTAGGTGAGACTAGTACACAAAAAGACTAGGTTGAAAAAGACCCAAGTGGAAAAGACTTGGGTGAAGATCTCAGAGATGGAGATATTGTTGAAAAGAATGTAGAGTAGTAGAGTACATGAGATTACTAAGGAGAAATCAAGTATCCAAAAGAAGAGAGGTATGACTAGTAGTGAAATTTATAAAGAGATTGGTAGTTTGAAGAGAGATTTAGCTATTTTTTTAGATAAATATTAGTCTTGGATGCAGTTGAATAGGTAAGTGTGAATATGGCCAATGAGGAAGCGGTTGAAGTAGCCAATTGATCTCCTAATGAAGAGGAGAAGGCAAGAAAAAGATATTTATAAGAAGAGTGAAGCCCATAGAGGCTTGAAGAGTGTATAAAAGTTAGGAAGTAAGCCAAAAAAAAAGGAAGAGGTTTTGAATAAATTTCTCATTGTGGAGAACAAGAGAAGAAAAGCAAAGAGAGGATGAAGTGCCATGAAGAACACTTGAGAAGATGAAAGTTTTGACAAAGAGAACACTCATATGGACCTTATGGTCTCTTTTTCTTACATCTAATGTTGTATTTGAATGGGCAATTGTAGGTATGAGAAACCTTATGAAGGTCAAGATAAAGGATTTGAAGAGTGAGAATATTGGTGCAAGAGAAGACACCAAGCACACAAGTGGATCTACAAAAAATAAAGAAGAGTTTGCTGTTGTTGATAGATAATAAGAAGGAATGCATTGGCTAATGCATGAGAAGAGTATTGTGAACCTTATAAAAGCAAGAGTAGAGATGGAAGATGAATATGAATTTTATGATACCATGGAATACCAAGAAGAGACAAGAGAACAACAAAACATAAAGAAAGAGAAAGATTGCTCCATAAGTCAATCTACCAAAGAGGTAAATGAAGTACTAGGACCTAATTTTGACTGTTCTTATGAACATGAAGATGCTAATGTATAGGTTGGAAAATGTAAGAGGAAGATGGATCCCTCACACAAAGTATTCAATCATGGATACATAGTGCCTAAGTGGATGATGAAGCATACACCCAAGAAACAAGTGATTAAGAAGGCAATTTTACCTTTTAAAAATGATTTTATTCATATTTCTAATGTAAATATAGGTGCACAATATATTGAAAAGAAAAATAAATTTGATCCTTGAAACTTGGCACAAGAGCATGGTTATAGGATGCCTAAATGGCTTGAGAAGTCAAAAGACAAGAGAAAGGTTCAAGTGTGGGTACCTAAGAAGACAAAAAATTAATAAGATGTGAGTGTTGAGGATATTGAACAAAGGAGTCCTTGGAAAAGGAAGGAAGCTGATCCAAGCAATCAAGAACATGAGAATACTAAAAAGATGAAAGGTAAGACAATTGTTTACAATGAATGGGATGATGTTATTTTTGAATCATTTTATGATCTCTTTATGGAAAAGAAGTGTTTCTACTCATTTTTGCTTTTCACATTCAGAAGAAATGAGAAACTGAAGTTAAATGGTCAGGGGTTAGATGATACCTAGATGAAGTTGCGCACCATATCCAGACGATTGAAGGAGCTCCTCTTTGGCTGTGGAGGACAACACCTGTAGATAAGAAAGACTTAAACAAATAAAATGTTAGATGGATATGTGGTGGACTGCCAAGCAAAGCTCGGTCCTAGAAGTGCAAAGACTTCCTTGAGGGATGATAGTCCACTTATTTGACAAAAGAGTGTTGCTAGAAAGAGAAATAATGAAAGGCTAAAAAAGAGAAATAGATAATGCGTAGCTAATTTTGTAGTAAGTCTTCCACAGTCGTCGACATCAGTATTCCTACTGGCGTCGATTGGTCAAGGTTGATGATGTCGGTTAGTCTGTTGACGTTGATAGGGGCAATGGTCGATGTCGGTCAAGGCAATGGCCTTGGACAGGTTTTGGATAGGTTTTATGGTCAGCACAGGGGTCTGGAAGGAGTCTGGGTCTGTTTAATGGTTTGTGGAGGATTGCAGGATAGTGAATATGGTATGGGAAAGGGCTAAGGTAGAGGACAGGGGTGGAAAGAGAATGAGGATGAGAGGAAGGCTTTTTAGCCTTTTTGGGAAGAAAGTTGGGTTGTCTCAATACTACTCAAAAATAGCCAATGGACTAATCACCAATGTATTTAAAATGAATACTAAAATATAAACTAGAAGAATACTTAACTCTTGGTGGAGAACCAGAAGTGTAGAAGACTTGTTTTTATTATGGCTGATGTAGGAGACTTCGTGCAATTTTCTAATCCAATGTGGAGTGAATTATGGAAACTTTCTTAGCCTGGAGAGTGATGATAGAATGCTGATGCCTGCAAAGAGTTGAGGAGTAAGAGAACTCAGATCCTAGAAGCAAGATAATTTGCCGTATAGAGTAAGAGAATTTGCATTCGGTCTATAGTCAAGGTCGGAATTTAGTTTTAAGCAACCTACGTTGGTGATACCACTGGCATCGATCGACTGTTAACCGACGTCAGTGGCTAGAGAATGGGGAAAAAGGCTATTTTTAGCCTTTTTCCCATTCTAAAAAGGGTTACGCTATCCTCATACCTCACATAATCAAACCTATTACCCAAACACACTCAAGGGATTTTGAGCTCACTTAACATTGAGTGATTTGACTACTTCTCTAACACAAACAATGGTCAATGATCTAATGCATGAACGGGGTTTTTATTTACAATAACCCTATCTATGCTATCATTATGGTCCTTGTCAATGAAAGTGCAATGCGCCTTTCACTTCTTACACACTTTGGTCACATATATGCTCTAAACATACCTGAGACAAGGCCCGACTAGGATTTAATCACCTAGCAGATACCTTACCCTTCTTGGCAATCCCACTTAGACTTCACTACCAAGGGGAGAACCCACTCTATTCTTTGGTAGAGTATAAACTCTACGGGAAGTATATACTAGCTAAGTGACCCAGCTTGTCTATGGGCTCGTGAAGTGAGGGGAGCAAGCTCCTAGCACCAGGCCACGTACGGAATCTAATACAGATTTTGAGCACCAAAACATAACCCGAAACCAACCTTAGACTGCTTCTTTTAGTATCCATTCTAAAAGCCCAACTTCTAAAACATATTCTTCTAAGGCATAAGCTAACACGATTACTAAATTCTATTCTTAGGAATTAACGTTTAGTGGTTGCTTGCCTTCATCTATTTTTCTGTCTGTATCTAATTTTTTGAGCTGGGGAGGTCGCATTCTGAGATCTAAAAAAAACTCAGACTTTCTTCTTTCTTCCAAAAACTTTTAGTTTTCTGAGTTTTTGGAAATACACAGTAACTAACATCATTTTTTCCACTGACGTCAACAACTATCTTCATCGACATCAATTTTTCTACAGACGTCAGTCACTGTCAAAAATCTTTCTTCTCAAACAGCAAGCTAAAAACTTGACCTTTTTGCTGTTCAAAACACATTCTAGTTTTCTGAGGCTGAAACATATAGTTTTAGAACCTGAACCTATTTGGCCTTGAATGGTTTTGACATGTAGTCAAGCTAAAACCCTTGTTGACCACACAAGGATACAACCACTCCCGCCTTCACCTTCTATATCAAGTCCCCAAATGGAGTATAATTCAAAAACTGAGCGTATTCCTATCTGACCAACCCTGACTCAACATCCAATTGTTCTCGAAGGGGATCAAGACTTTGAAAGGTTCCTTGACCTCAATGTCAAAGCTCTTCAGTACTATCTCGCGAGAAGTCAAACGCGAGATCCTTCAGGTAACCCAGTTTATGGGATGCCAACTTCCTTAGTTGAAATGGGAATCATATCAACAGCCTCCATAACCCAACCCATGGTCACCCAAGCCATTGCCTCAACTAACAACCTAACCATGACCAATATTCAAAGTGTGGCCTCTCCTTCTATTTTTGGACCTACCTCCATTGGGGTTTCTGTACCCCCTCAGCCATAAACCATTCAACAAAGTCCTACACCATTCCAAAACTTAATTGTCTCCATCCCACCTACTCTTGCACCCATAAATACAAGAGTGACTACTTATCCTTCAGCTAGTGTTGCCACCATCCAACCACCTTTGGTGACATCAAGTCAAGTTGTGCCCTCTAGCTTCATGACACAACCACCCTTGACTTCAACATCAGTCCCTATGACTAATTACCAATATGTTGTGCCTATACAAGCGCAACCAACTATGTCATATGCTCCACCTAACACCTTCCAAATGCCTTACAACCTAGGGGGCACCCCACCTGCAAATCCATCAACCGATCTAATCAAGATGTTGATGGATAAGGTGTTTAATCTTGAGACATCCGTTTCGGGTTCAAGAAATGTTCTCTCATATGAACAAATCTGTAATGAACCTATTCATCCTTCAGTCCCAATCTAACCATATCCTAATCAATGGGAACTTTCCAAGTTTACTCGCTTTTAGAGTAAAGAGGACCCACAACAACATCTACGAGTGTTTAGACATGCTTGTTACCTTATAACACATGATGATGCATTATTACTATGCACATTTCCCATGTCACTTTCTACTCATTATTACTCGTTGATCATGTCCCATTTGTACATTTCCCATATTCAATTATCTATTGCCTATTACCCATGTCGCTTTCTACTCATTGATGATGAGTAGAAAAGTTATTGGTGATCATCACCGATAATGGCAAATCATTCAAAAACAAAACTGTCCAAAAAATTTGTGACTTATTTGGCATCAAGCTCAGCTTCTCCTTGCCTTACTACCCACAAGCAAATGTGCAGGCCGAGGCTTCCAACAAAATCTTAACCAAAATTCTAATGAAGGTGGTCAACGACACTAGAAGGGACTGGCACATCCACACCCTTCGCTTTGTGGGCCTACTGCACTAGCATTCAAACCCCTATGGGTGCTACACCTTTCTCTCTAGTGTATGGAACTGAGGCTATCTTGCCTCTTGAAGTACAGATACCTTCTCTATGCATCTCTTTGCATGACATACTTTCTAACGATGACTTTCATCAAGATCGGTTGGCTCAACTTGAGTTACTTGACGAACGTCACCTTGCTGCCCTCAACCACTCCATATCTACCAAAATCACATCCAACGTGCCTATAACAAAAGTCTGAGAGAATGAGAACATTGGATGCAATTTTGGTAGATATGGAAATGGTTAAGGGTGGCAAGGTGACGTTCATCAAGTAACTCAAGTTGAGCCAACTGATCTTGATGAAAGTGGGTTCGTCAACTTCTAATCAAATGATTGTGGGTTTGGGTCCCACCAGGTGTGCCAAAATGTTTCTACTCATTTTTGCTATTTACATTCAGAAGAAGGAAGAAACTACATATAATGGTCAGGGGTTAGATGATACCCAGATGAAGTTGTGCACCGTATCCGGACGTTGTAGGAGCTCCTCTTTGGCTGTGGAGGAAGACACGTGTAGAAAGAATAAGACTCAAAAACATAAAAAATGTTAGATAGATATATGGTAGACTGCCAAGTGATATGCTTAGTCCCAGAAGCGTAAAAACTTCCTTGAGGGATGACAGTCCACTTTTTGATAAAAAGAGTGTCAGATAAAGAAATATAATGAAAGACTAAGAAAGAGAAAGTAGATAATGCATACATGTTCTCTGCAATTAGCCTCTCACAGTCGCCAATGTCGGTAGTCCTGTCGACATCAGTTGGTCAATGTTGCCAATGTGGGTTATGCTGCCGACATCAGTAGGGGCAATGGACCTTGGATGGGTCTGAGGGTTATGTCTATGGATGACAAAAGGAGTCTGGTAATTTAGAGGTCTGTGTAGGATTGGAGGAAGTCAATAGGGTCTTAAGAGGGACAAAGGTGGGAGGTAGTTGTAAGAAGAGGGTCAGGATAAGAAGAAGGCTTTTCAGCCTCTCCAGGAAGAAATCCAGGTTTGGTCTCACCAGTACTCAAGAATAACAAATTGACTGATTACCAATCCATTCTAAAGATACTAAAATGAAAGGTAGAAGAAGAATACTTAGCTCTGATTGATGAAGAATCAAGGATGTTTAGAACGCTTATTCTTGATGCAGTTGATATAGAAGACTTTGTACAACCTTCCAATCCAATGTTTGGAGTGAATTCTGTAGAGTTTTTGTAGCCTGGAGAGTGATGATAGGATTCTGATGCTTAGTCTCAAAGTGTCTGCGTCGATCTTTCAGAGTCTGTGAGCAAGAGAATTTAGATCCTAGGAGCAAGAGAATTCACCTTCCAGAGCAAGAGAATTTGCATTCGGCCTGCAATCGAGGTCAGAATTTAGTTTTAAGCAACCGATGTCGGTGATACCTCTGGCGTCGATCGACTGTTAACCAATGTCGGCAGCTAGAGAATGGGAAAAAAGGCTATTTTTAGCCTTTTACCCGTTCTTCCATCTGCCAAGTTCGGTTGTCATTGTTAAATGATCCAAAGGTAGGTTTAATAGGTGTGAGAATTAGTGGGAGAGTTAATATTAGGTCTTAGGTAATTATGATTAGTCATAGGGTGATAAATGGCCTAAGAGCTAGGAATCCAAGGTGAGGTGTCTAGGGGGGATTATTAATTTAAAATAAGTATTTTAAATTAATAAATTATAGGTTAGGCATGTTGAAGTTAGAAAGGGACAAGGGGGGTTGACACTATTTTAGTGTCTACATTTGCCCCTTTTTGTCTTGTTGGTTGTTCTTGACAAACTGCAAGACAAAAATAGGAGTAAATTGCCCCAGGTATGGGATAAAGTTGTTTTTGTTTTATTGGTTATTCTGATGAATTGCAAGACAAAAATAGGAATTGGTTGCCCCAGATGTGGGATGAGGTATCCCCCCCTCAAAGTGGGAGTCAAGGGAAAGTAACCTGATATCGGGTGTCGATTTGTCAGATAGTGGATGGGTATGGTGAAGTTGGAGTGTGAACGCTACAATAGTTAAGATTGCACACATACCACTTCACGTGATAGGTAGGTCAAATTGTTGTAGTCAAAGGTCGAGGAGTGCTAAAATTGAAATAAATAGTCCCTAGCATTTAGTCGTAGCTGATTGGGTTAAACGATCAAAGCTGTAACTCCAATGGTCATCATGTTCCAAGTATCTCAGGATCAGGAAGTGCTCCTGGAAAACATGAAAAAGTCACAAATATTGAGGATCAACTGGAGCACAATCCGATAATACATGTGAGGGTCAGAATGTGGGTTGTGTACAATTTGCTAACTATTCGTGAGGTAGCATATATGCAATCAAAACAACCAAGGCAAAGTTGTCTCAAAAATGGTCATGGTCTGAGGAGATAGTCACGATCTCCAAGGTCATTGGTCAAGTCAAGTTGAGATATAAGTGATCTCAAGAGGCATGTGTTGTAGGTCAGGGAGATGTATGTGATCTCCAATGTGCCTCATGAGAAGTTTAAGGTGACTTCTTTCAGTGTTAGGGCTGGTTGTTTGGTCATGATTTTGGGTTGGTATAGATAGTTGGTCCATTAGATGGATGGACAAAGGAATGGCCGAGCTAACCTCAAAAGACCCCATGTCAATTGAGTGCTGCTTACATAGCCCCTGTTTGAAGGGCCTCAGGCCAATGTAGTTCTCCCTGAAAAAGGGAGGAGAGGGTCGGTTATGGATTGGGTTTGACTAGGTTAAGTCATGGTTAAATGTGAAATGGTTTGTCCATTAGGTAGACGAACAAATGAATGGTTGATGTCATTAGGGAGACGAATGGGCAAATGGCCGAGATAACCCCAAAAGACTCCATGTCAACTGAGTGCTGCCTACATAGCCCTTGTTTCAAGGGCCTCAAGCCAATGTAGTTCAGAAGAAGAGTCAAAGTGGTTGATGATTGTTTTGGTCATGTGTGAAATGATGAGGGTATGATGATGTTACAGCCTTTTCCATATTGTGTGATGGTGTATTTTGTAACATAGGTGATGTGGTTTTCCATCCCTAACAAGTTTCCATAGTAGTGATGGTGTATGATAAAAATGAAATGAGTATGATGATGTTACAGCCTTTTCCATATTATGTGATGGTGTATTCTATAACATTGGTTGCGTCTGGTTGATAGTTTCCATGTGTATTATTGTCCATAGAAACTAGTGTGCATGGGCTATGTCATGTTAGTAGTCTAAAAATGTTTGGTTTGGTTCTGTTAGGTTTAGAAAATGATTTGGTTTGGTTTGGTTTGGGAAGGTTTGGTTAGAAAATGATTTAGTTGAGTTTGGATTGGTTGTATCTGACCAAAGTGTGTAAGAAGTGAAAGGCGCATTGCTCTTTCATTGACAAAGACCATAATGACAACATAGATAGGGTTATTGCAAACAAAAACCCCATTCATGCATTAGATCATTGACCATTGTTTGTGTTAGAGAAGTAGTCAAATCACTCGATGTTAAGTGAGCTCAAAATCCCTTGAGTATGTTTGGGTAATAGGTTTGATTATGTGAGGTATGAGGATAGCGTAACCCTTTTTAGCAAGGATAACTTTTCCCCTTTTCTAGGTGACCCTGAGAATGACAATAAACAAGTCCATGATGTAATATTTTGTCAGTCAATATTTTTTTTGGGTAAAATGATTGATGCGAGAAGTCTACGTGGGGATGTTGTTTTGTTTTGTGGTCATATGTGAAGCTAATCAATGCGGGAAGCTTCTGAGAGAGTGTTATTTGTACCAAAATTTGGGTATAGCCATGCTTCAAGGGAGTGGTCTATATTTTGCTTTTTATGTTTTGATGTCTTTTGATAGCTGTCCTTCAAGGGAGCAGTCTATCAATTATAGTAATTATGCAGCTGTCCTTCGAGGGAGCAGTTTACATTTATAGTTTTATGATCTTTGTATAGGCATCCCAATTTTATGTTTTTTTTTTACTGAACTTTTGGTCATGGACTTGACTATAGAGGTTTGGGGGTTTCCCTTTTATTATGACAAAGCACAAATGCAACAAGGGTTAGCTAATGTTTGTGGGGAAAAAGGGTTG
The DNA here is from genome assembly GCA_037957365.1 of Torreya grandis. Classification (NCBI taxonomy): domain Eukaryota; kingdom Viridiplantae; phylum Streptophyta; class Pinopsida; order Cupressales; family Taxaceae; genus Torreya; species Torreya grandis. Next base: position 1,062,238 of record JARHVA010005400.1, read on the forward strand.
AAAGGAATAAGAATGACGGTGACGGGGGTTGCTCAAGGGACGAGCTCAAATTAAACATCAAGTGAATGATTACTTGATTAACAATAGAATGGTTGTAGATGAAAGGCATTAAGGGGCTCAGGTTCTGGCCGGCCTTCAAGAGAAGATAGATGATAAGTCCCTGATCCATACTTGTGTGTTATGATATAAGGTCTGAGCCAATTAGGAGCAAACTTGCCTCGTTTACTTCTTTCCATATTAGTCACATGTTGGTTTTCTTTGAGGACAAGATCTCTGATTTTGAAATCTCATTCTCTCATACTTTTGTTATAGGCATGTTGGATGTGATTTTGGTAGATATGGAGATGGTTGAGGGCAACAAGGGGATGTTCGTCAAGTAACTCAAGTTGAGCCAACTGATCTTGACGAAAGTCATCGTTAGAAAGTATGTCATGCAAAGAGATGCATAGAGAAGGTATCTGTACTTCAAGAGGCAAGACAACCTCAGTTCCATACACTAGAGAGAAAGGTGTAGCACTCGTAGGGGTTCGAACGCTAGTGCGATAGGCCCACAAAGCAAAGGGAATGTGGATGTGCCAGTCCCTTCCAGTGTTGTTGACCACCTTCATTAGAATTTTGGTTAAGATTTGGTTGGAAGCCTCAGCCTACCCATTTTCTTGTGGGTAGTAAGGCGAGGAGAAGGTGAGCTTGATGCCGAATGAGTCACAAAGTTTTTGGACAATTTTGTTTTTGAATGATTTGCCATTATTAGTGATGATCTTGTGGAGTACACCGAAATGACAGATGATGTGGGTGTTGATGAAGTTGATGATTTTGTCAGCTTTAGTGGAGATGAGGGGAATAGCTTCCACCCATTTAGTGAAGTATTCAATTGCGGTGATAATGGACTGATGTCGAAGAGATGAATGGGGGTTAATCTCATCGATTAGATCTAAGCCCCATTGTGAAAAAGACAAGAAATCCTTAACAACTTGTAGAGCGCGGCTAGGGATGTGAAGTAAGTTAGTGTATTGTTGGCATTTGATACAATGCTGAACATAGTCACTGCAGTCTTGGTGAAGAGTGGGCCAATAATAGCCCAGGCAAAGGATGCACTTTGTAACCGCGTTACCACTGAAATGCCCTCCACAAATCCCATCATGGACTTGTTTGATAGCGTGAGATGTTTCAGTGGAGGTTAGACATCAAAGAAGGAGGCCATCGAAACCTCGTTTATAGAGAAGACCCCCTAGCATAGTATATCGAGCTGTGCTTCTGATAAAAGCCTATTGTGCATTGCTAGAGAGATCAAGGGGGACAATATAATAAGTTAAGTAGTCCACAAGTTGTTTATACCAAACTTCCTGTGGACTAGAGTCAATGGTGTTGATGTTAGTGGAGATATATGAAGGTAATGCCAAACGGTGTACTGTGACATAAATTCTTGAAGAAGAAGATGAATATGGAATGCGTGAGGTGAGAGAAGCCATAGTATCAACAAACTTATTCATAGATCAAGGAATAGTTTGCAAGAGGTAATGGTCAAAATATTCTAGTAGGGTGTCAACACGGTGATTGTACCTTTGCAAAAATTCATTTTTACAAAGATAGGAGCTGTTGATTTGATTGACGACTAGTTGTGAGTCGCCAAAGATGTTGATGGTCTTGACGCCTAGGAAAAGGGTGGTTTGATGTCCAAAAATTAAGGCTTCATATTCAGCCATGTTGTTGGTACATTCAAAGTCAAGTTTGAAGGGTAGGGGCATGGGCTCACCCTCATGAGGGATGAGAATGACCCCCGCACCCCCACCGTGTTGACATTTAGACCCGTCAAAGAACATTGTCATTTGATAGAAGATATCATCGGTGTATAACGTAGTGATGGATTTGTTAGGGAATTCACAGTGAGAGGGTTGGTTGTCAGGTAGAGGGGCATCTGCTAGTTGGTTAGCGATTATTTGCCCCTTTATAGATTTTTGTTGGATGAATTCCAAGTCAAACTCAGTAGGAAGCATGAGTCAACGAGCCATATGTTGATTTTGGTATGGCTTGGAATGCATGTATTTAAGAGGGTTGGTGTGGGTGATGACATAAGTTTTGTGATTGAGGAGATAATGATGAAGCTTGGTAGCGGCAAAGACTAATGCCAAGCAAAGTTTTTTAGTATGAGTATATCGAGTTTCATAGTCAATTAGCATTTGGATTATATAATAAACTTCCTGATCATGATGTTGTTCATCTCGATATGCGATCATGGCACCTAAAGAATGAGTTGTTGCTGAGATGTAGAGGTAGAAGGGTTGGTCATCTTTTGGTGGAATAAGGACTGATGGAGATACAAGATAACGTTTAAGAGCCTCAAAAGCCTCTTGGCAATCCTTATCCCAATTAAAGGATACGTCCTTCTTGAGGAGGTGATGAAAGGGTTGACATCGGTCGAAAAGCTGCGAGATAAAGTGATGAATAGATCGGAGCTTCCCTTGCAGGCTACAGAGCTGCTTCAGATTGGAAGGTGGTGGCATCTCAAGTATAGCTCGAATCTTAGCGGGATCAATCTCAATGCCATGAAGAGAAATGATGAAGCCCAAAAGCTTCCCTGAGAGAACCCCAAAGACGCATTTCTTGGGGTTAAGGCGAACATTGTATTGGAAGAGGCGAGTGAATATGATTTTGAGAATGGTTAAATGGTCACGGTAGAGTTTAGATTTGCCTAGTAGGTCATCCACATAGTCCTCCATGATTTTGTGGAGGAGATCGTGAAAGATGTAGGTCATGGCACGTTGATATGTGGTGCTTGTAGTTTTTAGGCCAAAAGGCATGACCCTATAGCAAAAAGTCCCCCATGGGGTGATGAAGGTGGTCTTGTGTTGATCTTCTGGTGCAATCAAGATTTGGTTGTATCCTAAAAATCCATCTATGAGTGATAGCATCTCATGACCGGCCGTAAGATTAACAAGTTGGTTGATGTTGGGTAGAGAAAAATCATCCTTTGGGTAAGCCAAGTTAAGGTCACGATAGTTGATACAGATTCAGATCCCCCCAGTCGCTTTGGTGACAGGGACAATGTTTCACACCCATTGTAGATAATCAATGGGTTGGATAAAGGAGATGGAGAGAAGATGTTGAAGCTCCTCTTTGACAAGGAGTGCAATGCGAGGATGCATCCTGTGAAGCTTTTGCCTGACAGGCTTAGCCTCTGGGTTTGTGACGATGTTATGGATGACGATGTTAGGGTCGATGCCAGGCATATCGCTATAGGTCCAAGCAAAGGCTTTGCTATGATCTGAAAGGAATTTGGTACAGTCAATTTGTTCCTGGGCATCCAAAGATTGACCAATCTTTAAAATGTGAGGAACATCAAAAGATGGAAGGTTAATGTCAATGGTTGATTCATTTAAGATAACTTGCATTTCCGAAGGAAGTGATCATTGGATGAAAGAGTTGTCTACACCCATGTACGTGAGAATGGCATCATCGTCCACACATTGGATGGTGTTGATGGTAGTAGATTCATCATCTATCATGTTTGGATAAATGAGATGGAGAGACCTAGATACCCCACCTAGTTGATAGGTTAGGGGTTCCAAGCAAATGGCATTTATGGAAAAAAAACTAGGAGGGATGGAAACCACCGACTCCGTAGGTGAAGATGGGGGAATAGGAAAGTTAGGAGGTGATTGTTATATGATAGATTTGGGGTGAGGGTTTTTAGAAGCTTCAGTAGGTTCTTCACAACCCAGGCCCTGTCGCTTCTTGGCATTCTTTATGGTCTCATCATTTGGTGACTCGACGGGCTGGTGGGATCCTTGTTCATAGTGCCCAAAGCCAAAGCCCTTCCATGCACACCTATAAAGATAGGTATGAGCAAAGTTTGGGTTGCCAAGAAAAGAGAAGTCAGACGTAGATAGTTGGGGTGATGAAAGAGGATTCCCATCAATGGGAGCTCGATTTAGCCCTCCATAGATGATATTTGTTTGAAGATTGGGAGGACCATATGGCACGACCATTTCGATGTGAGGGTCATAGCTAGGATTGTGATGAAGTTGTCTATACTCTAGAGGAGTCTAGAACATGTCCAAGGTGAGTAAACGATACTCTCCAAGTGAAAGACATTGGAAGGTATCTTCCATAGGGTCTTTTGTTGTCACTTGAGGAGGTGGTGTAGGTGTAACCACCATTTTCATACTTGTTGAAGCTTTTGCAGGTGGAGGCGGTGTTTGGGTCAATGTCTTGAAAGGAATGAGAACATCGTTGGGTCAATAAGTTGTGTTGCATGTCTTGAAAGGGGAGGGGTCTGCGGGAATGACATGGACTTGACCGTCATGTTCAAATTTGACACAACGGTGTAATGTAGAAGGGACATAGGCCATGGCACGGATCTAAGATCATCCTAATAAAATGTTGTATTGGAACTCTCCCTCGATGATGTAGAAGAGCTCTGGGATTGTTCATGGGCCAACATGAATATGTAAGACGACGGTGCCAATGGTAGTGGCGGTGGTGTCATTAAAAGATCAAAGAATTGCGTCAGTTTTTGACACACAATTCTTTGGGAGGGCTAATTGGTCATAAGAATGGGTGGAAATGATATTGATGCTGGTGCCCCCATCAATCATAACTCACTTAATGTGAGTTCGATCAACGTAGGCTGTGATGAAAAGGGTAGCATGCTGATCTTCTAAGTTGGAGGTAGGAATTTCAGAATCACTAAAGGTGATAGAGGCGACAATGGGTAATGATTGGACTAAGGCAACTAGTGGTTGGGGGTCCTTGGGTTGGACCTCCACTGCCTATAAAGCTTTGATTAAAGCTTGACAATGTTGTGGAGAGCTTTGAATGAGGTCATATAAAGTCATCTTCATGGGAATTTGGTGAAGCTGTTTCACCATAGAATCATAGATTGCCTCTAAAGAAGTGGGTTGGGATGTACCCAAGATAGAAATCTTGGGTTTGGGTGGTTGAGCAGGTTTGACAAATGGTTAGGTCCAAGGAATAACAACTTTGTCTTTTGCTTTATCTTTTAATGTTTGTGACCTAGTGGCCACATTGATGGTGTTAATCTCGAATAAAGGGGGCAAAGGAGGTAAAGGAACCATAGTCTGATGATGGGATTCTGATGAAGGTGAAGAGGTTTGAGAGACATGAGATAGTGTTGGAGATTTATTGATAGTATCCTCAACAAGGGTGTATTTCTCAAATTATTGGTGAATAACAACCTTGAGGGCACAACAATTCTTGGTATCATGTCCCAGTGAGCGATGATATAGGCAGATTTTAGTGTCATCAAACCAAGACAGTTTTGGTTTGAGAGGTTGAAATGGTTTAATAGGTGGGAGAGTGATGTTAGAAGTTTGCAAAAGTTGGCATAATATCAAAGCATATGAACCCACTAATGGGTCCGTGCTCATTGATGCACTAGGTGTTGATGACTTTTGTTTGGGAGTTATTGAGAGAGATTTTTGTACCACCTTTTGGGTTGGTGGTGTGGCCACTCACGTAGACGACACTTACTTTGTGAGGGGTGCCAAATTTTTCAGAGGTATGTTTTTGGTAGGTAAAGGGAGTAATGGAGGCAACTTGTTTTTGTTAGGTGTTGGAGTATCGAGCACTCCTAGTAAGGTAGAAGGATGTGGGCCCAAAATGGAGGGCAATGATGATGGTGGAGGAGGAGTTCTCTGACGTGTTTTAGCAGCCTTCTTTAGTTTGGTGTGAGGAATACTATTGTGGGGGGCGAGATTCAAATCTACCTTCACTTATGGGTGAGTGAGGTTAGATATGGGGTGAACACCGAGGGATTTAACTGGTTTTGGTATGGTGGATGTTTGTGAGGGTTTAGGTTCAGATGTGGGTAGTTGAGCTTCTGAAGATTTGGAAGTAGAAGCCTAGTCCTCATTGGAGACTTTGAGAGATTTTGTCGAAGGAGGGTCATCAGTAAGAGATGAGATGGGATGTGTAAGATAAGGAGATTTGAGTCACTCCCATAGTGCCTCATGTTCTAAGTTCTTCGAGTGGAGAAATCCTAAGTTTTCAGCCAGTCGAGAGAATGGTTTAGAAGTCATTGCATGAGGCTTTATAATTGGTTTTTTAGAAGATTTGGGTGGTCGTGAGAGTGGGAATGTGTTAGATGCAGAAATCTCGGGCCAAAGGCGTGAGAGAGCCATTACTAGATCATCTTCGGTCGAAGTAGGTGAAGAGACAAGTTCCTCTCTTGGTGGAGAAAGAATTGGAGAATGTGACTCCTCAAGAGGATAGAGGGCAGGGATGATTGTACCTTCTATTTGTGGTTGAAGAGTAGGAATGTATGGTCCTCGATTGGTAGTAGGAAGGATGACAGTGGGGCTAGTGGCATTGGTATGGTCAAAGCGTCCTCCAATATAAGAGAGGTTGATGGAGAACTAATAGGAGAATAAGGTTCTTCCACTTGCAGAGGAGAAATAAGAGAAGAAGGCTCTTCTACCTGTGATGGAAAAATAGGTTGACTAACCTCTTCAGACTGTGGGGGAGGTTGGTTAGGCATAAAAGGAGAGACCTTGTTAACCGTGCGTATATTACGCTCTTGGGAGTCATCGGCCATGGTCTGAATGTTATTTTGACTAGGGGGATGGTTAGGGAAAGGTTGTCTAAAGATGTCTATTTTTTGGTTAGGTGGCGTGTTTGGGTTATCCAAGACAAGATCACCTTTATCTAACATGTCTTGAGTGATATTCTTGAGGGTTTTACAATTGTCTGTGTCATGGCCTTTGACACGGTGATAATTACAGAAGTCATTCTCCATATACCATGCAGGGATGGCATGCGAGGGATCAAATTGAGGTGGTGGTCAAATTTTGGGGAGATTGAGGACTCTCTGTTTGACTAGTTTATCCAACATGGACGCGTATGATTCTCCTATTGGAGTATATTGATGCTATACGTATCATTGTTTGAATTGTCATGTGATGTATTATGATGTTGAAGGTTGAGGTTGGTTGGTTGTTTTTGAAGATGATGGTCTAAGTACTACAACATTTGCTGATCCCTTGGACTTGGGATTGGAAGAAGAAGATTTGGATGAAGGGTCATTTGATTTTGCATTAGTATTTTTACTATGCAGTTTGACTTTATTTTCTTCGACAGCACAGAGTTCAAGCTTCCTAGCCATGGTGAAAGCTTCATCAAATGTGCAGAATGTTTGGACCCGCAAAGTAGATGAGATTTATTTGGCACATACTTGTGAAAAGAGCTCAATGAGCTCAGGTTGAGGTAAATAAAAGGAGAGTTGGTTGATTAAACCTCTCCAAATGGGCAACGAAATCGGCTATTGATTCATTGTCAAATTGTCTGATAGAATATAGGTCCATGATGGAGACCTTTTTAGTTATGTTAATTGAGAAGTGGTCAAGAAATAGTTGAGCTAGTTGCGTGAAGGTAAATAGAGAGTGACTGGTAATAAAACTATACCAATCGAGGGCAGCACCAAAAAGCGACATGGGAAATGTGCATAGTAATAATGCATCATCATGTGCTATAAGGTAACAAGCGTGTCTAAATGCTGTAGATGTTGTTGTGGGTCCTCTTTACTCTGAAAGCGAGTAAACTTGAGAAGTTCCCATTGATTAGGATATGGTCAGATTGGGACTAAAGGATGAATAGGTTCATTACAGATTTGTTCATATGAGAGAACCTTTCTTGAACCCAAAATGGATGTCTCAAGATTAGACACCTTATCCATCAACATCTTGATTAGATCGGTTGATGGATTTGCAGGTGGGGCACCCCTTGGGTTGTAAGTCATTTGGAAGGCGTTAGGTGGAGCGTATGACATAGTTGGTTGTGCTTGTATAGGCGGAACATATTGGTAACTAGTCATAGGAACTAATGTTGAAGTCAAGGGTGGTTGTGCCATGAAGCTAGAGGGCACAACTTGACTTGATGTCGCCAAAGGTGGTTGGATGGTGGAAACACTAGCCGAAGGATAGGTAGTCACTCTTGTATTTATGGGTGCAAGAGTAGGTGGAATGGAGACAATTAAATTTTGGAATGGTGTAGGACTTTGTTGAATGGTTTGTGCCTGTGGGGGTATAGAAACCCCAATGGAGGTAGGTCCAAAAATAAAAGGAGAGGCCACACTTTGAATATTGGTCATGGTCAGGTTGTTAGTTGAGGCAATGGCTTGGGTGACCATGGGTTGGGTTACGGAGGCTGTTCATATGATTGTCGTTTCAACTAAGGAAGTTGGCATCCCATAAACTGGGTTGCCTGAAGGATCTCGCGTTTGAATTCTCGTGAGATAGTGCTAAAGAGCCTTGACATTGAGGTCAAGGAACCTTTCAAAGTCTTGATCCCCTTCAGGAACAATTGGATGTTGAGTCAGGGTTGGTCGGATAGGAGTACGCTTAGTTTCTGAATTATACTCCATTTGGGGACTTGATATAGAAGGCGAAGGCGGGAGTGGTTGTTGCCTTGCGTGGTCAACAAGTGTTTTAGCTTGACTACATGTCAAAACCATTCAAGGCCAAATAGGTTCAGGTTCTAAAACTATATGTTTCAGCCTCAAAAAACTAGAATGTGTTTTTAACAGCAAAAAGGTTAGGTTTTTAGCTTGCTGTTTGAGAAGAAAGATTTTTGACAGTGACCAATGTCAGTAGAAAAATTGATGTCGGTGAAGATAGTTGCCAACGTTGGTGGAAAAACTGATGTCAGTTACTATGTATTTTCAGAAAATCAGAAAACTAAAAGTTTTTGGAAGAAAGAAGAAAGTCTGAGTTGTTTTTAGATCTCAAAATGCGACCTCACCAGCTCAAAAAATTAGATACAGATAGAAAAATAGATGAAGGCAAGCAACCACTAAACATTAATTCCTAAGAATAGAATTTTAGAATCGTGTTGGCTTATGCCTTAGAAGAATATGTTTGGGAAGTTGGGCTTTTAGAATGGGTACTAAAAGAAGCAGTCTAAGGTTGGTTTTGGGTTTTGTTTTGGTGCTCAAAATCTATATTAGGTTCCATACGTGGCCTGGTGCTAGGAGCTTGCTCCCCTCACTTCATGAGCCCAGAGATAAGCTGGGTCACTTAGCCAGTATATACTTCCCCTAGAGTTTATACTCTGCTAGAGAATAGAGTGGGTTCTCCCCTTGGTAGTGAAGTCCAAGTGGGATTGCCAAGAAGGGTAAGGTATCCACTAGGTGATGAAATCCTATTCGGGCCTTGTCTCAGGTATGTTTAGATATTTAGTTTGATGTGCTTGTGGTCTGTTAGTGTAACATATGTGTACTACACTTTATTCATAATGTGTTTTTAATTACTAGATGAGCTAAAAATGCATTCAAGTAGGAATGAGATGCAATATATTTTTAACCCAAATTGAAATGTTTTTGTTCGGATGCAAACAATTAGGAAAAGGTTAAGAACATGAACTTCACTACTCTAAGATGTAGAAAAGAAGTGACAAGAAGAAAAAGTTATTTTTAACTTGTGCTTATAGTGTCTTTTCAAAAGAAAAAGATAGGAGGAAGGATGCAAGAAGAAATCTAATGCACCTATATGAATGTTTGCTTTTAGAAGAAAAGAAATGATGAACCCAAGGAAAAATCCAAGGTCCCACTAGGCGTGCCAGAATGTTTCTACTCATTTTTGCTTTTCACATTCAGAAGAAATGAGAAATTGAAGTTAAATGGTCAGGGGTTAGATGATACCCAGATGAAGTCGCACACCATATCTAGATGATTGAAGGAGCTCCTCTTTGGTTGTGGAGGACGACACCTGTAGATAAGAAAGACTTAAACAAAGAAAATGTTAGATAGATATGTGGTGGACTGCCAAGCAAAGCTCGGTCCCAAAAGTGCAAAGAATTCCTTGAGGGATGACAGTCCACTTATTTGACAAAAGAGTGTTGCTAGAAAGAGAAATAATGAAAGGCTAAAGAAGAGAAATAGATAACGCGTACCTGATTCTATTGTAAGTCTTCCACAGTCACTGATGTCAGTAGTTCTATCGATGTCGTTTGGTTAAGGTTGACGATGTCGGTTAGTCTGCCGACGTTGGTAGGGGAAATGGTCGATGTCGGTCAAGGAAATGGCCTTGGATAGGTGTTGGATGGGTTTTATGGTCGACATAGGGGTCTGGAAGGAGTTTGGGTCTATTTAATGGTTTGTGGAGGATTGCAGGATAATGAATATGGTCTAAGAAAGGGCTAAGGTAGAGGACAGGGGTGGAAAGAGAATGAGGATGAGAGGAAGGCTTTTCAGCCTTTTCGAGAAGAAAGTTGGGTCATCTCAACAGTACTCAGAAATAGCCAATGGACTAATCACCAATGGATTTAAAAAGAACACTAAAATATAAACCAGAAGAATACTTAACTCTTGGTGGAGAACCAGAAGTGTAGAAGACTTGTTTTCGTTATGGCTGATGTAGGAGACTTCGTGCAATTTTATAATCCAATGTGGAGTGAATTATGCAAAGTTTCTTAGCTTAGAGAGTGATGATAGAATGCTGATGCATGTAAAGAGTCGAGGAGTAAGAGAATTCGGATCCTGGGAGCAAGAGAATTCACCTTTCAGAGTAGGAGAATTCGCATTCAGCCTGCAATCGAGGCCAAAATTTAGTTTTAAGCAACTGATGTCAAAGATACCGCTGGTGTCGGTCGACTGTTAACCGACGTCAACGGCTAGAGAATGGGAAAAAAGGCTATTTTTAGCCTTTTGCCCGTTCTTCCATCTGCCAATTTCGGTTGTCATTGTTAAACAGGCCAAAGGCAGGTTTAATAGGCACGAGAATTAGTGGGAGAGTTAAAATTAGGTCTTAGGTAATTATGATTAGTCATAGGGTGATAAATGGCCTAAGAGCTAGGAATCCAAGGTGAGGTGTCTAGGGGGGATTATTAATTTAAAATAAGTATTTTAAATTAATAAAGTATAGGTTAGGCATGTTGAAGTTAGAAAGGGACCAAGGGGGGGTTGACACTATTTTGGTGTCTATAAGAACGAATGGAAGATATCTATGAGGACTAATATGCAGCAAGGAGAGAGTTCTAAATGGATGGATAATGAGGGAAGAGGTGAGTATGCATCAAAGCAATACCTCATTAAAGGCAAAAAACAAATAAGATGGGTTCAAGAAGATATTGAAGAGAGCAAGGAGACAAAAGGTAATTATGTTTCAATTATTTTTTATTAGTATATTGATGAATAAGTTGGTTTTTATGAAGACAAGCCAAGAAAGGATGGAATGAGGTACAAGTCAAGTAAAGGACAAGCTATCCTTAAGGGTGATGAACCCAATTTTGATGAAGAAAATGGAGAGGTAGATGAGACCTCACTAAAGGAGGAATTGAGAATGTTGGAAGATATATTTGGTAATCCAAGAGAGATAGATACAAGCATAAACCATGATGAGAACACTATTGGTGAGAGTGAAGAAAGAAAAGAGCACACTAAGTTAGCAAAGGTAGTTTTGAACAAATAACAAGAAAGTGAAGGCAGCCAAGAGATTTCATGGTCTCTATTTTTTATTTCTAAAATTTCGTTGGATGTTTTGAATGCAGGTTTTTAAGAGATGAAGATGAATGAATTCCATAGCCCAATGTACAAGCTCTTGTACTAAGAAGACAAAGAAGATCTTGAAAACAAAGATGAGGATAAATCATGGAGATGGGATATTATAGTTGAGAAGGAGATGAGGAGAAGACCATACCAAAATAGGAAGAAAAGCAAGATGAAAGACATAGAATATCAAAGACAAACACAAGCATTATCATTAGCAACAAGACCTTGGGATTTAGGTATAGAGTGAAGACTAAAGAATGGAGGAAGCATTGCATTTGAACTAAGGTTCAAATCCTTTCTAAAAGGAGAGTATGATGCAGGAGCATCTACAATAGCTTCTTGGAAGACATGGTAAAGTTGGATATCATCAAGTATGAAAGCTCAATTTATGTTTTAGTATGGATAAGTTTTGAAATTGAGTTCAAATTATGTTTCCCTCCAAATGTTGTCTTAAGAGGAGTAAATGTAAATGTAATTATAAAAATTGTAAAAAGTAAAAAGGTGGAAGTAAGAGAGAATCCCCACGTTGGAATCCAATTTTGGCTTGTGGATAAAATAAGGGATATGGTTGAAATATTCCAATCATAGAATTATTTTAGATAATCTTTCCCATTTAGTATGATGGTTTGAGTAAATCTCTCTTCTTTGTTTGTCTTAGAGCCCCAATTGGGCATAGAAGATAAAAAGGAGATTATTTAAAAAAGATAAATATATGTATTATGTTAGAGATAATTCAAAAAGGAGTAAGGTAAGAGAGAGAGAGAGAGAGAGAGAGAGAGAGAGAGATCAAAATAATGTAAAAATATAAGAATGTGAAAGAGAGAGAAGGTTTGATGTGCAGACAAAGAAGAAGTATGAAGATGGCTAATAAGATTTTAGAAGACATTGACATGGACCATAGAGCATTGAATTATTTTTTTGTAAGTATATTATTTGATGAATAATGATTGATATCGATTTCTCATGTTGATTTTATGTAAACAATGATGTCATTTATGAAATTATGGTCTAAACAGTGGTAAGCCAATGTACAAGCCTCTGTAAGCAAAGGTAAGTAATGATAATTTTATGGCATAAGATGTGAATGAAGAAACTTTAGACATATTTTAAGAACAAGTTATAAATTATATTTTATATCAAAAATATCTAAAGAGCTTTGAATGTGAAAATGGTCATGATAAGGGTATATGAACAGAGCATTCTAAAATATACAGTCCACTGTCACAAAGATATATCAACATGAAAATGATTGCATGAAACTTGATAAATTATTTGAATAAGTATGTAGGGTGAGAATTAATATAAATGAAAAGAAATTGGGTGGTAGAAATCCTCAAATGTCTTGAAATCATAGAAATTTTGCTCTCGAACCTATACGTGATAGGGACAGACAAGTGCACAGAGTTTTGCATGTTAGGAGAAACAATTAGATTGATTTTAGTATGAGAGAAAGAGGATTTGAATAATTTAAGTTTTATAAGGTTCCAATGTACTTGTGTAATTCTTGGGAGGTCTATTGATAAAAGGAATTATGAAAGAAACTATAGGAACCCTATTCATTGTTAAGAAACACAATGTAAGGAAAATTTTATGAATGGGAAAGTTAAAATAAGTATATAAAGACCTCAAACATCAATTTGGAACCCTTGAAACAAGTTAAAACACTCCCAAGAGAATTTATTGTGCTCTCAGCCCTGTACAGGCCTTAGGAAGCCCTATAACGAGGGTTTTATTGATCTAGAGAAATTCAATCAGTGAAATGGTTTGAAAATTTGTAATATTATCCTTATAGGTGATTAAAAACTATTAGATTAGTTTTAATGTTGGTACTATATGGAAAAGTATGGAAAAACTTCATTGCAATCAAGTTCTAGGTGTAAGCCAAGCAAAGAGAGTAGGGTGGTCTATAAAAAGTGATTTTTTTGAAAGGAGAGGAATAATAAATCATTAATTCACATATAAGGGTATAATTTGTATCTTTAATTATGCTTGGTTTGGCTAGGAAGTCCAAACAAGGTTTAGGAAAGGGAACATTGTGTACAAGGAAGGCTAATTGGAGTAGGGCTTATAAATGGAAGTACAAATATGTACAAAGGAACCACATTTGATTCTTAGGTATGTTATGTAAATACTTAATGGGTATCCAAAAGTGTCTTTAAATTTGTGTTTAATCTTATATATGGAAAGATATGGCCTAAAAAAAGAGGAAAAATGGCTAAAAGGATGATGCATAAGCCAACATGTATCTTGAGAATTTTAAACCTTCTACCAAAATATGAATGATCTTAATAGGTATGTATACATGTTCTAAGGTGTATGAAATTCATTAGAAAGATTAGATAAAGGAAATAAGTTATCCTTCACAAGGGATGTTTTGAACTTAAGAAACAAGGTCTTGGGAAGGTGTTTATAGGATGACACCACTTCTTTGTATAAGATCAAGTTGTTTGAGTTAAGATGGGTATCATTTGAACTCAATTTATTCTTCACTAAAATCATAGTAATCATCATTATTTAAAGCTTCATATAAATCAGAGTCTAATTCACTTATGAAATTAAGAGTAGAAAAATTATCATTCACATGCTCACTAAGAGAAAGGGCAGGAGAAAATTTTAAATTTTTACTACTATGTAATATATCATAATGTGTGGGTGTAATGAAATGTATGTATTCATTAGATATGTGTGGAGTGAATGTATTATTGTTAATTTCAATCTTAGAGTCATGGATAGAAGAAATAGTAATCATGTTTTCATTTTGCATACTATGACATGTAGGAGAAGATTTAAAGATATTTACATTATCAACATTTTACAAAGAATCATTGTGTTGAGATTAGAATGTAAAATAAGGTGATAAATTAATTTTGTCTACTTTAATTTGTGCATTGGTAAAAGGTTTAATAACATTTTTACATGTTTTTTTCAAATTTAACTGAGAAGGTAAGATGCATTGTTATTTTCAATGTTTCTTGAAACATGTAAAAGTAGATTGAGTTTATTGTTTTAATTTGAATAAAGAGGTAGAAAAAGTGTTTAAAAATATAGGTTCACATTGTAAGAAAACACTACCAATAAGAGGTTATTTTGGCATTATATTGTTAGTTTGATTTTGAGGTGTAGGAGAAGAGGGAGAGGAAAGAGAAGAAGATGCATCTAGTATATCCTCATCAACATTTTAATTATCATATTAATAATAATTTTCATATACATTGTTAAAAAAATATTCATCATCATCATCATTATAAATGAAATCATTATCATGTGTGAATGTATAACCTTGAAAATTAGTCCATTCATTATTATATTTATGACAAAAATATATAAATTCATCAACTAGGTCAGGGGTAAGAGGCTTCTTAGATGTCATTTTAAACTTGATAAAGAAGATAATGTAAATAATGAATAACATGCGCACAATTGGAATAATGTATTCTAGCATAGTTATATGTGCAACTATGGGAAATATTCAATGAAATGTATGGAAAAGAAGTAGGATTTTACTTGAAACCCTAAAGGCTAGTATTTGGATGTGTAGGGACCTAGTATGTGGATTTAGGGCTTGATGAGGTTTGTTTGGAAAAATATTAAACTATATTAATTTAATGAAACCCTAATATAGGACTAGTTTTGATTAGTTAAGTTGTGCCAAAAATAATAAAAAATATAAGTTTGTAACCCTAATTTAGTGCACAAAAAGTGAAGGTAAACCCTAGGCTAAACTAAGATTTCAAATAATATTTAAAATAGTGTTCACCAAATGTTTTAACTATTTAAGATTTATTATATGTAAATCCTAGGTTGTTCAAGTGCTGAGTATACTAAAAATTGAAATAAGTATGGGAAATAGTTGATTTGACAAGATCTTCCCAAAATAGTAAAGATGTAAGGAAAGTGTACTTATCTAAAGCAAAATAGGTGTTTCTATGACTCGAGAGGGTGGAATAGGATTGGGAATTAGCTAGACATCTTTCATTTTATGACTATATTTGAAAATAGACTTCATACATTAGCACCATTATAAGTATAGTATCTCCATATGGTGCTAGTGTCCAATTATCGCACTAGTTTCCTTCTTAGAAGAGACACCTAAGACTTTAAGAAATGTTACAAGAGAGTTTGAGGGGCATATAGGTGATTATATAAATTTTGAAACCTTGTTTGTGTCACTATTTTGCATGAATATATTTCAAAACTCTAATGAACACTTGTACACATTAAATAATAACTATATCAAATGGAAAAGAAAGGGAAAAATTGGGTCATGGGATATTACAATTATACATGATAGAACCCTTATTATCTTGGCCATTGACTAAATTAACCCCAATGATATGGGTCTTAGGTCACATGTATCCCTCACTTAGGTAATGTGCATAATCAACATGCATGGTATGATAGAATCACTTTATCTTAGGGCCTTCTCTAATCAAGGTTGAAAGTATATATGTGATAGTTGAGTACTATGCAATGTGTTGAGCTATACTATTGATTTATTTTATGTAACTATGTGTCAAGATAGTAAAAATTCTAGATGTAAAATGCCTTATGAGGTTCTTTATATATAAGTAACTTTGATTTGAATGTAAGACCTTGTTCGTTGGTCGACAATATATAACAGAAGGATAAAAACACAAGAAAAGGCTCAAGGGAGGTTTAAGACCCATAACACAAAATAAAATGACTTTTGGACACTAGATCCAAAAGGTGTACACTATCACCAAGGGCACTATTATCCAAATAAGTATGCTAGTTTCATGAGGTCCCAAAATGAAGTAGAGACTAGGCATAATAGGCTAGGGGCCCTTATGACTAGGAAATGATGACTTGATACCACTTAGGGTGCAATAAATAGGGAAAACAAGACATTAAAAGTAATAAAAGACTTAATATGACCATGTGAATAAGTGATATATTGATCACTAAGATATTCCTGTGAAAGAACAACAAAAAGCATATTACTTGTGGTTGCTTGATAAAATTAGGGTGTATATATATTTCTATATTTTTAACCCTATATAATCTTAAATAAAGATCCACATCCATTTTAGGGTTAAAAATATAGATATTCATCTTGATAATTTATGTTGATAAGGATTCATGATTTATTAGGAATTTAGGGTATATTTGTATATATAGGCATCTTTGAATTCAAAATTGGACACAATCTTGTATAAACCAACCATAGAAAGTTGTAAAAAATGAAAATCAAGGCTTTGAAAAAAATGTTATAGTGGCATGAAGTAACGACAAACCACTTCACCTTTTTCATATCATACAATAGATGTCAATACCACCTTTAGACTATTCCAAAAACATTCAAGACTATAAAAACCTAAAACATACACATAAATGAACTACAAAGAACTTAGGTGGTTATTAAGGTAGATAAATTATAAAACTTAAAGGTGATAATATAAAATAATTAAATATTATTAATGTCCCAATGTCAATGGTAATTACACCAATAATATCATAATATAAGCCAAAGATCCAAATGCATGAAAAAAAGACAAAAGTATTGTAACTACATGACCCGTACCAAAACTAGGTGTGTACACAAGTTTACTTTATCTCTTATGTATTTCTCTATCTTATTCCTTTCCTTATCTATGATTTTATTGCTCCCCCACCCACACCATTACTATATAATTTATATTTATAGAAATGCAATTTTATTTGGTATGTGGCATGCGGTTTCATTCAGTGCATTCATGTCCCATAGTCTTGACTTGTTAGGATTTTAGCTATTTTGTGTTGGTTTACACACCAATGATGTATTCATATAAATTATATAGGTCTATAAGTACAAAATTAATACAAATATGGATCCATTTTAATAGTCATGTATAATATATGTTTCCACTATACCTAATTATATAATCAATTCATGCTTGTAAAACACTTATGTAAGACATTTAATACATATGACTTCAAATTAAATATGTTACATTGGTAGAGTCAGAGTGGGGTGATCCAGACATCTATATGGTGATTAAAGTTAGTTGTTTTAGTGACAAAAATAAGGGGTTATCTTGGTATAATAAAACTATAGATGTTTACAAAGTGGCAATTATGTAACTATTGGTGATTACAGATTGTGATTGCATAACTAGCCCAACATTATTGAAACTATTTATCTACATACACTAGTTATTTCACCACCATACAAAAACACCAAAGGTGTATAGTTTCAAACATTTCTTCTTCCCATTTTTCATTCAATTTAAATTTTTTAGCACAATATAAATATGAGAGAGCATAAATACAGGTCATGTGTATGACAAAATACATCATAACAGTCATGTAATTGGATTCATCAAAGACAAAACAAGAAGATCATGATGAATTCAAAGAATATCCAATCTCTATGGTTGATGCAGCTGGTGGGGTCCTCAAGAAAACATTTCAAGGGTTGTAGTAGGCAAATAAGAGATTAGAATATAAACCTAGAGTGGATTTACATGAGGATATATTTGACAAGATTCAGAATACAACCCAGTCACTTTATGATTCAGTGCATTCTATACAAAGAGATAGGGATGAATCCTAACCAAAGTGGGTAAATTTGATGGATTTCAATGATACTATGAGGCTTTTGGATGCTGAATTATGTAGTGTTCCTAAGTAATTAGATAAAAATTATATCTTGATATTTATTTATTTTCATTTAAGGATATAAACTTGGATAAAATATATTTGATATAAAATAAAATGACCTCATGGAGTTCCACAACTAGATTAAAGAGATGGTTTTACAGTTGATAAACCAATAAAGGAGAGAAATTGATTTATAGGGAGATATGCTCATCTCTACTCTAGACCCACCACTTGGTCAAGTGGTATCTCAAACATCCTTCTACAACCAAGTCCACTTGATTACATTTGCCAAAGATAAAGTGGATTAAGCTCAAAAACTTAATGAGTCTTTTAGAGTTTCACTAAGTCTACATTGGAAATGGTTATGACAAATCAAATTACTATTAAAAATGCTAGTTATAAATTTCAAAGTGATATAAGCACCATATAACAACTAAAAGAGAAGGGAAAAAACAAGGGAACATGAAAATAAAATAAAATTGGTTACTCAAGAAAGATTCTAATCATCATTCACTCAACCATACACAACTGCATCTTTTATTACAAGACATACATTAATATATATTTTAGTTGGATATATAAATTCTCAAGGTAGATTTCTTTCACTCCCACTACATGCACTTTCACCTACTACTACTTCACTTTAAACTATAGTTTCATCCTCCGATTCAACTATGTCGAGTTCATCTATAGTCGTCTATTCATCAAGAGTAAGTGTTCTCTCAACTTCAAATTTTACAACATCAATAACCCCTATTTTGAGTTCAAATGGTCAAGTAACATCAACTAGAGTATCATCCACTTCAATTATAGTTACCACTAGTAAATCCCCTCAAGAACATTAAAGTGACTTTGGTCTAATTTTAGCATTGGATATTTAGAAATTTTATTGCTTATAAAGAAATTATTTTGTACATGTAAATACTTTGAACTAAATTAAGACATGTTTTATTTTTAAATTTGTAAACATGCAACAATTTTATTTGAGGATGAAGTTGTTCCCATTGAAATAAAAATATAAATGAATAATATTCATTGTAAAGAGATGATAAATTTGGACAAATTAATGTAAGCGAGAAAGTTATGCAATTGTTCTTAAGTTTGTGTGAAATTTTCTTCTCCTCCAACATTATGTGTTTTACTTTGAGATTTTATGTTAAGTTAAGATTACTATATGAAGTTTTACATGTGTATTATTTTATTGGTTATATTAAACTTTGTGTTAGTCTTATCATCTCTTTGATTACAGATCATATATACATCTTGTTAGTGATTTGATCATGTTTAACAATTTTGTACTAAAAATATCTTTGATTCTGATCATTGGGTTATTCTTAAATTATTACCTCAAATGCTTTGATATGTTTATTATGTTTTATTCTAGTATCTAGCTTAAAAAATATATTACTTAGAGACACATACACAACCAAATATAGTTATTCTAATTTGAAGGGTTTATTACTCAATTCAAATCATAGAGCCCCTTTTTTTCTACCTTGCCCTTCCTTTTATATTTTTTTAATCTCATCTGTATACACATAGTATTTTCAAAATTTTATTGATTACTAAAAATTTGTATTTTACAGGAACTCATTGAGTCTCAATCTCTCTAAGTGCATTCCTTATGGGGTACATCAAGAAAGGGGTGGGTAGACCACTGGTGCTTTGTAAGATTATTTTTCCTTTTGCCACTTTCCATCTACACATTTGTCTCCTAAAACCAATTACCCTAAGATTATTATTCTTAGTCCTACCCATTCTTATCATTGTCATGATTTATCCCCATTTTCTTGCCTTAACACCCTTTTGGATAATCAACTATACTAGGTCAACTAGGTTGACCCTGTAAAGTTTAGGAGTATTTTTCACTCTTTGAGTTTGTTATCCCTTTGGCCGACCTAGCTTAAAACTAGTGAATTATACCTGAAAACATATAGGGTTGACTGGGTGGACCTTGTATAGCTGACATTTTTGGGAGGATTTAGGTCAAGATCCACCTATATACAAGTTCATTTCCAACGATTTTAAAGAATATAAGTGAAGAATAATAAGTGTGAATGAAAATATTATTATTGACCATTATACTTGAGGAATAAAGCTTAGGGTTCCATACTTTCATTTGAGATACAGATAATAGCTTGTGGAGAAGTCTTTTTGATGCATAGATAGGTTATGTAGCCTAAAACTAATTTTTCTTTGTTATCCTTACATACCATACCAATATCTTTTGAATCACCTTGGCTAAGGGAGAGATTGAGTCTTGGTGGGTTTGTCTTCAAGGTAAGTATTCCTAACTTTATGTCTCCTTTGTAAGAGTAGATAGATAACTTAGTTATGATTTTGTTCCCATACATTAGGATTTTATATACATTGACATGAGTATATGTCTTATATGCATGTTTTGTTTAGTTGTTTGTTTTTTTCTAACCCCCAATTTGTGCCATAATATTTGGTGTGTACTATATTAGATTTAATTTATTGTTGAATATAATATGTGAATATTAAACCTTATGACTCTTTTAGGGTTGTTGCATGATAGTGTTAGACTAAAGGCTTTGGAACCCTACCTCAAACAGTCTATTTTGATAAGTAATACCCTAATAAGGTCTAGTGGATCCACATATTGGTCATGATCCTGCTTAACAAATGTATGCCCAATTAGAAGTGTAAGTATGCTCTATCTTCTCTAAGCTAGGATCGATTTATAGACATGATGCATTTTTGATTTCATATATAATCCATCATATCTTAGACCATTCCATCCACTATAGGTAACTATTAAAATTCTTAGGTTATAACTTAGACATAATTCATATTCGAACCATCCAAGGTTAAAAAAACACTACACTATAACTCTATTCCACCACTTGGTTATTTACAAAAATGAATAATCATAACTTGTGCCTTGGAGTGATTAATCATTGGTCCTAAAATGAGAGAATATTAACCCTTAAATATATTAGTGTGCATAAAAAAACACATAAATAGTATGTTCCATTTGAAATTTTGTAATAAGAGGGGGAAAATGCTTAAAATTTTATTTTTCCTCCTTATATGAAGTTTTATTCAGTTATCTATGTTGAGAACTTACATCATTTTTAGCCTTGTATATTACACAATGAAGATGAAAAGATGTTGATACATTTAATTGAATACCTCACTCTTAACATTCAATTGGAATTAAAAGATGATATTGTGCTACAAATGAAGGAGATGAAAACATGAAGGGAAGTGAAAGAGCATGGGATAGTTGGGTTAAAAGAAAAACTACCTAGAAAAATGAAATGGTGTTTTAGAGAAGATGTGTGGAATATATTTCAATATTTACCATGTTTATGAAGCTTGTATGAACTTAAAAGCCTCAAATTGGGGCGGTATGATCCAAATATAAATCCATTATACTAGTCTTATATACTATATATTTCCACTATACCTAATTGTTTAATTCATTCATGTTTGTAAAACACTTATATAAGGCATTTGTATATGTAAAAAATCAATGTAGATATGTTACAGTGGAAAAGTCACAATGGGGGTGATCCATACATCTCCATGGTGATGAAGATAGATTTTTTCAAATCTAAAAAATAAGGTATTTGTTTAAGATAATGGAACCACCACTATTTTCATGGTGGTAGTTTCAAAATAAACCCATTGGTTGCATCACCATTGGTTATTGCAGGTGGAGATTGTGTAATTAATTTTAAAATCTTGAAACCATGCCAACTTTAATACATTAGTATTTTTTTCACAATATAAAAAGACTAAATTTGAATGGTTAGAAATATTAATTCTTCTCATTGTTAGTTAGTTCATTTAAAATTCTTAAAAGACTCCCAATATTAGAGAGCATAAATACTAGTCATGTGAAATGCATAATATATCTAAGATTCTTAGATTGGATTCACATTGTAAGTTAGCAATATTGGGTCTTGGTTAAGGTTTTATTCAATTTTTATTAGTGTTTTAATCGATGTTTCAAGCTTGGTACATTTCGATAAGTGTATAAAATGTTTAAAGAAAACTTGTGTGCTAGTTTTGAATATAAAGTATTGGATATATATTCACAAAGGACATGTTTTGGTAGTATCTTGTAATTGATTGGATTACATATTGGATGGGGGAGCACAATTTCCTCACTAGCTATATATTTTCCTTCTTTGGGTGTTCTTGGATAAATCTTTGTGTTCTTATGTGTTTTTTTATCTTTTCCTCTCATTCGTATTAAACATGTTGTACTTTCATTTTTAGCACTTCTTAGCTCTATTTTATTCAAAAAAAAGTAGTATAAAATAATTTATTATTGAACCACTTGTTGAGTTAAGAGTAAAGGATCCATTTTAGGGATGACTAGAGTCGTTTAACTTCCTTGTTTATGGATTGACGAGTTCATTAGTGAATTTATGAAATTCATCATACAAATGATAAATGTAATCAATGTAATCATTTTAAAAAAGCATTTATGAATATTAGGAGATGTGAATAACATTTACTATTACATTATATGAAAGATCAATTATTCATTATAGCCTTGAAAGTCATAGTAGATTAGATATATTAGATTACCTGGTTGAATTCCATCATACTTGGCATGTTATTTACAATATTGTGAACCATTAAGGGAACTGCTAAGTGGTTGGTGATTTAAACCATATTTATCCTAAACACATTCCCCATAAAAAAAATTCCATATCCTTTGTAGGTTCACCTTCCCTATTAGGGATTCAAAGAAGGAGATCAATTTCTTAGGGATGCATATGAAGTTACTAAAAAGTGATTGAGGTTTTTAGAACCCAAAACCTAATGAATAGAATTTTTAATTTTTTTCATGCTCACCTATTATTTTATCATAAATGTATTGTGTAAAAATATGCTTTTTAGACATGTATTATTTCATATCAAAAGATATATTTTGTGTTTGTTTGCTTCTAACACTCTATATTAACACACATGGACTTAGTCACCCTTCAAAAGGGTCTAAGAAGGAAGAATTAAAGGTTTTATGGCATAAAACATATTTTTATCTATCTCATTAAAAAATTATATATTTATGTATGTTTTCATTAAATTTTGGTTACGTAACCACCACTATCACCCACGACAGTTAACCAAACCCAACAATGGCCCATAAAAATCATCTTATCATTTTGAGAATTTTCATGGTGGATGGAGATACCAAATGTCACAACATAAGATACAAAATTGGAGGAAGATATTTTGAGTAGTTATACTAAAGGGGAGAATAAATTATGAGTATGGATAGTACAAAACTAATAAAATCAAAAAGTTGTGTATAATCTAGTAAAGGGATTGTGTGTGAGAGAATTCTTCTATTATGATGTACTCTTAAGAGAGAGAGTGTGAGTCTTGTGTGTACCTAAATAAATAGAAATATAGTGTTAATTTTGGTTTAAATACCATGTATATGTGTTTTTTTTAGTGGTAGGATGTAAGGAAAATGTTGTCCTTCATTAGACCCCCGATCCTTCACTAAATTAATTGGTACCAAAGTAAGATGATATCCATGGGATAAGTGAGAGTAGATTTATCTTCCATTAGGAAAATAATGGGTAGATTTCATAAGTGAGAAAGACTTGAATGTTTTCCACTTTATGTAGTTAGGTAGAGAAAAAAGTGATCAAAGTATTCTATAGAGGACTGTGCGGCCTATGTATGTTTATGAATAAGATATCCTAGTATTAGGTTGAGGTTGAGCAAGGGTCCATATATTTCCACTAAGAGGGATAGGATGAACTAGATCACTGGCTACCAATAATCTAGGAAGGTTGGATGAGATTGTAGATATGTTGAGGTTTGTGAAAACAAGATTATTTTTTAAGAGGAGAGAAGAAGGGAATTCATCTCAACGTATGAAGCAAGTGATATATAAAATGAAGAGCTGGGAATAGAATATGTAAGAGTAGAACTTAAACAATTAGATGAAGGAAATGATATAATTTTTAGATCCATTTCATAAATTTGGAGAGAAACTAAGGTGAAAGTCTCATGTTTTTTAGGAACTTTAAATCTATAGGATTTTATTAATTGGCTCAATGAGATGGACAAGTATTTTGCATTTAATGAAGTGGATTATGAAAGGAAGTTGAAGGTGGGATATACCAATTATATATTTAATGTATCCCTATGGTGTAAAGAGGTAAAATTTGAGATGAATAGATGCAGTAAAAAATGATTACCTATTGGAAGAGGATGGTTTAAAACTATAAGGAAAATTTATGTCTAGAGATTATCAACTATATTATTAAAGATGTTATAAAACTTGAGGCAAAAGGAGATAAGTGTGATGAACTACATGGAGGAGTTATATAAGATTACATTCCAGGTTCATCATAGTGAGATGGACTAAGATAAGGCGGAAAGAGACATCACTATAATTCAGTTGAATATTCAGGATGAACTCAACTAAGTGAGGACATATATGATAGAAGAAAAATACCTATATTATTTATGAATGAAAAACAAGTTGTCTAAATGGTAAAAAAGTGTATCAAAATGAAGAATGAGGTTTGATAGTTGTACAATAAAACCATCTAATGAAGGCAATCACTAGTGGAATGAGAAAGGAGGTAGCATCTCTCAAGTACAAAATGAACAAGTAAGGAGAGGAACTATTTATAGAATAGGAGGAAACATCTACAAATGAAAAAGAGGAATATAATTCCATGAAACATGTTGTGGATGTGATGATTTTTGTTATCATTATGATGTTTTAAAGAGATGAAATGAAGGTCATGTGTAATTTACACAAGTAAAAACAAAAATCAAACGATCACTCAAGTATACAATAGAACTGGAGAAAGGAAATATTTTGTTAGCCAGTAAGAGAGTCTTGAAGGTTGTGTAAAAGAATGAGTAGTAATAAAAGAGACAATTTTTTTTTACTTGATAGAAGATAAAATGTATTTTTGTTACAATGTTTTGGTTGATAGAGGAAGTTGAGGTAATTTAGTATCCATTAATATGGTCTGCAAGATATGTTTTGCATGTACACCAACACATAGACATAAATGGGGTGTTGCTTATTAGAGGGTAATAGAGATATTGTGAGTGACTGATGTGAAGTCGAAATACAGATTGGTTGGTTAATATGTTGTGTGACATCTTAATCATGGATGCATGCCATGTTTTTTTAGGGAGATTACAACAATTCAGTAAGAATATATTGTATTATGAGATATATAATACTATGAATGTTAATAAGTATGAGAACAGGTATGCCTTGAATCCCATGATGGGAAAATAAGATGAGGATGAGCACAAGAATTATCTTGTGACACATGTTGATAATCATGTGTTCATGGAAAAAGTGATAGAAGGTTATCTCTTATATAGAGTAGAGGAAAACAAGGTCAAAGAATTATGTAAAACAATTGAAAGGAAGATAGAGTGGTCAATATTGTTAACAATAAAAAAAAGAATAAGAAGGAGGTGATGAGAGATAGAAGTGAAGATCAAGCTAATGGTAGTGGGGTTTGGGATGAGATAGTGTGGAATGTGCTTGGTAGAGAAGGATGGTTTACAATTTAAAAAAATGTCTAGAAAATATATCATTACATCACAATGTAGAAGGCCACACCATGGCTTTGCCTATGAAGTCAAAAGGGTAGTTCTATAAACTAGCCTAAATTTATGAGCACTATGATAAAATACTATTACCCCATGTGTTTGATGCAAAAGGATTCATGTAATTAAACAATCTTGTACCATCGAAAAAGATATTTCTATTTTTATGTGTTTTTGTAAGCTGATATCAACTCTCATGGACTTAGTCACCCTCTAGTCTGATATACAAAGGAATAATGAGTAATTTTAGGCATGATGAAAACACAATTATTTGAACACTAAAAAAATGTAAACTTTTTATTAAAAGTAAGAAATAGATATTTAATTTTGCATTTGTATGTAGGGTGTTTTATACTAGTGAATTCTAATCACATGTTACCATCCACAAAGATTCCCTGAAGTGTGACCCGTAAGACTTTGGAAGGATAAAATCTATATTACAGATGTAGCCTCTATAATACATAAAATCCTACTGATCGAAAGTCACTTAAACATGTTAAATGATAAATTAGGGTTTTAATTAGATAGTCGAAAACATGTGGTAGACAATGTCACCACAATAATATCTATTTTCTTAACAAAAATTAAATTAATGATTTCATCCACTCATCAATAATATTTATTATTAAGGTTTTCATTGCATTGTAGTACAGAGTAGTGAAACATATTTACATTTTAATTTTGAGTGGTTGTTATAAAAATGAGGGTGGTGCATGCTAATGGTAATGTGTGAATTACACAAATTCTAGATAGTATGAGAGTCTTGAATGTTGAGAAGAATGGCGAGGAGTATTAAAGGAGTTATATTTTTGGGATTTGGTGATAGTGGAAGTTGAGGGGATTTAGTATCAATTGAGAGAAATTAGTGTTAATTAAAATACTTTACAAGTTGATTTTTTCATGTGTACCAAGCTAAGGTAATGAGTGTATTGGTTGTTGGAGAGGAATAAAGCTATTTTGTGTGAGTATTGGGAAGTAGAAATGAAGATTATTAAATATCAAGATAGTATTTAATTTGGTGTGTTAATCATGGATGCATGCCATATTTTTTTAAGGACAGTATGACATTTTGATATGGAGATATTGTAAGTGATGGAATAATAATGATGGATAGATGTATACCTTGAATACCTTGAATGGAAAAGGAGATGAGGATGAGCACAAGAATCATCTTATGAAGTATGTTACTAAGAATGTGTTGATGGAGGAAGTGATAGGAGATTATACTCTTGAAATCATGTTGATGAGAATGTGTTGATGGAGGAGGTGCTAGGAGGTTCTACGCTTTAGTTTATATTGATGATAATTTATTGATGAAGTGATAAGACGTTCCCTCTTATCCATAACAGAGACAAAGGAAGTACATGAGTTGTCTATATAACTTTTAAGGAAAATAGAATGGTATAAATTTTTAGTTATCCAAATGTGTACATCAAAGAAGATAAAGATTTTGAGATATGGCAGGTAGATTAGACCAATGGTAGTAGGGCTTAGGATGAGATAGTGTGGAATGTTCTTGATAGAATAAGAAAGTTTACAATCTGTAAAAATGTTCAGAAAATATAGTGATACATCACAATGTGGAATGGAACACCATGGTTTGGATGATGAATTCAAAAGAAAGGTTCTAACCCCTAGCCGAAGTTTGTGAGAGTTATGCTCACAAACTCTTACCCCAAGTTTTTGATGTAGGAACATCCTTGTGATTAAGTAATCTTGCATTATCTAAAATTATATCTTCTACATTAATGCATTCTAATAGTTGACATCAACCCATATGGAATTAGTCACCCTTCAATAGTTCCTGGAATGACGATTGAGTAGTTTCAGGCCATGAGACAATGTACAAAAGTATTGGTTAATACAGACATATGTTAATTGAGGGTTTCGAAACTACCATTGCAATTTTACTTGTAATAGTTAACCACACCTAATAATGTCCTAGAAATACTAAAGTGTTGATTTGGTGCATTTTTAAGGTAGATGGGGATCACAAAAGAGCCACCAAGAGACACAAAAGAGGACAAATATTTGGAGCAAACAAACTGAAGGGTAGAATAAATTTCAAATGAATGTGGGTAGTAGGAAATTAAAAATAATATAGAGTTGTGTCTAATATATTTAAGGGACTTTTTGTGTGAGCATTCTTGTATTATATTTTAGTCTTAGAAGAGAGTAAGAGTATTATGTGTACTTTAAAAAATAACAATAAAATGTGATGTTTGATTCGAATTTATTTTGAATGGTAAGCCTCAAGAACATATTACCCTTCATTGGACCCCCAAATTTTAAGTGCATCACACCCTCACATGTTTGAATACCATGTTGAAAAAATGCACAACTATTATTATTATTATTATTAAAAAAATTAATAATAAGTTTAGTTTTGATTTGTACCTATGGAGTGCTCATGTACTGAGGATGATTTTTCACATTTTTGGTGCGATGGTCTATGCGTAATATCTTATTTTTTATAATTATTTGGTTATTTTTAAAATTGACCAATGAAATTCATTTTTTAAATTAAAATTATTCTTTTGATAATAAGTATGAGTCGTAAATTCCAACCAACTACTTTCCTATATAGCCTCATATAAATCATTAATATTTTTAATAATAATAATTTTAATGAAACATTTAATAGTAAATAACTTAGTGAAATATTTAATTTTGAATTACACGAATGATATTTTGTATTGATGGATTATAATTACACGTTACCATACACTAATTGAAAGAAAACATGGACCTTTCCACTCCCGAAAGATCACTTCTACAATCAAAAAAATTCAAGCAATGATGTGTTATTTCAAATTGTTAAATCTTGATGAATGTGTATGCTCGACATCAAAAAATACCATTTATGATGTATAAAAAATTAGGATTTGGATAAATTAGGGTAGTCACCATGTGGGTGGAGTCGAAGCCCACGTGACAATGCCAATGTCATTACAACCCTCAACCCTCCATATTCTTACACTCAACCTACATTGTTTTCATCTATCATTTTCATTCGAATTTCATCTTTCTATCACTTTAATGAAGTGACAAGCTTTCTCATTATTAAGGTTTGCATCGCATTGGAGTGAAATAGATTTAAGTTTTGGTTTTGAGTTGAAGATATAATAATGGAGGCATCTTCTCATTCAATTTATTAAATTTTTAATGGAAGTGTTGTCCCCACATTTAAATTAGAAATGTTTTTAGGTATCTGATTAGTATTTAGAGAAATTAGGGTTTTGTAGATATTAGGAAATATGTGGTAGACAATAGTATCATATGAGTTGTGAATGAATAAGTTGTATATACAATTTTTATTTCAACGTTTTCAAAGTTTGAATACCCTTATGTATTTAAGAAAACTTATAATGATAAACACAATGTTATGGCATGAATAGCTACCAAAACCCTTGGTCATAGGTGAAGTTTTATGTTGCATCTAATGCATTTTGAAAAATTATCATATTATATTATATCATCAAAATAATACCCTCATCGTGCTATCTTTTTTGACTAGAGAAATAATAAACAACAAAAACACAATGGGGTTATTGTCTTATGCCCCTACCATGTTCTAAAAATATCTTTTAATGATTGTATGACTATTTATTTATTTTAACAATTCAAAAAATCATTTTTTTATAGACCATATGAAAATATAGGGTGAAAATTTTGACAAGTTATCAAAATTATATTATATATAAATTATTTTAAATTTGCTTTTTTCCTACTATAAATAATATTACAATGGTAATGTAAAATAAATAACTACCATAAAAAAATATAATAAAGAGGATTGAATGTAAAAATGACAAAAAAGAAAATAGAGTGGGATAAATTTCTCCCCCTTTTGAGAAAATACAAAAAAAGACAAAAAACCAAAAAATAAAGTACAAATACTAATCACATTACATGTCTTGAAACCCGAAACCAAATTGAAAAATTAGTTACTCATAATTTGTGAGATGAGGCATAAATTATACATGACATACAAAATAGGGAGAGTCTTTGTTCATTGTTAAGGATCCTTAAGACACTATCAAAGAGAAGACTAAATCCATGTTTCCATTCAAAGCCAACATGGTCTTGTTACAAGAACATAGTCCTCTACAAAATTGCATTTTAGAACTCTGTTATAATTGTCACAATAAAGATAATAGTTTATACAGTTGAGGTAAGATATAGTATTTCTAAAAAACCATTAAAACCATTTTAAAGTGTTCAGTGTTTGAAGCTCTTTTCTAATTTTGACACAGTCCTATAGTAGGACATAATATATTACTAAAACAAAAAATTAGATGCCTTATCCAGATTGTTTTAGGCACAAAGATTATTGTATTGGTTGAAACTAGCATTGATAGACCCTAGTAAGTCATCATAACTATTTGAAAGTGATCAAGATTAAAATTTGAATATTTATAAGGTTCTCAGGTACCTATAGGTTTGTCAAAACCTAACCTAGGGTTTTAAATTTTAAACTTGAATATCTTTTGTTTCTACTGGCCAAAATTTATGAAACTATGGAATCTAATGTAATTTATTATGATATTTAATATTTATGAGGTTTTAGAACCATATTAGGACATACCATATGGAATATAGGAGGTGTATATAGAACCATACCTAGTTAGGCCTTAAAAAGGCTAAATTTTGCAAGCATCTTATTTTTTTGAACCTAATCAAAGGAATCCAAGTCATGTTGGAGGTGAACTATGTGAAATAGGAACTAAAAATGCATATGTAAGGTATGAAATAGGTGATTTGATTCATGTCAAGAGTAAATTGATTGGAAATAGGAATAGAAAAGGTCTAAAAGCCTAAAAAATAAAATTTGTAATTCTTGATTGGAATGAGTTGAAATAAGAGGAGATTTGTTATATTTCTGATGAGACCCTTGTGTTTATATGGTTGAAATTATTTTATCTTCTAGATAAATCATCTTAAGTTGTTTTAGGATAAAATCTCTCAAAGCAAGACTATAAAAAATTGGACTCAAAACATGTCATGTATAAAGTTGTCTAAAGATTAGTGAAAAATGTAAATTTTCACACCAAGTAGACTTACACAGGATTAAAGGGTAAAAATTGCTATTGAGATTATTATTTTGAAGAAACCAATAAAATAATTGGTTTCTCATCATTATAACTAACTTATAATATCCATGATAGTATTAAAGAAACCATTGTGGGATATTTAAGTATAACATCACTATATGAGGTGTCTTATAAGTATTGTGAAGTGATTCAAGTGAAGAGCATATGGTTAAAGTGAAATTTGTTTGGAGTCCTCAAAATGGTAGAATTAGGCCTAATAAGCATATAAAGGTAGAGTTGTTGACATCTAAATTTTTAGGTTGGGATTATTCATGATCTAAGAAGTTTGATTTAGGAACATTGATAAGATCCTTATGATCTGAGAGTATGAAAATAAATGTCTAAAATTATTGGCATCCCTCAATTACTTTTCAGTATCATATTCTAATCTATTATTTCATATAAATTGGACCAATTTGATGTTCGCACATACACACATGATTCAAATTTGTATTTATAATTCAATAATTTGATATCAATACCTACTTCACCTTTAGTAGCATCTCTTATTGTACTATCTATGCACTATGCATTATAAATATTACACATGAGATTGAGATTTTCCAAAAAAAATCAGAAAACAAAAAGACATTCAAGTGTAAATAAGCCTTACATTGTGTTATACATCAATGTAGTTTATGCATTCACAAACACCATCCCTTATGTGTTGCACAACCACCCTCACACATTTGAAGAGAGGTGGGATGGTATGAATCACATGCACATGAAGATCAAAATCTAGTTTTAATAGGTGTTAGATATGTTAATGGTTGGAGATATTATTTGGAGGACCTATAGGATATATGAGGGATAGCCTAAGGATGGTACTCATCTAAGATGGGTGCAAGTTAGATGTTGGTTACATGACCATTGGGTTAATGCATTTGATAAGTTTTAGTAAGAATAAGTGACATGGTAGTTTAGTGTTACTCAGTATGTGCCACTAGCACCATTGGCGTGGTTGAGAAGTTTTTAGGCTCTAATGAGGCTAGGGAGTAGGCTCATACCATAAGCTATAGAGTTACCTCTAATTTCATTTATAGACCAGATGTGGATGATGTAGGAGCAACAAATGCTTGGTGGAAGGGGTATATTAGAATGGGTATAGATGGCAACCACTATTCCCAAGAGGTGGGATCATCACGTAGGATGTGTTGGATGTTGAGTCCCTTAGGTCCATTAAAGGTAGGTTGTCAAAGCATATTTGTATATTGAATTACTTTTTTAGTTATTTACTTGGGTAGGTATCTAATGTATTATGTTGGTATGTGAAGGTTCATGTGACGATGAGTATTGGGAGACTAATGTTGAGTCTAAACTCCAAGTATTAACATGACATATCCTTCATGATGTCATGGATGATGGATTAGTGGACAGGGTCATAGATGTTGTTAGTGTCCATGCTTATTTATTTGATTGAGCAACCATTATTATTGTGGTATATGGTGAGCAACTACTAATAGCGATAAGGCATGTTGAAAGTTATGGAGATGAGCTATGACCACACATGATGCCTTGGGTTGGGTGGGTATTCAGATACTAGATGATTATATACGTCTACAATAAGAGCATGTATAAGTTTTGTTTGGGTTGGGGGTTTTATGGTAAAGAGAGTAGATACATGTCTCAATTGAGATTTCATAGGGATAGTGGGACCTCCAATTCTAGTATGTATGTATCAGAGAGTGAGAGTGAGGGGGATGGTCATCTGACCAATCCAAAATTATTGAGTGACTTAGAGTATTGTACTGAAACTATGTTCTAAGTTATAAATATATATAGATGTATGTTGTTATATGGACATCATGGATATTGGTATATTGATTTGTTGCATTGTGCATTTTCACATGTTTGATTATATTCATTATGTTAAATGGTGATATGGAAATATGTTGTGTCTAGTAATGGTAATGAATTATTTATATATTTATGAATGTTTAAGTAGACATGTATAGTAGATTATGAATGTTAATTTTTAATATGGGTGTTATATTAGTATCATAGTATATTTGAGTGTGGATCATGTAACTAGGATATGCACTATCTGAATCCAAATGACATGGTGAAAAAGTGACCATATGGATCATGTTGTGTTATCATAGAAATAGATTTTGCAACTGATGCTACTCATGGTACTATACTAGTAACTAGGTTTGTAGACTCTATGATGAATATATTAATCATCTATTGTACCTAAGTTGTGCTCTGATATCCATGATCTATATAAAATATCTTAATTGGTTGTTAAATTACTTTCTCATTTTGATGATCTCTATAAAATATCTTAATCAATTATTGAACTATGTTCTAGTTTATGTGATCTTTTGCAAACATCTTAATCAACTATTAAATTGTGTTTTGATTTATGTGATCTCTTACAAATATTTTAATCGGCTATTGAAATATAAATAGGGATTTAATTAATTTTCAGTTTTGTACCATGCTACTATAATTAGGTGGATTTTTGTAAACTAGCTTGCATATCTACTGACTTTGTGGTTCATGAGATCTTTCATGTGTAGGTGTCTTACAAACCATGTGGATAATATAATGAGAAACCCATGGATCCATAAAATTAATTTCCTAGGATAACTCAGTCATAGATGAGTGTGATATAGGATATTATGGAGATTGATATCTCGATGCCCCCTGTGTAAATGCTATAATGCCTTTGTTAACATAATGTTCAATACATAATTAATACATAATAATTATTAGTTGAATGTCCATTTATCTTATGAAAATTATAGTATGGTTTATTTTGTATCTTATGCAAATAGTGTGATGGATGGTGATGAGTAGAATGAAATGTGATCATCTCATTATCTAATAACATAAACAAGATATCATGAGGCCTATGTTTATTTAAGACTTGTATATAACCTATGTCAATGTCTTATGCTCTACACATTGTAGGAGGTTATTTATTAAGTGAATCTTTGGCTTTGCTAAGTAGGTTCTTGTACCATATTAGATGGTTGTGGCTCTAGGAAACCTATATCCAAATCTACCTCTAAATGACTTTTAATTAGTCCCAAATCTTTCTCTAATGCCATATTTGTGTTACATAAATGTCAGGATGATTTGGATGTCTAATATAATAATTTATCATTAAGAAGATAAATGAGGCCTCTATAAAATATGTACTATACCTATAAATCTGTTAGCTAGTAAATCAACTGATGCATACATGATTTGAATCTTAGAATGTAATCTATTACTGGCTTTGTCTTACCCTGGTGTAGTGAATGAAACCTATTATATGGGACTTGAATTCCCTTATTCTATATGCAGTTCCTAATAAAGACTACTTCTAACTCATCATATGTATGTAGTGAACCACTATGGAAAGCATGCTAAAACCAATTTAATGCCTCACATTCTAGAGACTTTGTAAATATCTATCATAGAGTCAAATTATTAGTGAAATGTGTCATGGATTTACCATAAGCTTGAAGGTGAAAGTATGGTTCTTCATATCCATCAAATTTTGGTAACATAATATATAAAAGTTGGGTGGCAATTTTGTAGTGAAGATTCCATACAGAATAGGATTGACATGGATGGCATTATAATCAGCCCAAGAGTGGTATGATTTAATTTCAAATATGAGATGGTGTACTTGTTATTGTAAATGTTGGCTAGTGTTATCATTGATGTCAAATATTTATGTCATGTGTGTATTTATGTCAAAGGTAATGACAAAGTGGTGATGTCATGATGATGATGATGAGTTTGACACTGAAGTTGTGTAAAGTAGGAGTTGAATGCATATGAGATAAGGTAAGTATTGTGTGAGGGTTATCATATTGCATCTATCATGTTGATGTGGTTTCAAGTCAAGGAGAGAAGACAAGCATGTGAACAATGTGTTGGCATAGGCTTGGTAGCCTAGTATGTCAGCATAGATCTTCACTATATATATGGATAAGAACTTGGTCAATGTTATTGATGGTATGGACATGTTTTATAGACTCTATGGGATGTTATGAGTGCTTGGAGTACTTATGGAAGTGAATCTAATTCATCAAGATATTCATCTAAATGTCTAAGCTAAAATAGTCATCTTGATAGATAAGGTTGAGTAAGTAGTTTCATGATGTTATATTTCATACATATGAAGGTTTAAAGATAAGGTTGATATATGTATGGATTAAACTATGAAATACAATCATGTGGTTCAAATTTTAGATCATGGGGTTGAGCATTGAAAATTTTATTAAGGTACAAAGTTAGCTTCTCAAGTAGAGTTCACTAAGTTCCCATAGCCAAATTTGAATTATCAAAGATCTATGGTCAGCATTTAATTAGATCATAGATCTAATGGCACAAAATTAATTTGATCAGATAAGGATCTAATGGAGTGTATGATCTTGTCATTAGTGATCTAATGGTGCATATTTAGTCAATTTATCAAAGGTTCTTGAGATTTCACTCGTTAGCGACAAGTATCACAATCATGGAGTTTAAGCAGAATATCAATAGTTCATGGGTTTTTATATAGATGAAGATCAATGGTGAGCATCTAATCTATTAGATGAAGAACTAATAGTGAGCATGTGATCATGCTATAATAGATCTACAATGAGCATGAAACCTATTAGATAAATATTAATGATGAACATGTGATCATCAAATAGTGATCCAATAGTGTGTATTAAGTTAATATGTCAAAATATTCTCAAAAGGTATGCAAGGCTGCCAAGTGGTAGAAGTTTAGTGGAGACTAACTGTAGGGTGTGTAAAGGACATGTGAGAGTGCCAAGTGGCTTGATCTTAGGAACTAGGATCTAAGATCAATGATGAGCGCTACAAGTTATATATTGGGCTACTCTAAAGGATATTGATGGTGCATGTTTGTTAAAGTTATGAGAGGACACAAGATGAAGGCAAAGTGTCCAATGTTTAGTAGTGATAGTTGGTATTTGAAATTAATAAAGGAAAAACTAGTGATGAGTATTTTACTTATATATATATATATATATATATATATATATAGATTTAGGATGAATTTGAAGGTGATGTAAAAGGAAAAATTGAAGAGGACCTAAGGCACATCCAAAGAATCTAGTTAGAATATTTGAATGTTTATATAGTCAAAGATATTTAGCTCCAAATTTGACTATGTGTTTTACTATGTTTTATGAGTGACCTGAGAAGGATAATTGAGTTGTCCTTGATGGTA
The DNA here is from genome assembly GCA_037957365.1 of Torreya grandis. Classification (NCBI taxonomy): domain Eukaryota; kingdom Viridiplantae; phylum Streptophyta; class Pinopsida; order Cupressales; family Taxaceae; genus Torreya; species Torreya grandis. The sequence goes on from JARHVA010005400.1 coordinate 1,098,200, forward strand.
TTTAGATGTTTCAATATGAACTATATATTAGATAGTGTTAAAAATTACATGAGGTCCATCTATGTGGATTTTGGAGGTTTGACCAATCCATTTTTACCATGAAAAATTGCTTACAAGTTGATTGGGTTTGTTGAATGTACAGGAAGATTGAGTGACTAATTTTAAAAAGTATGTTGTAAGAGTTTTGAGTAGAATTAAAGAATAAAATGAACATGGATATTCAAAATAGCTTCACTTTATTTTGACTATATATGAGCAGTCTAGATGGTGATTTTGAGAGAGTTGATTTGAGTGCTTAGAGCCTATGTTTAATTGCCTAAATCACATGGAGGTGTTTCATAGGTCTTGAATATCTCACCCATGTGATATAATCATACGGATATGTGATATACTTGAGTATTTGCTTCAAAAGTTGGAGACTGTATTTTATGTGTATGAAGACCTAAGGAGGGAGGAGACCTAATTGGTAGGTTCAAGTGTTGATTTGGTGTTTCAAGTGGCATGGACCCATATGAAAGTGAGAAAGGGATATTAGAGAGATTTTTGATGTGTTTTAAGCATTAGTAAAGGATGAAGGTGGTCTAAGTAGTCTCACATGTAACATGTGAGTATGAAGGCCTAATTGTTTTAGGTCTCACCAAGACCTAATGGTGGTTTAGGGATAATGAGGTATTGGCTAACTTAATGACTATGTGGTTATTACATGTAACATGTGTGAGGACATATGTCAAATATAAAACAAGTATGGTAAATATCTTGGCCAACCAAGATGGGCTATACCAGGATTGTGGTATAAATACAAGGCATTATTATCCTAATTGGTTAGTTGAGATAGTGTAGAGTTAATAAAAGTAGAAAACCTTTGATAGAGAAGGTATAGGTTAGTGAGGACCATCAAAGAACAAAGAGGATTGGTCATGTTTCTCTGATCAAGATAATATAGGTAGATACATAGGTCATTGGACCTAATGAGCCTATAAGAGGCAAATTGAGTGAGTGAACCCATGAGATTGTTTGGGTGAAAGAGTGAAGGTGAAGAGTGAAAACAAAGGTGGTCATCATCAATCTAAGAGTAACAATAGGTGTTCAAGGTAGTTAAGGTAGTGCTTGGTTGCCTACGGGGTTGATTTCTCTTTTCAAGATGAAACGTAATAAAAGGTCTAGGTGTTATGGGTGCTCAACTAGATAGGGGAAGTAGCTCCTTGTGGGACTAGCGTCTCACTAAATTAAGGGATGGGTGTTCCTTGATCAGTTGGTTTTGGTATAAATTGGATTTTGTCATTATAAGAATGTAGTCCATCTTCAAGGTTCAGTGGGTTTTATCCCCCAAGAGGGTTTGTTACATATATCATGTGTTATGTCTTTGATCTTGCTATATCTTCCTTGTTCATTGTAGTGGATAATTTTTATGCATAATGATTATATGTGTTGAATGTTTGAGAGTTAGGAATTGAATTGGATTATCTAGAATCATTGGTTCACCCCCAATTTTTAGTGATTATACCTATAATAATTGGTATCAAAGTAGCAAGTTTAACCAATTGAAGGTGGTCCAAGGTACAAATATGGCTAAGGAATTGAGGAAATAAAATCTTGAGTTGAGATCAATGGTCAAAAGTCTTGAGGAACATATTAGTAATATTGAGACTAGAAGATTAATTCTAAGTCCAAGGATGATGAACATAAGATGAGGCTTGAGGAGCTTAATGAATAGATCATGAAATGTATTAAAATGATAATTCATCTTCAAACCAAGTTTCAGAGATTAAGTTAAATAGTCAAAGAAGGCATAATGACCATGCAAGATCTTGAGGATCAATTAAGAGTTACATAGGCTAATCTGAGTTCAAAAGAGGAAAAATGAAGACATTTTAAAACTTAATTAGAAGAGACAAATGCCAATTTGAGTTAAAAGCAAGGTGAGCATGATTAATTAATTCCAATCTTGATTCTATAACTATTATTGAAAGGCAAACATGTAGAATAAATGATGACATGGCTAAATAAGCTAAGACGGATGAGGAGACTATCCAAGTTCTCATAATTTAGTTAGAGGCTGTAAGTTCAAGTATGAGAGTTAAGGAGGATCAGAGCATTTAATTTAAAACCAATCTAGATTCATTAATGGATAAGATTGAGAATTTTTTTATAAAGGTAAATAAGGTTGAGAAAGAGAAAGAAAGATCAACTCAAGAAAAGAAGGATGTAAACACCAAGTGCAACATGAGAAGACCTATACCTAAGACAATCAAGCTTGAACATAATAAACCTAAGAGATAAGATGCTATATTTGTTGTGATTCATAACATTCATGAAATAAAAGGTATGAATGATCTTGTTTATTTTATATGTCATAGAGTTGGTCACATTGCTAGATATTGCAATAATAGGTTAAATGAGTTCTCAAAGAAAAATAAGGTGTATGGATCTCCTAGTGTGAAAGGAAGAGGTCAAAAATGGTCGTATAAACCTAAGCCTATTAGGAGATACCAAAATGAGGCCAAAGATGGTTTGTTTTCCATGATAGACATAAATAAAAGTCAATAATATATATTGACTGCTTTTGTTAACAAGTTTAAAGTAAAGATTGAAGTCAAGCATCCATTCAAAGTCAATTGGATGATGAGGTAGGATTTTAAGTCAAATAAATGTATGAATATATGGGAGTTTTCTAAGTTTTGGGACTTTTAATATCACTATGTCAAAATGGCATCTCTCTCTAAGCTTCAAGGAGACACTTGACAAGAAAGAGGAAGCATTGTGGATGTTATTTGAGATTTGATTGATGTTGTAAGATAAGAAATATCATGAGTAAAATGTGTTTTTACATTTTTTATGTCATATAGAAGGTCTCAAAATTATATATATATATATATATATATATATATATATATATATATATATATATATATATATATATATATATATGTTATGTTAAGTATGTCATGGAGGTCATAATATTTTGAAGATGAAGAAAATCTGAGTTTGCATGAAGACAGAGTTAATGTTGGAAGAGTTATTTATGTTCCTTTTCATGAAGATGAAGATATCTTGGTGAGAAGTAGAATTAACCAGGGATAATGTATTGCATGAGTTGATGTTGTTATTTTCATATTTATAATCTCATGAAGGAGAAAAAAGTGTATTAGAGGTTCCTCAATGTGAATAAGGTCTCTCAGTATTGACTACATGTTGTCTAAGTCCAAAGTGTAAGATCTGCAAGCAAGAAATGGAAGTTTCCAAGTGTCTGATTAGGGATGATGAGTTTTCAAGAAATTTTGATTCATATAAAGGTATGTTGATCTTTTTCAAGTGTGTTCAAGGTGTGTTTAGGGTTTTTATTTCTAAAGGTAAGAACTTGTCAATTTATGTTGCTTAAATTGATTGGTCAAAATAATGAAGACTGAAGGCAAGGTTGATATGGAGTTTGAGGAACATTGAAAAATAGAGATGCCTATTGTACTTTACCAAGGAGATGAATGGTTCTATGAGAGTCTTGATGACTATTATGGTTTCTTGGAGAGCTTAGATATATTGTTCTAAGAGTGATTTGACATATTGTATATCCTTTGAAGGTGTGATTAGAGGTTTTTAATAGTGTATGAGGTCTCGTAGACCTATCTTGACTGTATGTTGACTAAGAATATGTCTTGCAGTGGTTTGTACCTTAATGGCATGTGTTGTTTGATGGATGTCTATTGATGTTATGAGGAATTTATTTACTAGGAGACCTATTGAAGATGACATGATCTTTGACTTGAGGATTCCAATTAAGGAATATAGAATTTGGATTTAGGGATAACTCAGATAGCTTCAGTGGATTGGAGATATGTGCGTGGTGTGAGGGGGAGCATATGTGAGATGCCTCAGTCATGGTGGAGATATGAAGATGTTTGCTACAGTTATGATTTAAAAAGTATTAATATGATGACTTGATCAAACCAAGTCATGTGTTTTGACAAAGTATTGAATCTTCATGCATGGACAAAGAGAGATTATTAGTTTTATAGGTAGATAGGTCCAAGGATCAAAGAAGTCCAAGTTCATATTGGTAAATGTCAGAGAATAAATGAAATGAGATGGAGATTGATGTTAGGGGGAGATTTATAAGCTTTGTGAGAAGTTTGTCAGGTCCAAGTATTATATAATTATAAGTTCATATTGGTGCATGTCAAAGGGGCAACAATTGATTCATATGAGGTATGTAATTATCTTGAGCACCTAGAAGTATATTTGAATACATCCTTGATATTAAGAGGATATTGGTGGTTGTTTAGTCCACTTTATCATTAATGTCAAAGGGGGAGAAGGAGAAGGAGAGGTTGTCATCAATGATAAAGGGGGAGATTATTGGATAGTGTTTTCATTGATGTTAAATATTGATGTCATGTGTGCATTGATGTTAAAGGTAATGACAAAGTGATGATGTCCTGATGATGAGTTTGAGCTTGAAGTTGTGCAAGGTAGGATTTGGATGCATATGATTTAAGGTAAGTATTTTTTGAGGCTTATCATATTGTATCTAGAATTTTGATGTGGTTCTAGGGCAAGGAGAGAGGACAAACATGTGAATAGTGTGTTGGCATAGGCTTGGCAACCTAGTATGTAAGCATTGATATTAAGTATATGCTTGGATAAGAAGATGGTGGATGTTGTTGATGGTATGGAATTTTTAAGAGACACTATGGGATGTTATGAGTGCTTAGATTACTTATTGAATTGAATGTAATTCATCATAATAGTCTTCTAAACGTCCAAGCTCAAATAGTCATTTTAATAGATAACACCGAGTAAGTAATTTGATGATGTTATATTTCACACATGTAAAGGTTTAAAGAGAATATTTATATATGGATGGATTACCCTATGAAATGTGATCATGTGGTTTAAATTTTATATCATGAGGTTGAGCATTGAAAAAGTCATTAAGGCACAATGTTGCCTTCTTAGACAGAGTTCACTAAGTTCCCATACTTAGCCAAATTTGTATTATCAAAGATCTACAGTGATAATTTAATTAGATCAAAGATCTAAAAATGTGAAATTAATCTGACCAGATAAGGATTTAATAGAGCATATGATCTTTTTAGTATTGAAACCAAAAATAACATGACATGTTTTTATTGAAAATGGGTTAAGTCATTAAACCAAAAACAACATGACTAAAAAATAGGTTTTCATAATGACATATCCTTCCTGGTACATTAAGCTTCCCCTTGTCACCATATCACAATGTCATAGACCAATAAGCAAAAATGCATGACCAAGAAGCCTAAAAAATTGTGACTATGTAATATCACACCATGTGTCTACATCTCACAACTTTGTACACATAGAAATAAAAATATATACTGAGTGACTAAGAGACAAGATGACATGTGATTTCTATCATACTCAACTCTTTCATATCATATTTATCACAAATAACCATTGATATAAATAAATCATACAAGAGTTAAACCATGAGCAAGTGATATACCACCAACTATAATGAAGATGGAAAAAATAAAGCTAATGAGGACGACTAAGCTTTTAAATTATACCATAAATGTACTCTTGTCAAATAAATCCCCATGAAATCATGATTCATAAAATCAAAATTAAAAATGGAAAGAAAAATTGACATCAACCATTAAGGAACAATTAATTTTCATGAATGATATTTCTTAGCAATGAATTTGACATTTACATAGGATATATATTTTTCCCCATATCAAATTCAACATCAGTTGTATACAACTAGTCTACGAATTGAGATTTATAACTCTCTAGTTGTCTAATTCCAATTACAAGATTAAAAAAAAAGATCAATAGTTTAAATAGTAGATAAATACTATGTTCTTACTCCATCACTATTCTATTTTAGAACTAGACAAATTCAAAAATATAAAGTTAGACCCAAATGCTCTGGTTAATGTGTTTCCACATCACTAATCCATTTATAAACAAGTTAAAGTATCACAAGAGTACATTTACAAAGACAACATGTATCTACATGAGATGGAGTACACAGATGACATGTTTGCCATTCAAAAAGTTGGACTACATAAGGTGGATGCTACATTAGAGGTGTTTCCTTGTATTGACATCTTATTTAATTTTTTAACTATGAGTATATATAAAAATTATATATTTAGTAGATGAATAGTCAAGATATAGTAGATTATATAGATGGATTTTCCTTTCAAAAGTACTATAGGTTTACCACACCAAATATGGTGTATAACCAATAAGTAATTCAACCATGGTTTAATAACAATTAGGTTATCACCGTCCCTAACAAATTTGTATAAAATATGAATTCTAACACCATCCTAATTTCATAGTTTAGAATATGTGTTAGTATTTAAATGGCCATATTTAAAATAATCCATGGAGTTTCCTCTATTTTTCATGTGGATGAAATATGGGTTTCCCTCATGTCTATGATTTTAAATAAGAAAAGTATCCCTACACTCGGGGAAATAGTAAGCTATGATTTGAAGATACATAGGGTTTCTCATTATAGGCCAAATGGAAATTTTTATATGTTGTCATATTCACTATATGTTTTTGTGCCACTATAAGCTCTAGATGCACATATTCATTAGAGCCTAAAGGAGAAAAGATGATATGTGATGATTCTGACATCTTCCACATCCACAAGTTCAAAAATACTATATAAAGGATTGAAGACACCTTATATCCCATGGTATACAAATATTTTAATTCACAACTAATGTCCAAGTTATCAGAGGAAATAAGGAGATTACCCAAGTTATTTAAATATTACTAGTACTACCCAGACCATATAGTTATAAGGGTAAAAGTAAAATGGTGACACTTATTTATTTTTCTAGACTATTCCCATACAAATCATTTTAACGTGAGATAGAATATCAACTATCTCAAAATATTGATTAAATTTTTAAAAGAGTCAACTTTTGAATTATTCACAAGATGCCAATAAACATAGGCCGATTAGAATTTGAGAAATATGGATAATTTTATAAACCTTCTCATCATAGGTCCTCTTTCTATTTTAAATTGGTATAATGTAGTTATTGGTATCCTAATGGTATATTGAATCATCATATATAGAGATTATATGGAAGAATTAGATCCACCTATGTCCATAAAGGGTATGACCATGACTCCATTTTTCTTAATGCTAATGATGAATCTCAAATATATAACACAATTAGAACCACCTAAATGACCATAGAAATTACTTAGATAATACAATATGACCCTTCTATCAAAAGGATAAATAAAGATTAAGTATAGTATCTTGAGAGGTAAAAGAATCCAAAGGAGACTGATAAATAATTAAAGATAATGATAATGATAATCCTACCCTAATATAATATACTATGGTAGTAGACTTATCCTATAGACATGGTACCTCCTCTAGTTCCTGGGGTCACAATTACATTCACCAAAGTTAATCCAAATCAGCCTGACCCATCACCAGTGGTGAATCAACCACCTTTTCCTCCTCATATTCATACTATACTAGAATATTTTGGAACCCCTCAAGTTAAGATAACTCTACCAATCACTCTTCAAGCTCCAAGGGTTACATTAGAGGAGAGGCCACAATACATTCCATAGTTTCTAGGAGCATAATTGAACATATATTATTCATCATATACTTAGGATGAATCTATATAATAAGATCAAGTATAAGAGGAACATGTATCTAAGGTATTTCATAAGGTTCTTAGATAGGTACAACTTGGAAATTTTATCCCTAGTCATTATCCTATCCATGTTACATATTAAAAATTAATAGATGTAGAGGACACATCTTTTGATTTAGACATGGAGGTAAGAAAATAATATCCTCTTAATTTATCCTTAGTTGATACCCTTGTTCATTCAATTAAAACTTTAATTCCCTTAGTTTTCACTACTCAAATAGTTTCTATTGAGGTCCTTGCTATTTCCATTGTTATTCATTTAACTGATGTTGTTACAAATACTATTCAAATTTTCAGAATTGGCCCATCTAACTAATTGGTTGAAAATAATGTTTTTCTAATTTACACTAGCCTTGCTAGTACTACATTCATTCTAATTTCATAAAATTTTAAAATTACAACATAGGATACCATCACACAACTTGTTGTTTCTAAAATTTCCATTGACATTCCATCAACAAGTGCTTCAAAGGATTTGTATTTTATATTTCTATCCCTATAGTTTGAATACTTGGTTTCCTAATCTATTTTTTCTAATTATCCATTACAAAGTCATCGTTATATGAATTTGGTACTATCAATCACTACAAGTACTCAAATAGATTCCCTTATGGTAAGCATTATCAAAGACTCTCCTATTGTCATAAAAACCATAACCATGAGCCTAACTCAGGTTAGGGTTTCAATAGAAGAGATGTTTGGTCCACCATTCCCTACAACTTGAGATAACATATCTCTAAACCCACCACCTTTACTTAACCATTCAACACTCTTTCCACCTCAAAAATCCTCTTCATCCCTTACTATTTCATCCCTTGAGTCAACCTCCTCTAGTGGAACAATTTTAACACTACCATGGATGAAACAATTGTAATCAAAGAAATTGGCAAGGAAAAATTAAGTCATTATTGTGGAGACTAAGGTTACCTTATAATTTGATGAGACATCCAAGCAACTAAAAAAGGTTAGAAAGAGTAAAAAATAAGTTTGGGGTGGGGGGTGGGGGAGGCGCGCAGGGGTTGTGGCGTGAACAAATTGAATGTAGAAGAGAGAAAGAACCCTTCACACTAGATAATATACTAAAGAAAAAACTAGGAGATCACAATGAATTCAAAGAAGATCCAATCTCTAATATTGATTCAGCTAGTGGTGTCTTCAATAAAATGTTTTAAGGGTTGCAGTAAGTAAATAAGAGATTAGAATATAATTCTAAAGTGGAGGTACATGAGGATATAATGGAAAAGATTCAGAATACAAACTAGTCCCTTTATGATTCAATGCATTCTATACATAGAGATAGGGATGAATCCAAACTAAAGTGGGGAAATTTTATGGATTTCAATAAATCTTTGAGGCTTTTAGATTCTAAATTATGTAGTGTTACATAGGAAATGAAATAAAAATTATAGCCTGAGCTTAATTTGTTGTAATTTAAGGATATAAACTTGGATAAAATCCATGTGATATAAAATAAAAGGACCTCACAAAGTTCCACAACCAATTAAAGAGATGGTTTTATAGTTGATAACCTAGGAAAGGAAAACAATTGATTTACTGGGAGATATGTTCATCTCTACTCTATACAGACCACTTGATCAAGTGGTATGTCAAACATCTTTCTACATCCAACTCCACTTGATTACATTTTCCAGAGATAAAGTGGATTAAGCTCAAACACTTAATGAGTCTTTTATATTTTCACTAAGACTACATGGGAAATAGTTAGGAAAAATCAAATTACTTTTCAAAATTCTTGTTATAAATTTTAAGGTCATATAAGCACCCTACAATAGCTATAAGAGAAGGAAAAAATAAGGGAACATAAAAACACAAAATAAATTGGTTGCTCAAGAAAGAGTCCAATCATCATTCGCTAAACCATACATAACTACATATTTTTTTTAATGACATACATTAATAGATATTTTAATTACAACTATAAATTCTTAGGATAGATTTGTTTCACTCCCATTACATGTACTTTCACCTGTTACTACTTCACTTGAAACTACTGTTGTATCCTCTAATGCAACTATGTCAAATTCATCTATAGTTGTCTATTCATCAGGAGTACGTGTTCTCTCAACTTAAAATTTTATTACATTAATAACCCCTATTTTGAGTTTAAATATTCAAGAAATAACAACTACAGTCTGATTCACTTCAACTCTAGTTACCACTAGTAATTCCACTCAAGCACAATAAAGTGACTTTGGTCTAATTTTGGCATTTGATATTTAGAAATTTTATCAATTATCAAGAAATAATTTTGTACTTGTAAAGCCTTTGAACTAGATTAAGACATTTTATTTTTAACTTTGTAAACATGCAACAATTTTATTTGAGTATAAAGTTATGCCCATTCAAATAAAAATATAAATGAATAATATTCATTGTAAAGAGATGAGAAATTTGGATGTAGATTAATGTAAGAGAGAAAGTTATGGAATTGTTCTTGAGTTTGTATCAAATTGTTTTCTTCTCTAACATTATGTGTTTAATTTAATATTTTACATTAGGTTAATATTAATATATGAATTTGTGCATGTGTCTTATTTTAGTTGTTAGATTAAAACTTATGTTAGTCTTATCATCCATATGATTATAAGTCATAGTTATATCTTGTTAGTGATTTGATTATGTTTAACAATTTTGTACTGACAATATCTTTGATTAAGATCATTGGGTTATTCTTAAATTATTCCCTCAGACTCTTCATTATGTTTATTGTGTTTTGTGTTGGTATCTAGCTTACAAAAGACATTAGTTAGTGACACATACTCAACCCAATATAGTTAGTCTACTTGAAAGGGTTTATTCTTCAATTTGAATCATAGAGCTACATTTTTCCCCCTGCTCTTCCTTCCTTTTATATTTTTTTAATCTCATCCATCATCACTTAGAACATTCCATCAAATGTAGGTTAACTCTTACAATGCTTAGGTTATAATTTACACATTACACTATATCTTTAATCCACCACCTGGTTATTTACAAACTTGAATAACTGCAACTCATGCCTTGGAGTGATTAATCATTGATCCTAAAATGAGAGGACATTACTCCTTAAATATATTTGGTGTGCATAAAACCCACATCAATAATATGGTCCATTTCATATTTTGGAATAAGTTGGGGAAAATGCTTTTAAACTTGATTTTCCTCCTTATATGAGGTTTTATTTAGTTATCAATGTTGAGATCTTACATCTTGTTTAGCCTTGTATGTTAGATAATGAATATAAAAAGATGTTGATAACTTTAATTGAATACCTCGATCTTAAAATTCAATTAGAATTAGAGGATGATGTTTTGCTACAGATGAAGGAAATGAAAACATGGAGGGAAGTGAAAGAGCATGGGCTAGTTGGGTTAAAATAAAAACTACCTAGAAAAATGAAATGGTGTTTTAGAGAAGATTTTTGGAATATATTTCATCATCTATCATGTTTATGAAGCTTGTACAGACTTAAAAGCCTCAAATTGGGGAGCTATGATCCAAATATAGATCTATTATATTAGTCTTATATACTTTATGTTTCTAGTATACCTAATTATTTAATTCATTCATGTTTGTAAGACACTTATATAAGACATTTTTATATGTAAAACATCAATGTAGATATGTTACAGTGGTAGAGTCACAATGGGGTTGATCCATACATCTCCATGGTGATGCAGGTAGGTTGTTTCAAGTCTCAAAAATGAGGTATTTGTTTAAAACAATGGAACCACCACTATTTTCAAGGTGGTAGTTTCAAAACAAACCGAATGGTTACATCACCATTGGTTATTGTAGGTGGAGATTGTGTAATTGACCCAATAGTCTTGAAACCATCTTGACTTGCATACATTAAATTCTTTTCACAAGATAAAAATCCCAAAGTTAAATGGTTGGAAATGTTAATTCTTCCCATTGTGAGTTAGTTTATTTAAAATTCTTAGAAGACTCCCAAGATGAGAGAGCATAAGTACAAGTCATGTGCAATGTAAAGTACATCAAAGATTCTTGGAATTGGATTCACATTGCAAGTTAGCAATATTGGGTCTTGGTTCTGGTTATCTTCAATTTTTATTAGTGTTTTAATCGATGTTTCAATCATGGTACATTTTGATAAGTGTATGAAAGGTTTAAAGCAAACTTGTGTACAAGGTTTGAATATGAGGTAGTGGATATATATTCATAAAGGGCAAGTTTTGGTTGTATCTTATAATTTTTTAGATTACATAGTGGAAGGGGGAGCACAATTTCCTCACCTAGATATATATTTTCCTACTTTGGCTATCCTTGGATAAATCCTTGTGTTCTTATGTGTTTGTGTAATTTTTTGTCTAATTCATATTAAACATGTTGTACTTTCATTTTTAACACTTCTTATCTCTATTTTCATCAATAAAAGTAGTCTAGAATATTTTTTTTATTGAACCAATTGTTGAGTTAAGAGTAAATAATCCATTTTAGGGATGACTAGAGTGGTTTAACTACCTTGTTTATGGATCAACAAGTGAATTAGTGAGTTTATGAAATTCATCATACAAATGATAAATGTAATCTATTTAATCATTTGAAAAAGGAATTTATGACTATTAATATATGTGAAGATCATTTACTATTAAATTATAGGATAGATCAATGATTCATTGTAGTCTTAAAAGTCATAGTAGATTAGATATTGCATCAGATTGGACTACTTGGTTGAATTCCATCATACTTGACATGTTATTTACAATATTATAAACCATTGAGGGGATTAATAAGTGGTTGGTGATTTAAAAACATGTTGATCCTAAACACATTCCCCATAAAAACATTCCATATGTTTTTTAGGTTCACCTTCCCTATTAGGATTTCAAAGAAGGAGATCAATTTCATAGGGATGCATATGAAATTACCAAAAAGTGAGTGAGGTTCTTGGATCCCCAAACCTGATGAATAGAGTTGTCAAGTTATTTTTATACTCACCTATTATTTTATCATAAATGTATTGTGTAAAAATTTGGTTGTTAGACATGTATTGTTTCATATTGAAAGATATCTTTTGTGTTTATTTGTTTCCAACACTCTACGTGAATGCACATAGACTTAGTCACCCTTCAAAAGGGTCCAAGAAGGAAGAATGAGAGGTTTCATGCCTTAAAACATATTTTTATCTATCTCATAACAAAATTTTATATTATTGTAGGTTTTTATTAATCATAGGTTGCATAACCACCACTCTCACCCACAATAGTTAGCCAAACCCAGTAATGACCCTTAAAAAATCATCTTATTATTTTGGGAATTTTCATGGTGGATGAAAATAAAAAATGTTACAACATAAGATACAAAATTGGAGGAAGTGTTTGGAGTAGGTATACTAAAGGGGATAAAAATTTACGAGTGAGTATGGATAGTAGGAAACTAATAAAATCAAAAATTTGTGTATAATCTAGTAAAGGCACTTTATGTCTAGGAATTATTTTATTATGATGTAGTCTTAGGAGAGAGAGAGAGTGAGTCTTGTATGCACCTGAATAAATAGAAATAAAGTGTTAATTTTGGTTTCAATATCATGTATATGTGTGTTTGTTTTGAGTGGTAGGATGTAAGGAAAATGTTGTCCTTAATTAGATCATCGATCCTTCACTAAATCAATTGGTACCAAAGTAACATAATAGTTCTAGGAGAGTGGATTTATCTTTCATTAGGAAAATAATGGGCAGATTGCACAAGTTAAGTGAGAAAGCATTCAATGTTTTTCACTTTGTGTAGTTAGGTAGATAAAAAGGTGATCAAAGTGTACTCTAGAGGAGTGTGTGGCCTATGTATGACTATGAACAAGATATTATAGTATTAAGTTGAGGTTGAGTGAGGGTCCATGTATTTTCAATAAGAGGGGTGGGATGAACTAGAGGACTTGCAACCAATATGCTAGGAAGGTTGGATGAGATTGTGGAGATGTTGAGGTTTATGCAAACAAGATTATTAGTTTTTTAAGAGGAGATAAGAAGGGGATTCATCTTAAGGATTGATGCGAGTGATATATAAAATGAAGAGCTAGGAGTAGAATATGTCAAAGTAGCACTTGAACAGTTTGATGAAGGAGATGATAGAATTTTTAGAGCAATTTCATATATTTGGAGAGAAACTAAGGTGAAAGTTTCATGATTTTTAGGAAATTTAAATATGTAGGTGTTGATTAGTTGTCTCAATGAGATGGATGAGTATTTTGCATTTAATGAAGTGGATTATCTAAGGAAGATGACGGTGGGCTAGACCAAGTTGAAAGTTCATGTAGCCCAATGGTGTAAAGAGTTAAAATTTGAGATGAATAGATGCAGTAAAAAATGATTACCTATTGGAAGAGGGTGGTTGAAAATTGTAAGGAAAATTTATGTCTAGAGATTATCAACTGGATTATTAGAGATGTTACAAAACTTGAGGCAAAAGGAGCTAAATGTGAAGAACTACATGGAAGTGTTATATAAGATTACATTATAGGTTCATCATAGTGAGATGAACCAAGAGAAGGTGGAAAGATACATCATTAGAATTTAGTTGAATATTCAAGATGAACTCAACCTAGTGAGGACATATATGATAGAAGAAGCGTACCTATATTATTTACAAATGAAAGACAAGTTGTCTAAGTGGTGAAAAAGTGTATCGAATATCTATTTATAAGGTTTTCATTGCATTGCAGATCAGTGCAGCAGATTTAAATTTTGATTTTGAGTTGACGTTATAAAAATGGAGGCGGCGCCTGCTGATGATGATTCTTCTTAACAATCATCATCTTCCTATATTCATCTCGTAACGATTAATCTATGGATATTGCTTAGGATAATAGAGATGTTAGGGTTTTAGTTAAATCCTCTTTGATTGGATGAAAAAAAATATCTAAACATAATAACAAATAATTTATTTGACTCTCTTTATCCAAGATTTGATTGACAGCAAATATATGTGTGTTTGCTGTTCAACATGGAACAAAAAGAATGTGCCGAAGCAGTTTCTAAGCATGCCAATAATGCTCCCACAATAACAATTACAGGTATTTCAGATACCCTAAATGAAGGTATTTGAAAACCAGTGCATTCCACAAGAACGTACGGTTCGAAAATAGCACCGGCTGTTTACTTTCAGGGATTAAGAGCCCTGTATTTCTGTTGGAATTCAATAAATTTTTCTTTCTTCGTATTGTTGGTTTCATAGAAGATCCTGTTTTCTTTGCAGTATGGAACGAATTGGAAAAGGAGAACAAGGAATTCTTCTCGAGGTATATGTAAAAAATAAGAGAAAATCGAAGGCTGGAACTGAAGCAGGTGTTAGATGATGTAACCGCTAGATTTCACCAGATAAGTATTTAAGGACTTGTTTAAAGATTCTACCATGCAAAATGTAAAGTTATAACCTTCTTCCCAAGCCAGGAAATCTTTATCTTCTGTTATATAGTCTGGTCTACAAGATGGACTAGAGATTATAAGAAAATATCATCTTTCCATATGATCACATTTATTTGAGGCATTCTACCCAAAGCTGCCCATCAATCATACTGCGTGAGGATACCCAGGACTTTGTGCTTGCATCGTTCAAGATTACAGGTCTACAATATCAGATCCGATTTGCTTGCGGTGTGACTTGTTGGTCTATTTTTTTGCTGAACTGGAAAGTAGAAATCGCTTCTAGTTTTGGGGATCGCTGTTGTTTAGATTGCAATAACAATTCATTTTATTGAAATAGCTTTTAAGCAGATGATTTAATAATACTCCTCAATTTTAATCCATAATAAGGGATATGTGATTTGCATAGAATTACATTTAGTACCACATTATATGATTGTAATGTGTGAGTTACAAAAGTTGAGCAGTCTATGCTTTTGTTAGAAAGTAGGAGAGTCTTGAATGTTGAGAAGAAGAGTGAGGAGTACTAAAGGAGTTATATTTTCGGAATTTGGTGATAGTGGAAGTTGAAGGGTTTAGTATCAATTGAGAGAAATTAGTGTTAATTAAAATATTTCATAAGTTAATTTTCACATGTACACCAAACTAAGGTCATGAGTTTATTGGTTGTTTGAGGGGAATAGAGATATTGTGGGTGAGTATTGTGAAGTAGAAATAAATAAAGATTATTAAATATTGGGATAGCATTTAATTTGATGTGTTAATCATGAATGCATGCCATGTTTTATTAAGACCAATATGACAATTCGATATGGAGATATTGTATGTGATGGGAGAAGAAGGATGGATAGACGTATACCTTGAATGCTAAAGAGGATAAGGATGAGCAAAAGAATCATCTTATGAAGTATGTTGATGAGCATGTGTTGATAAAGGAAGTGATAGGATGTTCTACTCTGGAAAGCATGTTGATGAGCATGTGTTGATGGAGGAAGTGCTAGGAGGTTCTACTCTTTAAATTATGTTGATGAGCATTTGTTGATGGAGGAAGTGATAGGAGGTCCTCTCTTATGCAAAGTAGAGACAAATGAATTACATGAGTTGTCTATAGCAGTTTTGAGAAAAGTAGAGTGGTCAAAATTGTTAGCTATCCAAATGTGTGCAACAAAGAAGATGAAGGTGTTGATATATGACAAGGAGATTAGCCTAATGGTAGTAGGGATTAGGATAAGATAGTGTAGAATGTGCTTTCTAGAATAAGAAGGTTTGCAATCTATCAAAATGTTCAGAAAATATAGTGCTGCATCACAATGTGGAAAGAAACACCATGGGTTGGCCAATGAAGTCAAAAGGAAGGTTCTAACACCTAGCCCAAGTTTGTGAGAGTTATGGTCACAAACTCTTACCCCAAGTATTTGTGAAGGAGCATCCACATGATTAAGCAATCTTGCATTATCTAAAAATATATCTTATATATTAATGCATTCTAATAGTCGGCGTCAATCGATATGGACTTAGTCACCCTTAAATAGTTTTTAGAATGAAGATTGAGTAGCTTTGGGCCACGAGACAAAGTATAAAACCATTGGTTAATGCAGACCAATTTTAATTGATGGTTTCAAAATTGACATTGTAATTTTGATTGCAATAGTGAACCATTCCTAATATTGGCCTAAAACACTGAAGTGTTCATTTGGTGCATTTTTAAGGTAGATGGAGATCACAAGAGACACCAAGAGACACAAAAGAGGATGAAATCTTTGGAGAAAACAAACTGAATGGTATAAGAACTTTCAAATGAATGTGGGTAGTAGGAAACCAAAAAGAACATACAGTTGCATCCAATCTATTTAAGGGACTTTGTCTGTGAGCATTCTTCTATTATACTTTCATCTTAGAAGAGAGTATGAGTATTGTGTGTACGTCAAAAAATAACAATAAAATGTGATGTTTTATTGTAATTTATTTTGAATGGTAATCCTCAAGAACATATTACCTTTCATTAGACCCTCTACATTTAAGTGCATCACACCCCCACATGTTTTAAGACTATGTTAAAAAAATTTACTATTATTATTATTATTATTATTATTATTATTATTATTATTATTATTATTATTATTATTATTATTATTATTATTATTATTATTATTATTATTATTATTAAAATAATTTGCATGTTTAGCTTTTATTTGTACCTATGGAGTGCTCATGTATATAAGGATAATTTTTCACCTTTTTGGTGTGATGGTCTATGCGTAATATCTTGTCTTTTTATAATTATTTAGTTTTTTTTAAAATTAACCAATGAAATTTCTTTTTAATTTAAAATGATTCCCTTGATAATAAGTACGAGTCATAAATTCCAACCAATTACTTTCCTATGTAACTTCATATAAATCATTATTATTTTTAGTAATAATAATTTTAATGAAATGTTTAATACTAAACAAATTAGTGAAATATCTAATTTTGAATTACATGCATGATATTTTGTAATAATGGATTATAATCACATGTTGCCATGCACCAATTGGAAGAAAACATGGACATTCCACCACTAAAAGGCTGCTTCTATAATCCAAAAAACTTCTAGTAATGATGTGTCTTTTTAAATTGTTAAATCTTGATGGAAGTGTACACTTGACATCAAAAATACCATTTTTGATGTATCCAAATTAGGATTTGGAGAAATTAAGCCAGTCACCATGTGGGTGGAGCTGGCACCCACGTGAAGATGCCAATGTAATACCATTACAACCTTCCACATTCTTACAGTCAACCTGCATCATTTTCATCCATCATTTTCATTTGGATTTTTCTTTTCCATAAATTTAATGAAGTGACAAGATCTCTCATTAGTAAGGTTTACATTACATTAGAGAGCAACAGATTTAATTTTTGGTTTTGAGTGGATGCTATAATAATGGAGGCATCTCCTCATTTAATTTATTAAATTCTTAATGGAAGTGTCATCCCCACATTTAAATTATAATTATTTTTTAGGTATTTGATTAGCATTTAGAGAAATTAGGGTTTTGTATATATTAGGAAATATATGGTAGATAATAATATCATCTGAGTTATGAATGAATAAGTTATATATACAATTTTTATTTTAGTTTTGTTGAAGTTGGAATAATTTCATGTATTGAAGAAACCATATAATGATAAACATAGTGTTATGAAATGAATGACTACAAAAACCCTTGGGCATATGTAAAATTTTGAGTTATATCCGATGCATTTTGCAAAATTATCATATTGTATTGTATCATCAAAAGAAGACCCTCATCATGCCATCTTTTTTGACCAGAGAAATAACATAGAGTAAAAACACGATGGGGTTATTATCTTACACCCCTCTCATGTTCTAAACATATCTTTCAATAATCATATGACTACTTATTTATTTTAACAATACAAAATAATCATTTTTTTATAGACCATATAAAAATATACGATGAAATTTTGGACAAGTTGTCAAAATATATATATATATATATATATATATATATATATATATATATATATATATATATATATATATATATATATATATATATATATATATATATATATATATATATATATATATATATATATATATATATATATATATATATATATATATATATAATGTTCCTTTTTATACTATAAAATATATTAGAATGGTAATGTAAAATAAAGAGTTACCATAAAACAATCACAATAGAGAGGATGGGCCATCAAATTTAATCCCAAGTGAAAATGACAAATAAGAAAATGGAGTGAGATAAATTGTACCTCTTTTTGAGTGAAGATAGGAAAAGGAAAAAACTACCAAAGACAAAGTATAAATACTAATCAAATTACATGTGTTGGAACCCAAAATAAATTGAAAAATTAGTTACTTGTAAGCCATGAGATGAGGGTCAATCTACTATTTGTCGAATGACTATGTAAATTTTTTGATGCCAATTAGATTTACCATAAAATCAATACTAATTATGTTATCAAAATTTTAATCCTAAAGTTTTTAATCAATTTAAGTCTCTATGCCTTATTACATTGTAAAATAGTTAATGGGTTATGAACTACAATGTCATCTAATATTAGTCATTGGCTTATCATCTATATGGTATTAATGATGTAACCTGAGAGGGGTTAGATTGTGTATAAATACCCTTAGATTTGCTTATGTATTGATTGTTTTCAATATAGAGATATATATGTATGTGTAACAAACACAAAAAGTGTGATGAATTAAATATATTTGTAATATTATCAAATGAGATCAATGGAACCACTACTTTATCTATGAATCTTGATGTATAAATCATTCGGGTGTTAAACCTATTTTATTGAGAATAACTAAGTTTTTGGACTATGTGAATGAATTAAATGGTTAAATATACAGTTATATTTGTATTAAAAATGACTAAATGTGTTAACCCAGGTGCCTAAGTAGTATAGATTTAATTATATCCACCATTGAGTGGTAAAATTGATGGGAACCAGTCTAGGTTGTGTGCCTCAGGTGAGTGTATGAGGTCACTACTCACATGATGTGCTAACACACTAGCTCATTGTTTCTTCCTTCTTCTAGGCATGTGTCTAATACTTAGTTGAGTGAAAATAAGGATAAAATAATCCCAATCATAGGAATAGTAACATGTAAGGTAAATCTACCTCATGATGTCCTAGTTATGCCCTTGTATAATTTAATAACTATGGTTGTACTAGCTAAATATATGTGTATATCGAAGATTGGTAATAAATTTCATTTTACACACATTTTTATTTGAACCATTAACCATCATAATTCCATTTGTGAACTTCAAAAGCCTATATATCAACATAAAATTAAACAATGGATAATTTTTAGGATCATATTATAGAATTTCTTAGTTGTAAAATGTAATTAGAGAAAGATTCTTAGCATGTCACTAACCGCACATATTAACCCATCAATAATATGACCATTAAAAACCAATGGAGATTATTTTTGATCTACAATCTAAGCGCCATCTTGGTTTTTAAGTTGAGTTTCATTATTTGGCAAAGGGTTGGTAAATATCTTAAAATATTGATTAGGTTGGGAAACCAGTCCATTCAAAGTAATATTATGACCTTGCACTTGCATTTTTATATTTTTTTTATTAAGTATTGGATCTTATGCTTCAGATTTATGAATTTTTTTATATGATAGCTAAATATTCTATGATAATTATAGTATCCATTAGAATCATGGTATTTAGAAAAAGGACTGGATGCATCTCATTCTCATTGGGAAGGTAAAGATATCATATTACATTCAAGCAATCATTTAAGAAATTTTTGAGGACTCTCAATTATCTATGTAAATTTTATTAGTTGTCTTTGTTGGGAAATTACTAATTTTTCAATGGTTGATTCAAGTCATTGACTACATTCTTGACCTCATTCTTAGCTTGAAAATTTTTATCACTAGACTTAGCTTGACTGTTGATTTACCTTGATATTTAGTCGTATTATAGATGTGGGCATTAATCTCATATATAAGCATATTGGCCTCTAAAATTTTGATCTCATAATGTATAACCATGTAAAAAAGTTCATATAAATATTGGTAATAGTTGAAGGCCACTAGGTCTTTAATGGGTTTGAGTAAACTCTAAGAGAATTGAATTTTTAATTTGTTATCAAGGAATTGGTGAGTTATTTTGGTATGCATGGAATTGAATTAAACACATAATCATTAACATTCTCATTAGGTCACTATTTAAGTTAGTCAATTTTTTAAAACATCACCTTCATGATGATGTTAATAAAATAAATTAAGATGAGAAATTATCGGCCAAAGAATTCAAATCCACATATAGATCCAAGTGGAAAATCATCAAAAAAATCAAGATAACAATGCTTAAGATATTTAAGAAAGAGTTTTTTCAATAATTTATCAATATGGACAAATTTGAGAAATGAAATATAAAAATACTTTATAGGGTGAAAAGTATCACCCTTACTATTGAATAATTTGAACTTAGGAGCCACAAATTTTAGAAGGTAAAGGAAAAATAAGGATCTCATGTGTTAAAGGATTAATTAATGTATCATGTGAATTCACCTTATGAATTTATTTTTCTGGATTTTAGAAAATAATTTCAATATGGTGTTTCATTGCTTGTATAGTTTATTATAGGAATATAGCTAAATGAGATGGAACCAAAGGACTAGTAGCATAAATAGGAATACGGACATTAGGAACTTAAGACACACTATATATAATAGAGGTAATTTGAAATATATGTTTAAATGGTTGAGGGGCTAAAAAAGAAGCATTAAGACCAATTTGAGAATGTAAATATATAGTAATATAATTATAAGAAACAAGAGGATGAAAAATACCAAAAACAAATCTAAGACACATGCACATTACATGGTATAGGAGGGGAACCTATAGAAATTAAAATATTATTAGAAGCATTCAAACATCCAAGATTAGTTTTATAAGATATTTCCTTAGCGATACTCTCTTCAACATGATTTTTCTTTTTCTCATATTCTAACAAATTTAAAATTTCATATATTTCCTTCAGATATTTTAAAATATATTTTCTAAAAAAAGCAATTATTTCTACCCTTTCTTTATCTCGTTCAAAATGTTCAATATTATGAGATCCACTAATAATATTTTCACCCATGTCACTATCATTATCATTCAAATCATTTGCATTTTCATCATTTATATAATTTACGTGTGTATCTATAGAAGCAACATTAACCTCATTAATAATTACCATTCTACATTTTAAGTTAACATTAGATTAATCAAAATAAGATCAACAAAATCAATTGGTTTGGATTTTAGTCTATCACTTTACTTAGTACGGGACACATATATAATATATTTAAATATCATGATATGTAATTAATTATCATATAAATAAGGGTTTTAATAGTGCAGAAGAAGCTAGGATTAATGATGGGAAATCATGTAAGCTTAAATTTAGACAAATCATATTTATAATAATAAGGACACCCTAGAAGGGAAGGAGTCATTAAAAGTGAGGGTTCATCAAAATCATAGGCAACATAAAATACAATATGTAATATAATTATCCATATAACGATATAGTGTAAAAGAACATAGTTAGGAACAAAAGGGCACATGTTCATCAAAATGTTTTGATGAAACCTTTTTTAGGTTCAAGGACACTAAACTAATGATGAAATTTAAGTGCTGAAGATAAATTTGAATTAAATACACAAATACAAAAAAAGAAATAAATTTTAAAATTTTAATAATAATGGTTCATTATGATTAAAATTTGATTAGGAAATTCATAAAGAAATACCCAAATTCAAACTTACCTATACACTATTGAATGATTAAAGTGGGTAAAACTAGGCCTAGAAGTAGTTCCAGAGCAAAGCCATAAAACTTGTGAAGATTATAAAAGTGAAAAAAATATTTAACTGATAAATATTATTCATGACCAAGATTTTTAGGTTATTCATGGTAGGTCAAGTTTGATTCTAATCACTAAGTTCAATCTTGGTAGATGATGGTTTAATATCTTGAGATTTTTCATGAATCTTTATTTTTATCTATTGATCAAAACCTATCTCACATTATCAAATTGATTTGAAAATATTTAAAATTTATTTATCATTTATATGAAACCTAAACTATTCCAAGAGACATTGTTAAAATATAAAAAGAGAGTGTAGATATGAGAATCTTACTTTAGTCAGACCCTTGTTCTTAGATAGTTTGGTAGTCAACACTCATGTAGTCAAGCATACAAACCAATGAAATATAAATATCTTTATCCTTATTAATATGTATGGGAGAAAACAACTAATAGATTCCATATGATTTTTTAATACTTATTTAATTTTTATTTTTCTATAAGGGGGTAGACATTTCAATAAATGGTATCAATAAAAAAAATTAGAGTAAAATATTTCTAGGGATATTCCTTTAGAATTCCTTAAAATTTAAAATATATTACCATTATTGTGTGTATATATACTTATTCAATTAAAATTAACACCTTAACTATGTGCAAACCAATGCTAAAAAAAGTAGGAAAGCCAACAAACAAGGCATACAAAACTAGGAATAGGGGTTAAGGGACCCACAAGGCAAAGTCAAAAACATCAAAGGAATCGATCCTAGAAAAGACTAGGATTTTTGAATTTATATTGGTATACTGACCATTAATCCCTAAAATATATATATATATTTTAATATTTTAGTAGCATTTGTCATATGCAGGTAAACATATAGTTAATTTTAAGGTTTCTAAGTATTACCTGTTGAATCATGGTATTATTTTTGATCGAAAATGAACTAAAAGTAAATTTTTAAAGACAAAATAAATAAATAGAATTTAATAAGAATCCTAACAAAATGTAAAATGTGCCAATAATAACTTTATCTAAACCAATAATCCATACACACAAAACTATGTTAATATCATAAAAAATAACTATCTCTATAACAAAATTAGGTGTCTAAATTATCACTCAAAATATCATGAATTCATTCCAATTAAATTATTAAATTTAAGGAATAATTATTCATATTATTCCATTATATTACTAGATGAATTCCAATGGCTTAAGAATAAACCCATTACATTTTAAGGAAAAAGGGTAGTTATGGATGACTTATGAGTTGATGTCATTCTAACCTAAAAAATATGATATGCTTTAGTTTAACTTTGGAAATGAGTTTTGTACATTAGTTTTTATAATGACATTATTTGTATATTTTTTTAGTGATAGTGTGTAACTTTTTGTTTTTAAAAAACTCAAATTGGGGCCTTTGCTTATAGGATAACCCACCTAAACTTTTAGTCAATTTTAGAAAATAATTGAAAAAAATTCTAAGTTACTTTTCAACCTTAAGAGTACCTTGTGATTCATTTATAAAAATTTGGAAACTTGACACTTCAATCCTTCCCAAGTATGGGTAATTTATCTCATTTTGGGACAATAACAAAACCTTTCTAGATTTTAAACAAATCTAGACTAAATCAAAGAAAGGATGGCTTGGTTTGCCTTGAAACCCAACCTACCCATGAAAATTATATATTTGTTTAGGAAGAATTTATAGATATTTTCCTTAATATTTTTTTTTTTTCAAAATAGTTTGTGGTCAACTTGGCCATTTGAGCATAATAAGTGAAAATGTAGAAGATATGTTGTAACTCCAAGTGTCCAACCCAGAAACAAATCTTGGATGTAAAAAAATTGGCATTAAATTTTTTATTTTCTTATAGTTCATGATTAAATGTGGACATATATTTATTGAATTTTTAATTTAAAAGTATGTGATATATTTTATAAAACAAATCTTAATAATTGTTCAATTAAAAAGGTAGGATGGTATGAGATCACACCCTAAGCAAAAATCACTAGATAAAATAAATTTGATTTAGTAATCCAAATAAAATCATACATACACCAATAAATATATTTTTGGAACATTTGACTCACTTATCATAATAGGACTATTACTCATTTGGCATGGGATCAACCCTTGGATGAAAAGCTATAAATAATACATCTCTATCAATGTCACTCTATAATTAATGATAATTTTTGGGGGTCTATTTAAGGATATCTTTCTAAAAGGATTCATTTGCACATCCTTACATATTATCTTCCATATGGAGTAGCCTAAGAGGGTAAATTCATAGGATACTTAATAGAATTGATGCTTAACTCAAGAACTATATCATCTCATATACCCTTTAGAGGTTTCACAAAGTCATTACTTCATTACCTTCATCATTTAATTTAGTATTTTACATTAAAAAATGGTTCCAAGTTAATCCAAATTGATATCTTCCTTTCCCTTTAATTTCTAACTTGGGGCTTTTCTTTCTTCTTCTATTGACCACCTAAAATTCCTCCCTTTCCTTCTCATTGGCTATAGCTAGAGGGTAGTTCCAAACTATAGGACCATAGTTGTAGCATATCAAACATTAAAAATGGATGTTTTCATAATCAAAATTTTTTAAATATATTTTTAGAGGTCTATAAATGTGAGATTTTTGGAGTCATTGGCAAAAAATTTAAGATAAATGATTATATGATTTTTTGCTGAATTTTAAAAATGACAAATTCTGGAGTCTTGTATCTTTATTATAGTTTTTTGTTTGGAGTGGATTTCATTACACCCACATTTTTATTATGTGTGTAATTATATTTCTAAAATTATATATATATATATATATATATATATATATATATATATATAATAGTATACTTTTAATAGAAACATAGGTTAAATTATTTTTAGTGATTTATGATTTTAGCATTCAACAATTTGTTGACTAGTATATTAAAAATATCACCTTAAGTAGATATTAATTTAAAACATACTTGGGATTTGAGTTCTAAATAATATTGATAAAAATTTATAAATATGAATTACGCTAATTAAATTCTTTAAATTTTATATAATAATTTCAATGTAAAAGATGTTAAGGATGAAGTTATTTTTATAATTGGTCAAAGATTACAAACATGAAAGTTTTATTTTTTTATTGAATGATTGAGATGTGTTAAATAATTTTTTTTAATCCTATATAATAGGATTTTTCATATATATCTTGAAATTACCCACACTTAATTAGGCTAGTCAACTCAAATAACCCACAAAACCATTGATACTCATATACATAGCAAATATTAAAACTAACTAATTACGTTACATACTAACATATGACATAATAATATTAACATTACCCTCTTTAGTAGACATATAGGTAAATGAACCATTAACATGACTTAGAACACATGATGTGGTACATACTTCTAGATGGCCAGACAACTCTATGACCTTTCATCAACTACAAATGTTGATGGATAGTGAAAATATCAAATTTTCACCATCCATGTAATAAAAAAGAACATATAAACATTTTATGGATAAACAATCTAGGTTATAAAGAAAATTTCAACCCCTCATACTATCTAAACTTTACATTAATTGGTTTACAACCATATGCATATATTGGTATTCACATATCTATTGAGATTTCTTCACACCATACACAAAAAAATATATAAATATTGAGGATTAGGTCATCACTATTAGATTTGTATACTAATTCATTATCACTACCACATAATTATTAAAAATATAAGAATTCACCATTACCAAGAGGAAATAGATCTTAGCCTTATTCGATTTGGTGTATTTATTTTTAAATTATGAGACTATCAAACCTCCAAATTAATTAAAAAATCAAGGTCACTAAAATTCCTCCTTACTCCATTTCCTTCATTCTCACATTAAATTAACATTAATCTAAAATATGTCTATTTAATTTAAAAAACATGTTTTTTAATAATAAAATCCCTGTACAAGACTCACATATTCCAATTTTAATTAGACATCAAGTTCTATAAATAATACATTTGTATGTAGAATAATTTTGATGTTTTTGTTTCAATGGCTTCTACTTGGGTTCTTAGGAATGTAAAAATGGAATTTCTTGATATATATATATACACTTAAATAACACTAAAGTATATCCTAATAATAAAATTAAATGTCCAAAAGTTTTATCCATTTTTAGACATTTTATATTAATAATAATTAAAATTATTAGTTCAAATAAACAACACTTTATAATAAAGTGACTCCATGTGACTAATTATCTATATTAATTTTATGAAAATAAGTCAAAAACAAAATAAATATATATGTTTAGTTTTCATATCAAATCTCTATTAAGACGGATGAGTCTTTGTAACTAGTACACATATGGGAGGGAAAACATAATCCATAGGAATCTTCGAGAACTAAATATTGACATGATTGAATATAAGTAAGCAAATAAATATTTTATAGGAGAGAGGTAAATATATTCATGAGTCTGCACCATGCAAAATGGGGAAGAATTGCTATTCTATGATGATCAACACGGAACCATAGATTAGAAATGAACACCACCGGGTCTATAAAGTTAGAGAAGTGCAATTTTGGACCAATGCAATACACATAGAAAATTTATTTCACTTTATCATTCAATAGATATTTCTCTTGTACTGACTTATTGAGCATCAATATCCCTTAATGCATCATATAAAGGGTGCATCGAGAAAGGAATAGGCAAGGCTCATGGTGATTTACAATAGATGTTGATATTATATCATCATTACACTAGTTCTATTATCATTTTGGCCTCCTCAAAGTGTGTTTCCATATACCTCTTTAATCTTGTTATTTTTTTTAGTAGTGATATCTCTCATATAACCTATCACATCATCCTAGCTAAAACCATCTATTTAAATGACTTTTACCTTTCATATACTATGCCAGCTATCCTTATATAGTTTTGAACATGTCTTTTACATTTTTTACTACATCAACAAAGGCTACCATTTCATACCAACTGACCTATTTTAAATATAACATTTAGATTGATAACTTGATATAGTTTTGAGCCTACATTTTGACATATGTACTATTTCATCTTGGCCAATGCCATTCTATATCAATCAACATCTTTTAACTATATCAGTCAAGACTACACCATCAAATTAGTGTCTATGGTTGGTTTTGGGTATTATATCAATATATAGGGGTTATATTTTATTCTTCTCATGTCATATACACTCTATTCACTTTAATTTCACTCATACTTCTATCCAACGTCATATTTAAAGGAATTCATGGTCTAAAAACTTATCTTGAGGAAAATTTTTCAGTGATGTCTCTTAATCTCAATAGTAATCATTAGAGGTTCCTATATGAGGATATCTTAGATCTTTATTAAACCATTTTAAGTATTCAAACCTCAAAATCTCTTTCAAAGATCTACTTGAGCCAAAGGTGAAATTTATGCTAGATGGATCCATCCCAAGATAAGTAGTTTTAACAGTATGTTCTTTCCTTTATTTACTTAGTATATTAGATGTTTGTTGCTTAGTTAATTAATGTGTTTGTACCATTGTTTAGGATTTTATACATCTAATAAGTTATTTTGGTTATAATATCTATTAGACATTCCACATTTCACTTTAGGTTGTAAAGACCCCCATTTTGTTAACCATTTCACCTTACCCAATTATAATCATTCTAACCCTTACCCTTAGTGTAGTTTAATTTCATAATTAGAATCATTGATTAAAATAAAATTAATTTCATAGAGGTCTAGTGAAATATATATCCTTGTGTAATATTCATAGGCTTTGGAACCCTTTCCTATTTAAATTTTCATTGTATGTAACCCTCTCCTAGATCTATAGATTTCATAGGTCATCACCCGATAATCCATGTATTATAGGATCTATTTGATTAAACTCATTCAAGTCCAAGTATCTTTAGATAGGATATATTTAAGTTAATCATATCCCATAGCTTAGCATAATTTTTAAAACCAATATATAATTTGTAGTCTAACCATATCTTCTTGCTTGATACCTTTATCTGTTTGTCTATGAAAGTTATCAACCTGCATGATACCATTCTTTGTGTTTATAAATTACATATATCAACTTGACACAATTAAATGTGCTTTACCATTTTCATTGATTAGGTAATGCACACCTTTTTATTATCCATCACTAGTGCCACCTTTTTATGAAACTATATTGTCTTGATCAATACAATATTTTTTGCTACATTCCATAAATAGCTATATGGGCCATGCCGATACCATAAATTTCCATCAGATATTATTTTTCATGTCATTTTTTTATGATCACCATTGAAAGCAACTTATCCTGGTGAAATTCTAATACACCTTTTCTCATGGCCAAGGATCTGAATGATACTCTTCCCACTTATGATGATACTTTTAGTGAGAGAAAATATTATCAATACAGTCATCCCATTTATGAGGATCCTAATTATATCACCTTTGACACTTGTGAAATATTTGAATATCCCCATGATGATCTTACTCTAGATTACCATGATTATATTTACACTTATAGTTATTTTCCTAATCATGATGATCTTAATGAGGATCCTAGTTGTCCTATATTCACCACTTTTCACATGGTTTAAAATCAATATTATGATTCACCTACCTAAAATGATGACTTTAATGGAGGTGAAAACCCTATCTTGATAGTGGATGTTCCCATTTATGATAGTTACGACATGGACATAAATCCTCTTATGATTTTCTCATATTTTCCAACAAATAAAACAATGTTGAATTTTTTTCCTTGGTGTTTACACACTTATACCTAATGATTTAGAAGCCATATAATTATTATTCATTAAACCTCTACTCAGATTTAACTAATTTTATTGATTCATTAGTTTATGAATAACACCTAATTCAAATTCCTACCACATTATACATTATAAGTTATTCTAATATTTGATCTTCTATGAAAACTCATAACTATCATACTTCAACCACTCCTAAACCACCACCAAAATCACTTATTTATAATAATCGTGTTGAACTTAATATCATTCAATTTCACCCATATTAGATCCATTGCATCAATCATAAACCAAAATGTGTCAATTTAATTTTATCTTGCAATCTACTACATTGGCCATGAAGAAAAATGTATTGATATAGTTCTTTTTTCTCCATCTCACTACATTAGTCATGCCATAAAAAGTGCATATACATTTATTTTACTTTCACTAACTGAACTTACATGACCTAGAATGTGCCAATGTAGTTTAATTTATTTCACCAAAGTATAATAACCTGGTTGATATAACAAATTTTATTTAAATGTCATCAAAATTTAACAAATTGGTTGATACATTTAATTTTAGTATTGTTTTACTAGACTATATCAACTTAGATGATACAACTAATTTCAGTAATATGTTTCTAGATTATATCAACCTAAACAATATTGTACATGATAATTTAATATTACCTCACAAAGATCTTGAAGTTACTTTAGATGCCACATTTCATGTTGTAACATAGATTACATAGATTTGTACATCACTACTAGGCCTATCATTATAAAAGTTAGCTGAAATTAACCTATATCCCACAAGTTTGGCCATATTTTGATGAGTATCTTCTTATTCTCATACATGTTGGGGCATCTTAAAATCCATCCTTTTCTTACTACACATTGAGGCACCTTATGTTTCCCATAATTCATCCTTTGTGGCATCTTACAATGGCCATTATTGATCTTATGTAATCCTTGATGCATATCACAGTGCCCTTCCTCATTATCTTGGATTAGTTATATTTCACCCTTACCATGAGTTAGCAATTAATAACCTTTCAAATGTTACAAACAAATAAATTAAGATTCAACAAAATTTCTGAGATATATATATACTTGCATTTCAAATGTTCTTCAACATAGTAATTACCATAGATTTTATTGTTATTTTGTGTCATGTTTCTTTGATTTTCTAAAATTTACATACTTTCCACCTCTTTTGGGATGATTTACATACATAATTAATTAATTTTTTGTGCTTTGGTGTTTCTATTTATAAATTATATTCACTTTAGGATCTTATTTATCAATTTTAAGGTTTATAACATTTTACATTCATCCTTTGCTCCCCTTAAGGATCTTAGCAATCACCTTCAGGTTTGTTAGGAAATCTAGCTTTTACATTAGTGAATTTGAGTATCTACAGAGTGGTAAATAGTAACTAGTTAATTTACTGAGAAGTATATAATAGTTACAGGGTGATTATAACCATATGGTTAATATGGTAAGTTTGTATTAGTTAGAATATTATATTGTTATGATATATTATTATCTATTAAAATAATATATCGTAATAGGTTTGGTTATTATAGGATTTGGGTATCAGAGAATATTGGATAAATTATAGGATACTATTTGTATATATTTGTATTATTCCCAAATTTTTATTAATTCATAGAATAGAAGAGAGTAGTATATTATATGTGTTGAAAAATATTTCTATATGATCAACTCCATTAGACTGTGCATGATTTAAATCTGTGTTCGGCTAGTCCAATATATATCATTGGTATTAAAGCATATTTAGGTAAGCTTGTGAAAGTCATGGAGATTTGACACTGGTCAAGGTGCAATGTCATAGCTTATATTTCTACCCCAAATTTATGAGTCATTGTACCATAGTCATTTTATTTTCTAGAAAAGTAATTGTTTTTGTATCATATACTTAAGATCTATAGTTGTTTACTACAAAATCAACTCTTATATCTTTAGAAATATGATTTGATAAGTTTTGGAAAACCTCCATGATAAATTCTATGATCTATTCATTCCATTCTATGTATCATACTATTTTGTGAAAAGATTTCATGAACTTGTATGATGACAAAGGGTGTTGAGATATTAAAAAGAATTGCATGTAGTTTGCTAGATGATTTAGGCTTCACAATTTGATCTAGTCAGCAATGCATCTATCTGTTGGGTGAAGTCTATGTAGTGGATGAGTAAGAGATACAAGCATTGCTATAAATATCTAAAAAAACCTCAAGAAGAAGTAAATAAAATTATTTTTTGCAATGTAAATGTTGAGCGTGCATGTTCTATCTATCTTGAATGAGAATCTACCATCTTAGCACTCAGGTTTGTTCCATTCTAATTGGATTTTGTTGTTCTACCTTCTTGTGTTCTCCATGCATAATCAAATTTGGTCCTATTTTAAAGTTTGATTTCAAAGAATGACATTAGAAGCACTGAAGAGGCCACCATCTAAGACTCTTCCATTTAATGATTCATGTATTTGAACATCTATATTATGATCCATGTATTTTATCGATTCATGAGTCCACATTTGGGCATCCATCAAATTCTCTTCCATTCTTCTCACTATGGACCTGCATGTTCATTTACATGCAAAATTTCCATTACACTTGGTCATGGATTTTTATTAGACACTGAGTTTCGTAATGCTTGGAATGCATGAGTCCTCCAATGTACTATTAAAAAAAAATGTTACATGATTACATGTAAAATGATTACATGTTGGTTAAAGGTTAGTATTCATTGGTTAGTCCATCTTTTATGCCATAGTAGTACATCTTTTTTCATATTAATTAGTTTTTTTTATTTAGTTCATTTTTATAGTTTTCTTTAAGCCATTTTTTATCTATGGTTCGCTTTAAATAAAGTTTGTTATCAATAGTCACTGACTCTTTAGTATTTTAATGTTTTTAGGATTAGTCAAGTTTAAAGTCATTTATATATTAATTTTATCAAAATAGTCCTTTTGGGTCCATAGTCATCATATATTGATATTAGAGTCAAGTCATAAAATTCAAAGTGTTTATACATCAAAAATGTCAAATTTGTTTAGGCTTAGGTGTCACATAGAGTCATTGTCAAAAATTGTAAAAATAAAAAACCATTTTCCTCATAGACACATTTTTTCTTGTACATGAATTCTATATTTTTAGGGGGATTTCTCTCAAAAAAGTCATGTATGTGAGCTACATCAACATACCACCTGAGTGAGCAGTGACATACTATATGCTAGAGAATACACAGGGGATGGAGGTCTTTCAGTGACCTCTAATCAGTCACTAATGATGGGGTCATGGTAATGATGTGGTGACTTATGTGTGTGTGTTTTTAATTTTTACTATAGGATTTAAAAAATTAGAACAAAATAATAATGCATGTTCATGTAATGTAATTTGTGTTTAAATTCCAAACATGATTCCTTCATGTGAAGACATTATGAAAAGATAAAAGCACCAATGTAAGTCCGTTCATATATATTTAAAGGGTTTTTTGGTAAATCTAGAAAACAACAGAAGGTGAATAGTAGACAAAGGAGTTCTTGTTCATGTCAATATTTGTGGTAAACCTATAAAACCATGGAAGGAGTGAGGCTCTCTTTATATCAAGATCATGATCCACA
Organism: Torreya grandis; assembly: GCA_037957365.1. Classification (NCBI taxonomy): domain Eukaryota; kingdom Viridiplantae; phylum Streptophyta; class Pinopsida; order Cupressales; family Taxaceae; genus Torreya; species Torreya grandis. The sequence continues at coordinate 1,131,073 of JARHVA010005400.1, forward strand.
TAGTTTGGCATTCTATAAGAGGTGAGCATACTACAGATAAGAGTGTGAATGTTTTTGCACCATGTAAAAACTATGTGGGGTATGTTAAGAAATCTAGCTCTTACATTAGTGAATTTGATTATTTATGGAGTGGTAAATAGTAACTGATTAATTTATCGAGAGGCAAATAATAGTTACAGGGTTGTTATAACCATATGGTTAATACAATAAGTTTGTATTAGTTAGAATATTACATTGTTGTGATATATTTTTATTTGTTATATAAATATATCACAGTAGGTTTGCTTTATTACAAGATTCAAGTATGAGAGAATATTCAAGAAATTATAGCATTCTATTCCTATATATTTGTATTATTCCTGAATGTTTATTAATTCAGAGAATAGAAGAGAATAGTGTATTATTTATGTTGAAAATTATTTTTGTGTGATCAACTCTATTATATTGTGAATGATTTAAATTGTGTTTGGCTCTTCCAATATCTATCAGGTTTTATATAATTTTTTACTTACACCATTTTTTCCATTTTATTCTTTGGTAAATTTATAATCGGCCTTAGATTCCTTTAGGATCTTAGGTATCACCTCCATATGTCATATCATTTTTACTTACACCATTATTTTCATTTTTATTCTTTGTTATCTTTACATTCAGCTTTAGAATTACCTAAATATCTTAGGTATTATTCTTTGGGCTGATATCACTTTCACTTACACCATTATTTCCTTTCTGGTTCTTTGGTACATTTACAATCAACCTTAGATTCACCTGAGGATCTTGGGTATCACCTTCAAGTTTTATATCATTTTACTTACACCATTGATTCTTTTTTTGGTTCCATGGTATGTTCATAATTGTCATTTTTTATTTTGTGTAGCTTAGGTAACACATTTGTGTTTTATTTTTATCACATTTATGTCATCATTACCATTATTACCTTAGTGTCCTTCTAATTATTTCACCCTTATTTACTTTCCCCCAATTTTGGGATGACTACTACTTTTACAAGTGTTTGTGCTACATCTCTTTTAGGATAATATGGATTCATTAGTGACATTATTATCATAAATTTTACTAATCCTTTTTGAAGCATTATTTTCCTTCCTTGTGATCAACTATAAACATAGTAATCATTGAGTCATTTTTATTACATGGATGGACCTTCCATAATCCCAATTTATCCTTTATTTCCTTTCACTTGAGGTACACAGAGGTCAATTTTGAGATTAAACACTTATATATGGGGAAAGTCTACTAATCTTTAGAAATCATAGTGTTTAAGTTATCTCTTTTCACATCCAATTGTAATTTCTCTTGTGTTTGATACCTATTTCATCTATGTTTGGTTTTTTTAATGTGTGTGGAAGAGGAACATAAAAATGAAGATAAATACTATTAGAATAATATCAAAAGACAAATTATATATTAAAATTCATATCGCACTAAAATTGTCATATTTTTTTGGCACATATCCTATCTTAATCAAAGCTCAAACTCCATAGTTGGCCTCAAGATAGAGCTGAGGTCCCTTAGGGTGTAATAGGATAATATACTAGGGTAGGAGGTCTTATATAAATACATCATTATATCTTCAACCAATATAGATATATATAATTTCTCACATAAGCACACAAAATTTATATTAGGCTGATGATTCTGTATGAGGTCCTTAGAAGAAGTGAACATATTATGGGAAGGTAGGATAATTTTAATTTCATGCATATATCATTCATGGAGTGACCTTTGTATTTCATTTGTTAGCACAATATTTGTGTTTACTAGTTTGAGTGTCTTAGGTCCTTGATGTTAATAATTCATATCCTTGACCACTTGTCTAGGTTACCTCATTCTTGCTAATAATTTCCATATCATGCATGTGGATCCTTGAAATCCTTCTTTACATCATATTTTCTCTAATATACATTTCATAGGTATCACTTTTCCCTGGTCATAACCTTGATCACATTTATATCACATTATTATCATTTTCATGACACTTGGATTTTTTGTTTGTTAGTTATTTTATGATACCTATGGAATCGAACAATGCCTTCCTAAAATACCCATCACATTTGGCTTCCACACCATCTTAGGGTCACTTTGAATCTAAAAGATTTGGACTCATAGTTGCACACCTTACACGAGGAAATAGTTTTTCAAAATCCAATTTGGTCAGTACTTAGGCATTTTTAGGGTCTAAGTATTGAACCTAGTGATTTTAAGGCATAAATTTTGCAATTTATGCCCATCTTTGGTAAACATATAATAATTTTTAGGTTGTTATGCCTTTCAGATTGCTTCCTAGTATTTATAAGAGTCCTAAGTTTGTCAAAATTGAAGTTTTCAAACCACTCATTTCAAACATGATCAATGGTGGTGTGACTAGGGTAACATAGGTCACAGTGATGACCTACACACATCAAGTGACCACTTTGTGTTAATTTCACTTACTTATCATCCCTCCCTCATCCCTGATCACTTCCTACTCATCCATCATCATCCTAGTAATTGTATCCTCAATCCTCATTGTCCCTAATCACTCCCTGTTTGACCCTCATCAACCTTGATTACTCCCTCATTGACCCTCACTATCCCTCATCATCCCTAATAACTCATTCCTCATCCCTCATAATTCCTAATCACTTACTCAATGAACCTCACCATCCCTCATCATATTTAATCACTCCCTCATCATACCTAATCACACCCTCTTTATCTCTCACCATCCCTCATCATCCCTAATCACTCCCTCATTGTCATTAATCATTGATTAACATACCTAATCACTCCCTCTTCATACCTAATTATCCTTAATCACTCACTTATTGACCCTTATCATTCTTCATAATTTATAATTGCTCCCTCATCATCCCTAGTCATTGCCTCATTAACCCTCACCATCCCTCATCATCCATAATCACTACTTCACCATTCCTCATAATATCTATCACTCCTTCCTCATCCATCATCTCCACTAATAACTTCCTAATTAACCCTCACCATCCCTCATCAACCCTAGTCACTCCCTCATCCTCCCTAATCACTTCCTTCTTGATCCTCACCATCACTCATCATCCCTAATGAATACCTCATCATCTTTACTTAATTCCTCATCATCCCTCCTTATCATTAATCACTCCATCCAATACCTTTATCATGATATTTTTTTGGGGTTTAAAAATGCCAGGCGCTCCATGTGGATATTTGAGTGCTCTCATAAAATATAAGACATAGTGATCAAAATAATGCAAAGGCAAATTTGAAATATAAATAATTAGCACCTATGAAATATGGGCCTATTAGAAATGATGTAATTCACAATTGAAAATCCACCATAAAAAGAGAAGTAATTCAAACCATCATAGCACCAAAAATGGGTAGTAAATATGAGGATCACCTAGCTATGTGATTTCAAGCATATAGGTCTATGTTTTTTTTTTTTTAATGTATGCAACTTCAATCATAATGTAATCCTACACATAAAACCCAAAAAAGTACCTATCAATATTATTCTTCACCTTGTGATCAATCAAACGAGTCCAATTAGTGTCTAGGTTATGGAACCATTATAAATTGTATTTACTCTAAATAAAGCATTCAATTATTCTAGGTCTAAAGTAATAATATTAAAGCCTGGATATCCATGTTGCTTAGATCTTAGGAAAATCACACCATAATATCTATATATGAGTAGAGATAATCTCTTGGTCATGCACTCATAGTGTAACATATTATTTTTACAAACTCACGTATCCAAAAAATAACCAATACTCAAGATCCCTTTGACTAGGAAACCATATTAAAATTTTATGATCCCAACAACAAAACCATTATTAGAAGTGGTCCTTGGAATTAATCATCATAACATGATAACTATTTTAGGACCTTAAGGACTTCAACGAAAATCATAAGATTTTAAGTTATCCTGATGGGTTATATGATTATAAGATGCACTAAAATACATTAACATTTCGTAAGGATTTATTACAAAGGCAATACTAAAAAAATTATCATGCCTATCTTAGAATCATTCATAGAACAAAAGTTTCCTCTTCACTAATTAATAAAAAATCAAAGTAGAAAATATGGTGAGGATACATTATTTTTTAAATAGTAAATACTCAAGACACAAGATTGATTAGATTCTCACAAATGAAAGACTTATATTGATTTTTTTTTCTAGAGAGCTAACATATCAATTTACACATGTTAGATATATATAAAATTTTAAGATAATATGACTCTTCACCTTCTGTACTTTCATTTCCTATTCTTTTAATTCTAACATAGATGTTCATTATTTGATTATTTTTATTGACTTACATGAACAATTACATCATCCAAAATATATAAAAATGTACATATGTTTTGCATACAAAATTATGCAAAACTACATGTGATACATACTTCATATCCTCCTACTAACACAAACCATTACATTATATTTAGATAATAATCACTCAAATATCAAATGTTTTAGAGGGTAGCGCAGTTCACCTACTTACTAGTGTACTCTATCTTTTCTCTTTAAATTTCAAATGTTTCATAGATCTATTTTACTTAAAATTTTATTTCATTTATGGGAATTTATTATTGCATATTTTAATTTAGGATTGCATGGACATAATTAGACACTTGGATTATTTTATCAAATGCAAAGTATCATTATACATTAATGAATACAATCTCTTTATCCTTTTAATCTATAAATTTGAATACTATAATAAAATGGGGGCATTACAAATATAAATCTAGTAAATTAGGAACATGACAATGTCAGATTTGACATATCTTAACCATACATGACTTATGTGTACATATATGACTCTTGCACATTATTCTCTCGTATCCATTTTCCTTCTGTGGGCTTAGTCTTCATGATTTTATTATAACCACTTATATCAATTTCCTAGTATGTGTCTAATCTACCTATTATCCTAATTAGACTATCTCTTGACCATCAAATTAATGTTTCCTAATTTTTTGATGCCTTGGGTCATACTCAACCAACTTCAGTTTATTGAAGCCATCAACCTAAGTTTTATATGGCTATGTGTCCTTTAACAATCATCTTCCAATTCAATTCAGATCTATGGGTTGGCTCATATGTTTCACATTTCAGTGGTGTGAGAATATACCCCAAGAGTCACCTATTTAAATATGCTAGGCCTAAATCTATTTAATATCTAGAACTTATCAAGAGTAAATATATTATTCACTTGCACATTGGGAGAAACATCCCTAAAGCTTTAAAATCATAAATCAATGACAAGGAATAGGACCTATTCAATTTTGAATCATCCTCAAGCCAAGTTAAATTAGGCAATTATAAAGAATTAAAGGCTAGATTAATTTTTTGCATCCACACTAAAGGTGAACTATTTCACACTATACCTAATTGGAAGAACTACACATAACCCATTACATTATATTTAGAGCATAATCACCCAAATATCCAACATTTTAGAGGGTAGCACAGTTCACCTTCTTACTGGTGTACTCCATATTTTCTCTTCAAATTTCAAATGTTTCATAGATTTATTTTACTTAAAAAATTATATCATAAATGGGCATTTATTGTTGCATATTTTAATTTAGGTTTGCCTAGACAAAGTTGGACACTTGGAGCATTTTATCAAAGAAAAAGTATCATTATATATTAATGAATGCAATCTATATATCCTTTTACTCTGTGATTTTCAATACTATAATAAAATGGAGGAATTATAAATATAAATCTATCAAATTAGGAACTTGACAATGTCATCTTTGACATATCTTAACCATACATGACTTATGTGTACGTATATGACTCCTGCACATTCTTCTCTAGTATCTATTTTCCTTCTGTGTACTCAGGGTTCATAATTTTATCATAAACACTTACATTAATTTAATAGTATGTATCTAATCTACCTATTATCCTAACTATACTATCTCTTGACCATAAAATTAGTGTTTCCTAATTTTTGGATGCCTCAGGTCATCGTCAACCAACTTCAGTTTATTGAAACCATCCACCTATGTTATGTATGTTTTTGTGTCCTTTAACTATCATCTTCCCAATTCAATTCATTCTTATGGGTTGGCTCATATGTTTCACATTTTAGTGGTGTGAGAATATAGCCCAAGAGTCACCTATTTAAATATTTTAGGCCTAAACTTATTCAATATCTAGAACTTATCAAGAGAATATCTATTATTCACTTGCACATTGGGAGGAACATCGCTAAAGCTTCAAAATCATAAATCAATGACAAGGAATAGGACCTATCTAATTTTGAATCACCCTCAGGCCAAGTCAAATTTGGAAATTATAAAGTCTTAAAGGCTAGATTACTTTTTCCCATCCACACTAAAGGAACACTATTTCACACTATCCCTAACCGGAATAACTACGCATGGTTTAAGCCATATTCAAATTAATGGAAATGTAGGAAATGCTCAATAACCCCATAGGGGATGGTTAGGATCAGCTCAACCCATATTTTTCATTCATAACAAAATTACTCCATAAGGTAAGGATATTAGGCCTTCACTTGATGTTGTTTTACAAATTCTTGATTCTGATAATATTCACAAATGGATTGCCCAATATACTTTTATTGATTATATTATAAAATAATGATTAGAAAGTGGGTGTAATCTTCATGGGATAAAGCTTGATGTAATCCAAAAATATGACCAAGGGTTTATTTTTATTTTGTTGTGTAATTGATTCTCAACATATTTTTGACATTTTAAAGCATGGTCATTGGTTTAATAAGGATTATCTACAATTTTCCCTCACGGAGCTATGATTTTTTTGTTTAATAGCATTCTACCCATAAGGTCCCAATTTGGGTGGAATTCCCTTGTCTTCCTTTTCCTTATTGGCCTCTCTTTGTCGAATTACCCTTTTGCTTAGTTTAACTTATTTATCACGAGCCAACTAGTTTCTATTCAATTCATCCTAAAAAATGTGTCTGCATCGAGGTTGATCTCTCAAAGAAATTCAAGGAAACCATTGATATTCATATTGGAGATACATGCCATGTCTAGTGAAGTTTAATTATTAATTTGTGTAATACTTACTTTTACTTCCAATCCTCTAAATAAAAAATCATGGATTTCTATTTTCTATTTTCTCATGTCACTTTGATCTCAAAAATAGTAGTTGAAATATCTAAATGAAATGTTGAAGATTTATTGATCACTCTTTCTAGCTGAAAATATGACTAATAGCATCTATGTGTAAAACCATAATGGGGGTGCTTCAAGTAGTAAAAAAGTGGATTCAAACCCTAAATTTGATATACATTCTCAAGATGTGTCTAAGTCAATCATGGTGATATCTCAACCTTTTTTGAAGCTCACTCGTAGCCAATTCCAAGCCTCTAAGGAGATGTTGATGTGATGTTTTTATAGCACCCCTTTGGTAATAAACTATGCAAGACTCTACGTTATTTTAAATATGCTTCCCTTTAGAAGGCATATGTTCAACATTCTTGTAGTTCAACTCAAGAAACAGAGGAAGGATAAGTTTTGATTGAAAAAAATCCGTCTTCTCCAACTTGTCAATTTCATTCATATCAACTTAAAAAACATTTTTGAAAAATAGTTATGGATCCATCCTTAAATCCCTATGATTTATGAATTTTTATTCATGGACTATATGTGATCTTACAAACCCAAGTTCCCTCTAAATAATATTAAAATAGAGGCACAACCCATTGGAAACTATTTCAAGCACAATGTAAAGGGGGTCAATAATGTTCTCTCCAAAGAAAGTAAAAATTAAGTCACCACTAAGAGAGCTTATAACAATGAATACAAAATATGGCTTCTTGGCTCAGTCTTATGGGCATGTATTTCATGCTCAACATCATACCTGAATATTTGAACATGGACCTCACTACCTTCGTTTTGGAAAGAAAACCCTATTAAAGGAAAAAAAAATGATATGGAACGAAAGAACAACACCATAGACTTGGACCAAATTTTAGAATGAAATTACGCTTCACTATGAGAATTAATGAACCAAGGACTTCTTTTAACAACTCTCCATGTTAAGGAAAATGAGGTCATTTACAATGTAAAATTCACAATACCTCAAGTTGTTAATTAGAACTTAAAATTTGAAACCCTAAAAGAAGTTGTATCTTTACGTTGGAGGCTTGAATGAGGGTGTTCAAAATGAATTGAGGGTTATTAGAACTGTTATTGCTCAGGAAGCTTTGAAAATAACATTAATTTGGAAAAGAAGAACCCCTACCTATAACTTCAATTCCAAGGTCTGACATAAGTGCCCAAAATGGAAGAGTCAAATTACCTGGGAGGAAGAAGTTCCAGATCATGAGCAGCCAAAAGCTCAAAACATATATGTGTTTCATTACATGCAGTACATGGGATCAATACTCCTCAAACACTAAAATAGAAGGCTACATCAAGAGCAAAAGGGTAATGGTATTTATTAATTTGGGGAGCACGCACAACATCATTGATCGAAAGAGGGCATCTGAACTAGATTTGTTTTGTTACCCAATGTTTAGTAATTAACTTATGATAGCTGGTGAAAAGGATATTGCATTTGGTGGGAAATGCTAGAGTGTAAAGCGTTTTATAAATGAGTTCAGATATGTACACCATATCCTTAGGAGGTGATGCTGTGGTCTTCAGAGTACAATGGTTGAGACAACAGAGAACTATCTCCATAAACATTCATGAGATGTCCCTACGGTTTACAAAAGAGGGAAGAGAGAAAAAAATCACATGCATCAAAGCTCCACGCGCCATAATCATTGGTCTGTAAACAAACATATTTACCTTGGCAAAATGTGAGGAACTCCAGCAAGTGGGTTTCTTCTTGCAATCCATTATCACCAAGAATTCAAGCTTACAAGCTCACAAGACCGTGAAAACTATCCATCAAGCTATCTTCCTTGTTCTGCAATCTACAATTTCTTTTCCTATGCTAAGTTACAATTCTGAACTCCATCTTCAGCTGCAAATCCGAAACCAATTCAACAGCCAGCATACTAATCGCTCTAACTTCCAATCTGGTCGATTGGATTTCATTTGTCTTATCTGGGACGGTTTCAGTAACAATCAAACATCTAATTCATGTTTTGGTGAGAGTTTCTCTATGATCAATTCTTTTTAGGACGGGCTAGGGCATGACAAAATTCAATCATGCAAATATTTTTATGAGGCCAACGCATTCTCTAATCATGCAAATGCCTTTCTTTTTATGAGGCCAATGCAATCTCTAAATAGCCACAAAGCATAAAATGACATTTTCAGATGCAACAGGACATGTACATTTAGCAGCTTTTACCTAGAGACCCTCTCTTTGTTTGAGGGATTGCATTCAGAAACCATTTTAACTTGGATAATTTTTTATATACGATTCTTACTATACTTTTAATTGCGGCACTAGTTTCTTTACCAAGGGTATGTTTTTCCTTATTTCTGATGTATGCATTATTCCACTATTAATAATTGCGGCTCTGATTTCCTTACCAAAGGTATGTTTCCTTTTCCTACGGATGCATTATTCCCCCATTAATTTTAGTCAGAGCTCCTTTTCGTCTTGAGAAGGAGGTTGAGATTCTGCACATGCCTCGAAAGATGTGATGGATTCTCAATGTGAAAGAATTTTAGCTAGAAATTAATTGTATAAACCTTTGGTTTGCAGGTGCCTCAAGCTGCATTGAAGATTTACGGACCTATGTTCAAAGAGGCAGCATCTCCTACGGCTTGCAATGGACTGACGGTAAAATGATTCAACCAAAAGTTCCCTTGGTCGGACAGCATGGCCGTGTCTAGTGTCGAATCTCTTAAGAGGCCTAACAGGTTTGTGTCTACAGCTAGCCAATAAATTTAATTATTGATTTAAAAAAAATCCTCTCTTCTGTACATTTTTGGATCATACAATTGAAGGTGTGGCTTCATGTTATACCAGAGGTCTTTTCCTTATTTCATGGAGAAATCATCCTATTTTATGGGGAATTTATCCTCTTTGTTATTAAGTTTTCTACCATTCTGTAACTGCCATGTAGGACCCGTTTTGCTTCTGGGAGCTCATTTCCCAAAAACTGTACATATCCATGATCAATATTACCATATGACCAAATTTCTCTTTCCTGTGGACTTTGTGAAGTTTTTTGATGGTACTGCCTGGGGTTTTTTTTCGTCTCTCCTCTTACGCCAGAGTCTTTTCTCCACCTACAGAACGCAAATGAAGTTATATTAGGCCTTCGAGATTTGGCCAGCCAATAGATTCCATGCATGCCAGTGCCGAATCTTCAATCGACTACAATGCAATGCTTTAGGTACCATGCATAATTATATTTCATGGTTTTCTTCGGTTGAATGAGGTGGTGAATTAAATATATGTTTCAAACATTTGTTTGAGTTAGCTTTGTGGTAAGCGTGTATGGATAGATTCCTCCAAGGTGCCCTGTCTAGGTTTATTTGCAGTGTATAATCTTGTGAAATTTTTCAATTTAGAATAAGCATCACACAAGCATTGTGATTTACACCAAGTTGTCCTTTGCCCTAATACTGATAATTATGAGCTCTTCCCCCTTCCCCAGTATTGCAATACATGCAAATTTTACCTATGCAATATATCTCAAAAAGTTAATATTGCACCTAAAAGGCTTTTTTTGTGTTTTTTTTTTTGAACTTGCCATGTTCTATCATGACTTTGATCTGGTAGAGTCTACTTGACTAGTTCATCTCTTCTCCATGACCCTTCTTGTCTCCTTGCTTCGTGTTTTTGATTTTCTTCTTTCAATTCCGTTAATACCTTTTTCCCATTTCTTTCTAAAATTGTAATTTTTGTCTACTTATTATTATTCTTAAACATATCTCTTTCCCCCCCCCGTCCCACACACATTCACATTACAATTCAAACATCTCTCTTATTTGTTTCTTCTGACATCTTTTTAGCTTAATGTCATCTTTGTTTGATGACTTGCTCACTGCTCCCCGCGCCCCCACTACTGCCCCTGATTGGCCCCTTTCAATATATAACAATTTTACCTCAACACATTTATGTCACTTGTTTTATTTGTTATCATAGTTGAAACATAAATGATTTTATCATTTCTATTTAATTTTTAAAAGAGTCAATCTAGTAAGTTGATGGAGTGACTATGGTAGAGTAGTTTGATCTATTTTAGTAGTGAATCCCTATTGCATAACAAATATATTTCTTCTGACCTATGTTAGAAGATAATGGAATTTGATATAAAACTTGGATTAATCATGCAAACATCGAGTTGGATGTTATATTTGAGGGCACCCAAGAATATGTCATTCAAGCTATCCTCTATGATGTCATCTACATGCAAATATAGGTTCTAAAATTAATAAATATAATTCTTGACAATCTGGGTTATCTCAGTGTTGCTAAATGGAAAAGTAGTTTTTTGTTACAGGGTTGTGATGGTGCATCTAAACCTCAATATTAAACACTCAACATGTAATAATAAGAGCCTTAATTTTATTTTAAGCACATAAACATCTATATCAAATGGATTATTTGGATCCAATTATAAAGATGTCATGACCAACTTTTTGCACATCAGGTTTGATGTAATTCAAATAATTTTTTTCTTTGATTGATCTATGTGACAAGATCCTTACCATCAAGCTTTTGTAAGTTTTAATTTTTTTAGCATGCTATTTGAACTTGTATTTGAGTTGGGAGAACTTGTGTGGCACAATTGAGAATTATTGGATGATAGTATTGTCAATAGAAAAGCCAAGATAATATCCAATGTCAATTAATGTTGCTAAAATCTCCCTTCATTACATCCATGTTACCTTTGACCACATCTAGATCTTCTTTTTTAACCATGCTTTGCATATCTACCTAAAGTTGGGTGACCAACCCATAAACCCCTATATCATAAGCTTCACAATCCATGTCTTCCTTAATATGTATTTTTACTGGAGTGAATTTATTATTTTTTGTGGCCTTTAGTGCTTGTAATCGTTGTGCGCAAATTCCAGGGTGTAGGCTTTGTAAATTTAGTGTGTAGGGTTTCAAAGTCTAAAAATTTATAGTTAAATCTTACACCATTAAAATCATCTTTTCAATACAAATCCAATGACAAATAATTTTCATAAAGGTGGGGAAAAATATTATCCTTTTAAAAATTTAAAAAAAAATTCAAACAATACTACATTGATAGATTTATAAGAAAATGTTGTGTTGTAGAACCTTTCCCAAATCGAATATCTAATACCACTTGTATTGAAAATAAATGAAGACAATTCACAAAAATGGGTGTAAATTTGAATATCAAGCATAGATCAACAATAATATATCACAATAATAAGAGTAGAATAAGTAGATCCATATAAATTTTGAAAAATTAGCAAAATACTTGATAAATGTTATTGAGCCACTTCAAAGGGGCAACTTGCAAAACCATGCAATAAGAACAAAAATCTTAACATGTTCCTTAGGAAGTAAAAACTACCTATTATAGATACCCTATTAAGTTTATGTTTATTTCATAGGTCAACCATGCTAACAATATGAGAATATAGAGAAATGTGACAAGATAAGGTATAAGGTTATGTAGCTCATATAATAGACACACGTATTCCTAGAAAGTTTATAGGTTAATTACATCACATAAAGCTTCATAGAGGCATTTAAATGAAAATTATTGATCGATAACTTATTATAAAATAACTTAGGCATGCACATTACTAAATAATTATTTCAAATAATTTAAATGGTTTTAGTTATCTACATACTTGTGTCAGTATAAGGTCTAAGTGGATGTTCATGTAGTTCCACTTGATATCTAGGGAGTGAATATGAAGCCCTATCTCTCACATGGGTAGGAATGACACTCACAAAGCACTATAATTATATTTTTTCTTTAATTCCAAGCATGCAATATATGTAATTATAGTTCCTCAAGAGGTTTCCCATGCCAGTTTACTTTATAAGTTTATCCCTTTTGCAATATTTTAACATCAGTAATAAAATAGAATCCGATCAAATAATTCTTCCTATCAATTATGCAAACTAAAGACATGATCCTACTCATATGTGTTTGTTTAAGTGATCTAAAAATTTACATACCTAACTTTCTCATCAATGGTACAAGACAAAATCAATGGACATAATAAACCCACTACCAATTGTGACCTTATGTCAGATTGTAATTAAATCTCAACCATTCTTTTATACTAGTCTCAGGGCACTACTTCTAATATGAAATTCCAAACATAGTACTTAAGGGTGTTCATTTAAATATTTTTTCTCTTTCCATTTTTGTTATTTGTAATCATTTCCTAGTAATTATAGTCTATTTCTAAATAATTTAGATTTAAATATTGTTCAATATTGTATCATCATAAATATATATTTTACTCTTTTTTAATACTTAATACATAGTGTAATTACCTCTAAACTATAAATAGTTAAAACAATATTATTATATATTATTCACATTATCCTCCAGACATGGGGTTGGGGTTACTTTTTAATGGACCCCCTTTGTCAATTGTATTAAACAACCTCCCCTTCATATTTTTAAACTTAATTACAATATTTCTTGTAAAACCACTATAATTACACATGAGTCATGCTATTTTGTCATGATTAAATCTTTTTTTATGACCTCAATTTTAGGATTTCATTCTTCCTAATTTTAACATGGTCAAATCAATAGAGATGGTAATAGATTTATTACTTAAGTTCAAGGGTTTATCCCCATCATTGAAATAGATTGTAGTAATTTAAAATCTTGTAATAATAAATAAACTATTTAAAATAACTCAATATTAATAAGAAATTAATGAATTTAACATGTTATGAATAAATTTAACATATTACTTTTGGAATGATTTACATTATATTAGAAAAAAAATACAATTACAAAAGGTTTCAAAGTAAAGAAATCAGACACATCACAGCTCGAATTCCCTACCAAAGGAACAATCCAACTTCGAAACCTAAAATCAGTCAATCAAGGCATGGCCCAAAAAATTACAATAAATAAGAGAAAAAAATTATGCACAAATTACAACACCAAGAGGTGGAGGTAGAGGATCATCCTTGGGAAGTGTCATCCAAGTGTGTGGCTCCTTATCAAGAATATTTGGATCATTCTAGCCATCAAAAGATTTAGCATGAATAGTTATAGGCCAAACATTAGTTAGCTATGTAGGGTCAACAATGCTAGTCAAAGACTGCTATGAAGGAGAAATATCAAACTTTCCATGAGAAATGTTTCCCCTATTTATAGATCGACCTTTAATTTCATGCCTTCTGTGAGGAGGAGGTGATGGACTGTGGGGCGGGCCATCAGGCAAAACCCTACTCATGGTGTAATGGGCACTCCCCTAGTGGTTGAGGTGCTCCTGCAGGTGGTTAAGGTCTAGATCCATATTTTCCACTTCATATTGAATTTGCAAATATATTTTAGAAATAACATCAACCTTTTCATTAGTATATAATGAAATTACATGTCTCATGATTAGAAATAACACTGTTCTTGTCTTTCCATAGCTGAAAGAGAATAATAGAATGGAATAATTTACATAGAAAGGAAATAGAGGATAGCCAACTATAATAATCACCAGAGAGTGTCTATCTCAAAGAAAAAGGCTAAGGTTGATAAGGCTAAAATAATGAATAAATCAATTTCTAGGCAAAGTAAGCTTTTAAACAAAACCAGAACATATGCTTAAAGGATTTTGGATGCTTGAAAATTGGATAGAAGGGCTGGGGAATGTAGAGATGGAGCAATCTATTATTGAAAGGAAGTCATTTATAAATTAAACACAATAAAAAATTAGCCAGCTTGGGCTCCAAGACAAGTTACCACACACGATCTAGATGGTTGAGCCAAGTCCTGGGAGAGGATTGGAGACCCCAATTCTTTTTTATTTTGCCTAAAGCTAAATACAAGGGACACATCACTATTGGGAATTAGTCCTAAAATTTATGTATGAAAATAAAATAATATAGATAATTGTAAGTGATTTATTTAAATCATGTAGAACAGGGGTTTATGATAAGTTATTAGGACATTTTATGGGATTAGTTTTATCTCCTATTTTTTAGGAAATTGTAGTCTTATAAATGTAACATATTACATTTGAATAATGATGTCTTTGAGATTGATCGATAATTGTTTTGTGCTCTGCACATATCAGAACCTTTTGCTCTTCACCATTAATGTGGTAAATCCTATCAATGATATCAGAGTAGGTTCAATGGACCTCTTTGCAATTTTTGGCCTTGATCATAATATGGCTAATCGGTGTGGACCATGTGAGAAAGCAATGCAGACCATGAGCAATTCTGCTATCAGTTGTGTGAGTATTAAATTATATTATAGATTTGTGTGAGTATAAGTTTTTTGAGTTTGTTTGGATTTGCAAACTGTAAAATTTTTGGGTCTTCTGTGTATTGGCCATACTTATGTGTTTGCATTCAGGATCAGAATTCATTCTTTGCTTTAGCAAAGCCCTGTGCAACATTGGAAAGGTCGATATATTTCTTTGGCATCAGCTTCGAACCTGTACTCTGCATATATCCTCCTTGTTCGGCAAAGATATATAACAATTTAACTTGGTGTTTTATGTTTTGGTTCAACATTACAAGGCATCAGATCTAATCTGCTTAAGATCCACATTGAATAATTGGATTCGATCCCTCTGTTTGGAATATTTATAATGTTTCTGGTTACCATAGGCCATACAACTCAAAATTGGTCTCGATTCATGTTGCATGGTTTGTAATCTTGCATTCGAGTTTGATTCTATATAGATCTCTTTACATTTGTTTATGGATCGAATTTGGCATCCACATTGGAAGCAACACTATTTGTATTTTGCTTCATTACATTTGGATCCATTGTATTCGATATAATTTTTTTACAAGGAGATCCGTCAAAACCCATAACCTGCAGTCCTCTCCGTGGCTCACTCCAATCTCCAATGTCGGCAGCCTCTATCTACAGACTCTGTCGCCATCATCCTCTGCCCAACATCATGGATTTGATTCGATCCACAAATGGCTGCATGGCATTCATCATGTTTCACTCAGGCTTGTCACTCCTGCGGCGAAGACATCTAGTTTGGCAGAATTAACGGCATAAAATCCATTTCTGCCTCACATGACACTCATCTCAGTTCCCAACACTGTCACTCACTTGAATCGTGATCTAACGAGCTCTATCTCCTCAGCCACGGCATATCTAATCCATAGAAGATCAAAACTGCCGACATTCATGCAACCATCTATCTCTGCACTCATATCGGTTGTGAATATTTTTAGAAGTATTTTTAGGTTTAGTTTTATTATGAGTCATAGTTTGTTATGGTAGTAAATTAATATATAATTACTTTTGTAAATGTTTAATTTCTAATAATATCTTTACCTATATTAGAAATTTTTCATGTCAATTAGTTTTAGCGGTTTGTTTTAATATTTAGATTAAAATAGATTTGTTTATGATATTGGAATAACAATGTAGACTATGTGGAATTCCATTATCATTGTTTTTATATATTTGGACGTATTTTTAAGCGAATCTGACATCCACATTTAGGGGGCGCATTTTTAGGTGTATGTTAGAACTAAAGGAGGGATGTTGGGAATTAGTCATAATATTTAGGTATAAAAATAAAATAATATAGATAATTGTAAGTGATTTATTTAAATCATGTAGATTATGGGTTTATGATAAGTTATTAGGACATTTTATGGTATTAGTTTTATCTCCTATTTTTTAGGAGATTCTAGTCCTATAAATGTAACACATTACATTTGAATAATTATGTTTTTGAGATTGATCAACAATTGTTTTGTGCTTTGCACATTTCAGAGCCTTTGGCTCTTCACCATTAATGGGGTAAGTCCCATCAATCACTTGATAAAATAGCACGAGAGAGTGGCTCTTGAAATGCATATCGTAGTTCCCCCTGTAGTCCTTCAACTAGGACCTAGGAGGTTGCAGTCTATGTTTATGAAATATAATATCAAGTAACAACTATTGAATTCGAAGAATATAAGGTAAGTCTACATTGTTTAATTAGAACTTGATTTTTAATATTGAATAGTGAGAATCCCTTTATGAAATATTCATATAGCTTTAATATTAGGTAATTCAGCTAGGGGAATAGTGGAAGCAATAAGAATACGGGACCACCATAAGCTATGGTCATTAAAAGATAGCCATATGCAAAAACCAACCCCACCCACTTCAAGTGGGTTTCGGTGGATTTAAAATCCTTCCAAATGATTTTGAGCACAAAAGATCCTAAAATATTGATAGGAACCGTAGTGATGACAAGGGATTGGAAGCCAATATTTTACCAATTAGTTTTACCATAAGGAAGGCCTATAGAGATACAATGTTTTAGCATAATTTTTGAAGATTCATTTCCCTCTATAGTTTAAATAGTCCACTTAGCACTCAAGGTGATTCTTTATCAATAGGTGTTAATGATCCCCATACCACCTTTACCACAAGGGAGACAACAAATACCCCAGCCCACTTGATTAAAACCTTGGGCATGATTGGAATTGGCCGAGAGGAAGTCTCTAAGGTTTTTGGCTAGAGCACCATAAGAGGCCTTGGAGGGATCCCAATACAAATAATAGTAGACATGAGTATCGGCCAAGATTTTGGTCTAAATATGAAACTTACATACTAGAGATAAGGGCTTAGTAATCCAATATTCAATCTTATTGAGTGATTATTACAAATGCATGGCCAGAGAACTATCAAAAGTAAATGGGATGCCCAAGAATTTGAATTGTCCCCTTGATTAATCTATTTCTAATTATACTTGTGAAGCCACTTAGGCATAGGCATCATGCTTTGTCGAAAACATTATGTTTTCCTCCATTAGAGGCTAGAGCTAGAATCTAGATAGAAAGTGTCAAGGCATTGGATAACTTCATTAAAGGTAGCTTCTTATTATTTGAGTGTAAGGAAGGTGTTATACACAAAGTGCCCATTGACAGGTTTGAAGGTGCAGTCTAGTAAAATAATGCCCTGAACAAGACCTTGAAAAGTTATGGAAGGCATGAGATAACCCAGGGATTCAATAGATAACACATAAAGTGTCAGATCAAGGGGATAACCTTGGAGAATAAAGAATTTAAGCTCAATCCCCTCAGTTTTATGCCCATTAATAGTGACGTAGGTTGAAGCATCATGAATCAATGTTTACATATCATAAATGAAGTAGCGGCCAAAGCCAAGAGTCTTCAGCATGGAAAGAGTAAATTGCCACCCTTTTCTATCATAGGCTTTTTAAAAGTCTAGTTTAATAAAAATAGTTCTCTAAAGAGAAGAACAAGCCCTAGCCATGCCTTCCTAGACTACAATAAGATTATCCAAAATATAGAACCATATAATATAATTTGTTTGCTCTAGTCTAACAATGATAGATAAAATGTGCCAGAAGCAGTTGGTGAGAGATTTAAAAAGAATATTGTAATAAACATTAAGTAAGGCTATCGACTTTCAACTGGTAAACAACTCAAGATCCCTAGATTTAGGAATGAATTTAATATAACCTTGGGTAATCATGGTTTGAAGAGTTTGATTCCACAAAGGATTCTTTATAGACTTGTAGTAAATCTAGTCTAGTAAACTCCTAGGTGGATTTGTAAAGTTCACATTGGAAGCCATCGATGCTAGGAAATTTATCATTGCTCATGCAATGCTGAGCTTTTGTGACCTCCTACAAGGAGAGTGAGACATCAAAAAGCCATTGATCGTCATGAGTAAACTTATGAGACACCACATCAAGGCATTTTTGAAGTGCTTGAATTCACTCAACTATGTAAGGTTGAGCTTGAAAAACTAACCTATAATGCTCAAAGAAAGCCAAAGAGATGTCAGACCGAGAGGTCAAGCAAGATTGATCCACATGAATGGCTTTGATTTTCCCACTTTATTGATTGGTTTCCTATGCTTTAAACAATCATTGGATTCTTTTTCACCAATTTGGAGTTAATGCAGATGAGCATGAAGAAGAACACCTCTACCTGCATGGTTGTCCACCACTTTAAGATAGTTTTTGAGAGAGGCTGCAAGCCTTTATAACTACATGTTGAAAGTATCCAGCTCAAAAGAGATGGAGACCCATTAAAACTCATTGAGCTTAGCCTCTTTTAACCATTTCTTGATCCAAACAACATTTTTTCCATGGTGATAGTGGAAGGAGGTGGTGTGTAGAATGGACTCATTCCATCACTCAATCTAGTTGGTAGTGTATGGGGGCCACAAAATGAGGTCCTAGATTCGTGCGATGAGTCAAATCCTTCTTAGATGACTCAACATAGAATTATTGAGGATAAATTAATTATGTGACACATTGTATTATTCTAAAGTACATTCCACTTTTGCAATAAATATGGGAATGATCTGATAAAATAATAACACAATAGATGTTGACAAACTATCCATCGATGGTGGAAAAGGCAAAAATATTTTGCTCTAACAACATAAAGTAGCTGAGCCATTTGAGCATGTGATGATCCCCAAATTGGTAATTAGACCACGTCAACCAAGACGTGGGGTTAAATGTCCTCTGTCGAAGGTGTGGGTCAACCAGACTTGATTTATTTTTAAAAGAATACAAAGCCTTGCATTCACCAAAACACCAATGCATGGGAAGGGCCCCAACCTTATCTTGGGGGTGTTCAATCATATTGATATTTGTGCACACACTAGCCATATGGCATCAGATAGCTCATTGACCAAAGATCGCTAAAGAAGGGAAAAATTAGGGTCATCATTAGGTTCATAGATGTTGAGGATGCCAAAAGGATGGCCATCAATGTTAAGAATAATCTAGACTACCTGATGTGAAGGGTCCTCCCCCATGGCAATAATGTCATAGGAAACCTTAGTTGTAACTAAAATACAAGATCCACCACATCCCTATTCTTTTAAGGTAGTCATTTGGATGGCCTCATGCTAAATGCTTTGTAAGGACATCTAAAGGAGAAATTCAAACAATTTAACTACCTATAGACAAATAATATCTATAAAATCAATCTGCTAACAAGCATCATGCACAAAATATTTTTGATTAGACTCTGTAAGACCCCTAACATTTTATAATTAAATATTCACGATAAAGGGTCATCCATATGAAGCTCTCCCTGTCTATCCTCAAAAGTTTCCAACACTGCAAAGCTATTTTACTAGTGAGGATGTGAATTTATGCCTACCATAATGAAGTGGCATTTGGCATCATTTTCCTCTCAAGGAGAATCTTCAACCCTACAAGGTGGGCTGTAAGACTACTGAGAGAAGGAGCTATTATTTGAGAGAACCCCAACCACAAGCATCATATTATTCTTGGAAACTGGAGAAACACTCTACAGGTTCGAAGAAAAAGGGATAATATGTGAGATCAAGGAAGTCCCTTGAGAGGGTTTGATAGCGGGATACGAATCATCCTGGGGTGGTGGTTGGGTTCAACATTGTGACTTAGGGCCCAAAAAACTCTTAGGGGGCATTGTGAACCAATCATCACCTTGGTTTGTTGGTTTGGGGTTCTCGATCTAAGGAAGCTATCAATGGGGCTTGGCATGACCCATGCAAGGACAATCCTTGATGTGATGGTCTGAAGCTTGCCAACTAAAATAAGTGTTTAATAGGTTGAAATAAATTTAATTTTTGTGACCGCTAGTTCTCCCCGAGTTGAATATTTATAAACTCCTTTAATTCCTTAGAAAGGTCGACCTCCACATAGACCCACTTTTTAGGGTCAGGGAAACCATATATCTAGCTCAATCATAACAACATACGCTATAGGGGTGATGGTTTGGGGTATAAAATCCCAAATGTGAACTGGTAGACTATGAAGCTCAACCTAAACAAGGACACAAACGATGACATTGTCAAAGATTTTTAAATCATAAAACCAAGCAGATAAAGTCATACGTTGGTTGCGAAGGAACTAGACATTAGACTTCACAATAATAAGTTGCATCTCGGAAGGCTCCTTGAAGGTAAAAAGGAGAAACCTTTGGCAAGGTTCTAGATTCTAGAGACATGGATGCCTAGAGGCTCCTAGTGGATGCGGAACCAATTATGGAGGTAGTCTTCTGAGGGGATATGATTGACAAAATAATAAATAAGAGGATAATTTTCATACCATTTACAACATTGTTTAATAGCTACCATAGGAATGATTACCTCTAGAGTGGAAGGGGGATGAGAAATTATCTCATTGTAGACCTTTGAAACAAGTTGTAGAGCTCCTTTGGGTGCTATTAACTCTAAATCCTACATCAACTGATGCAATGGAGTGTGGAGAAGCCATAAATAAAGGGCTTGCCTACCCTAGGGCGACACACCAAGCCCAATTAATACGTCAAAGCCCTAAAAAGTACTATAGAACAAGCAGTCTGAATAAGGCGAGCAAAGAAAGCAAGCAAGAAAATGTAAACCATGAAACCTTAGCAAAGTGATTCTCCTCCTTGAATATCATTCAACTAAAAATATTTTTTTCCTTTTCATTCAATTTAACATATTGAATTTATACATCTAACCTATTCTTACAAAATATATATACAAATATTCAACATAAAGAGTAAGGTTCCCTTTTTAGTTGAAAAACAATATTAACATTTTTTTTCATTTATAAATATATATACAATAAAATAAATGAATAATATTTTAATAATATCTATAATATAAAAATAATTTGTCAAACTCTAAAAATTAAAAAAATAATTTAAAATATTAAATAATAACATAAACTATTTTAATATTAAAAATATTATTAAAAATTCTATCTATGATTTTATATATATAAAAAACTAAAAGATGGTCCCATAAATTCTCATCGAAGATTAACTTTTGAAAACTTTTAAATCATACACTAACAAACAAAAAAACTAATTAATATTTCCAATGTTGTACGTGACATCTTTGGAAATAAAGAAACCGACAGCTCACACCAGAGTTTTATTTTCATTCCCAACAATGGTCTCCACAACGTCATTGTTATGACTTTTGGGAGACGTGAAAAATGGGACCATCGTCCTTAATACACAAAACTAAATTCACAACTCTGACATTGAGTCACTGAAAGGGAAATGCCACGTGAAAACCTTAGGTGGTTTTTGAAATGGAGACGTGCAACAATTCAACAACATTTTAAAAAAAGAAACAGCTTGCAAATGAATAAATGAGTTACAATTTTAACATTAGAGAAGTAAATTTAAGACAGATATTTGATATTAGGTAGTAATGTGTGTACTTAAAAATATTTGAATAAGAAAATTAAATAATTATAAATTTAGTTTTAATTATAAATAAAAGTTAAATAATTTATTTTTGGATATTAATTATAAAATTATTTTTTCAATTTTAAATATATTTTTTTAAATGTTATTTTTTAAAGAAATATGACATTTATAATTTTATTATTTATTATTTTTTTATTTAGTAATATAATTTTAAGTCAGATTACTATTATTATTTAAAATGAATGCTCATACTCAAATTTTATTGTTATAAGTGAATTATTGTTATTTGTTGTAAAATATATTTCTTTTTCAATATATAATTTTATGAAATATTAAAACATAAATTTTAGTGAAATTATGAGCAGGGAAAATTGAAGGATTATTGTGAAACAATTTATTAAATTTTCTATCAATATATATTAATAGTCACTTTTTCGTTCTAGATAGACGTGTTTTTTGATACTAAGAGTAAAAGTTATCTTTCAATTTAGAAATAATTCAAGGTTTTCTCTTCAAGTAGTAAGGTTCTCATTTAAAAAAAAGGTATGATGTAAATATTTGAGTTGGCATATATAGCAATCAATGGAATCATTTTAAAGAGACAATCATAATCATATAGGTTTTTGACAAACATAAATTTTCACCTATACATCTTTCTATCTATTTTTCCACAATCACCCCAATTTTAAACCCTACTTTCTTATATTTGTTTCTTCGAATTCATTGTGTCCATCTAGTTCTTTTATAAACTCCCTTTTCCCAAAAACCATAATCTTACTAAGTCTAAAAAACAAGTGGAAACGAGAGCTAAAGAATTAAGTTATCATTGTGATCAAAGGTATAACTGAGGAAATAAGTGCCCAAAAAGTGTTTAATGCCTATAAAGAATGATGCAATGAAAATGAAAGATTCAAAGATCGGAGAGGAAGAAGTTCCAGATCAAGAGCAGCCAAAAACCTCAAAATGTATTTTTGTTTCAATGCATACAGTATATAGGATCAACACCACTCAAACACTAAAAATACAAAGTTACAACAAGAACAAAAGGGTGATGGTATTTCTTAATTTTCACATCATTGATTGAATGAGGGCATCTGATATAGGTAACAGTGTCAAGCTATTAACTTAAGATAACTGGTGGAAATGATGTTACATTTGGTGGGAAATGCTAGTGAAAAGCTTTCTATGGGAGAGTTCAGATATGTACACCGTAAACTTAGGAGGTACTGCTGTGGTCTTGAGAATACAATGTTTTAACATTCATCAAGTGTCTCCAGGGTTTACAAATGAGGGAAGAAAGAAAAAACTTACATGCATCAATGCTCCAT
This sequence comes from Torreya grandis, assembly GCA_037957365.1. Lineage (NCBI taxonomy): Eukaryota > Viridiplantae > Streptophyta > Pinopsida > Cupressales > Taxaceae > Torreya > Torreya grandis. Next base: position 1,154,650 of record JARHVA010005400.1, read on the forward strand.
ACAACCAAATTATTAGCCTCTATATGATGGATCTGTAATTAGTGCGATTACAAGGGTATAACTAATTAATAGAAATTCTACTTAGTCTGTGACTGATTTATGTGATTATTGGAGATTTTAGAACTATGCTTATGCACATACATTCATAGATTTTCCGATATCAGAAGAATTTCATGAAGAAATAATAATTGAATTTGCAATGTGGAAAACAAATATATAATAACATACACAAATCAGTAAACAACAAAACTTACCTTCAAGAAACCAAATGTGAGAAACTCCAGCAAGTGGGGTTGTGCTTGCAATCCACTATCACCAAGAATTCAAGGCGTGGAAAATATTCATCAACCTATCTTCCTTGTTCTGCAATCCACAATTTCTTTTCTGTGCTATCAAACCTTCTCCAAAGCTTTGCAATTCTAAACTCCAACTTCAGCTGCCTTCGAAGACTCTTTTAAAAAAAATATACTCAAAACCCGATGCTGAAAGCTCCAAACCAGAAACCAATTCAACGGCAAGGATACTAATCGCTCTAACTTCCAATCTGGTGAACGGGACTTCATTTCTTTCTTATCTGGGACGGTTTCAGTCACAATCAAACATGTAGTTGATGTTTTGGTAACAAGTTTGATGCCATACCTGTCTCTCTTTTCCACTGTTCTTAGGACAGGCTTGGAGATGACAAAATTCATCATGTATGGATATGAATGGGTTTGGTTTGCACGAACCCATCTCTGAGACGTGTTTCTAAAAGCAGAAGATGCAGAAAGCTTCCTTGGGTCCCTATACACCTCTGTAATTCTTTTATAGCATGTTTCTGCTTGTTCCAGACCCCTGTACAAATGGCCTTAGTCCTGTACAAGTCTACAAGTGATCAAAGTGCATGAAGATTGAAGATGAATGCACAACGGACTAGTACGTTGATAACACTTTACTTTTAAAAAAAACCTTGTGCAAAGCCCTTTATTTGGATGAGGCCCATGCCATCTCTAATCATGCAAATACCTTTCTTTTTATGAGGCCCATGCAATCTCTTAATAGCCAAATAAAGCATAAAATGACATTTTCAGATGCAACAGTATATGTACATTTAGCAGCTCAGAAAACCTCTCTTTGTTTGAGGGATTGCATTCAAAAACCTTTTTAACTTGGACAATTTGTTTATATACGATTTTTACTACTCTACTTTTAGTTGCAGCTCTGGTTTCCTTACCAAGGGCATGTTATTTTCCTAAGCATGCATCATTCCACCATTAATTTTGATCAGAGCTCCTGTTTATCTTGAGAACGAGGTTGAGATTCTGCGCATCCCTCGAAAGATGTGGAAGGAATTTTAGCTTGAAAGAAATTGTATTAATATTTGGTTTGCAAGTACTCGACCTGCAGAGAAGACTTATGGACCTATGGTTAAAGAGGCAGCATCTCCTACCGATTGCAATGGACGGACAGCATGGCCGTGTCTACTATCTAGTCTCTTAAGAGGCGTGACATATTTGTGTCTAATGTTAGAGTCTAGACCATAAATTTGGTAAACTGATAGTAAAAATCCTCTCCTTTACATTTTTGGATATTATACCATAGGTCTTTTTACTCTTATGTATTGGGGAATTCGTCGCCTTTGTCATTAAGGTTTCTACCATGCTGTTATTGCCATGTAGGACCCCTGTAGCTTCAGGGAGCTAAATTCTAAACCAAAAAACCAAACAAGAAAAGGAAAGAAAAGAAAAACAAAACACATCATATCTATAATCAATGTTACCACATATGAACAAATTTCTCTTTCCAGTGGATTTTGTGAAATTGTTATATGGAACTTCGTGGGGTTATATTTCTGTCTCCTTTGTGCGAGTGTTTTTCTCCAGCCATTATAGCTCCATTATCAAAGAAGACCAAAGAATGACATTTCAACTAGAAAGATACAAAACATATAAATCGATTTTCCAATGTTTTCTGCCTCCCAAAGTTTGAATGGCAGCGATCCTAGGAGACCCTTTTAATGGTAGTTGTGTACTGTGAGCATACCACATTTTCTTTTCTTTCTTATAAAAATTATATGGAAGGAGCCTATTGTAAAATTACAATAAACAAATAAATATTTATATTTATTCCAAACTGCAATTTTTCAGTTCCACATTATTATGTTTTGACTTAATTATCCTTTCGCAGGATGGAATTGTTACACTGCATTGGAGACCCATAATGTCTAGCAAATGTGATTTGCATCAACATATGTAATAGCTGTCTTGATAAGACATAATGTTAGGTATTTTTCACACACATGCATACGTAAACGCGCAAGTGTACTCTACCACATACTTAAAACTAATATTATACTTGTACAATATTAGATTTTTTCTTACATTTTTAGTATAACGTACAATCTGATTGTTAATTCTAAGCATTGAAACCTGTTCTCAGATGAAATGTGGATATCTATTTCAAAATAGTGAATTAAAATGCTTAAAGCAATGCGCATTATCCCAAAAAAAAGTATCCGCCAAACAAAAGGTGAAGGGACATACCGTATACCAGATTTCTCAATTATTGTTAAAAAAATTAACATTTAGATTATAGTGGAAAGTGGTACATAAGTGGTGGTTTGAATCCATTGTCTGATATCAACAAATACCAAGTGCATGAACTTTATCTTATATCAAAAAATATTACAAGAAATTTGTCATGGAGATCATCAACCCTTGATGGAGACTTCTTCACTTGTCATCTTATTCAGATATTTGTGCAAAATTTTCCTCAATTTGAAGTACTCTATTATCATAATAATGAGTATCTTCATTATCAAGATGACTAGGACCTTACTCTATCTTATACACATACACAAATATCTCATTAAATGTTCATTTCTATCAATATCTAATTAACTCTACTTACTGATTAAAATACATTTTATTGATTTTATATGTAATTTTTTTTCCTATTTATCTATGTAAACATGAAATCCTAAAATGAATACAATAGTTTCCCTAGACAGTGCCCCAAATATGGCATCATCAATTGGTATTAGTTTCCTTCATAACAAGATTTTGAGAAAAAGCCTATCCCAAAAATTATCTATTGATCAATGAAATCTTTATTTGATTCATATGAAATGCATCACAGTTTATTCTAGACTTTAGCATAGATAATTCATCCATGGTAATAGGTGTGACATTGTGTCCATTTATCTAGAACAAACACAAGATGATTCAACCATTGTTGCATAATTTGTTTTCCAACAAATAATCATAAAAATAATGAAACATTTACTGGATCACAATAGGAAGGTCCTTGTTTTATTCATAATATTTGATTTTCAAATAGATACTTATGGATGACTATATATCAACACATGGATTTCCATTTTAAAGATATTCAATTATTCCTATTATGTTGGAATTAAATTATAGAACATTTTTTAGGGATAATGCATGAATGGTCTTTGTGCAGGTCTAATAGAGTCTGCAATTTTTACTATTAATTGATACTTAAAACACATTTTCCACACATTTATATTTTAAATGTTCTTCTCTTAAGCACAACACAACCATGTTTGATTTGCAATACACATGTAAATGCATAAAATATTGCACTATTTGGCACATTTTTATACAAATATACAGGGGATTATCCCTCCAAAAAAAATCTCAATACCAATGAAATTATTTTGTTCAACAATTATTTGATTGAAATGATATAACCCATAGAGAAAGGCTCTATTTATATGATTTGAAATTGATTCCCTATTGACATAGCCCCTAATCCAACACATGGATATACCTAGGGAGCCTCACTATCCATCATCTTTGCAAGATAAAACTCACCATTGATTCATTTTATTGTAGCAAATTCTCTTCCTTCAAAACATTGTATCAAATATAAGATAACCACAACTAGCCATCTAGAAATCATAGTTTTCACATTATGGTAAAATAAATGCATTACAAGTTTATTTACTTGGATGTATGGATACATGGATTTTTGTATAATTATTTTCATTTCACTTACAAATTTAGAAGTTTGAATTCCTTGTAAAGTGTGAATTTCAGTTGTAGATGTCTTGGATTAGTTATCTTTATGCCGATGATTAGGATTAACTTTATTTGTTGTGTTTTTTTATTCCTACTAGAAAAAAAAATAGTGGTGAGTTTTTTTTTAATTTACAAATATTTTTATTTTAAGAATCTAATTTTGGTGATATGGTCCAGTCAGCAACATGGTGTAATTACCTTAATTTTACAAGAAAAGTTATTTGTTAGGGTCAGCTCGCCCCATGTTGAAAGTAAATTGCCATATATAAAGTAATTTTACTAGTACCAATAAAATATGTGTCATTCTATCCCAAGAAATTTACTAGTATTTATTGTCTCTTATCGATCATGTCTATTGTCTAGCCATGTTTCAATGGCTTCTATTGGAAATAATAAGGGGGTGGAAAAATTAAAAAATAAATTAAAGTATGTTCTTATTTCAACCAAACAACAAATACTAGTGCAAAATATTTAATAATTCATTTCACGCTAGTTAATTATGGACACAACCATTGATTATAAAAACACTCCATTCGATCATCTAGTTAAAGTGTCAAGATGATACTCTAGAGAACTGACACAACTATCTAAACCATGTAGATAATCATCTGGATAACCTAGATGACTATTTGAATCATACAGATGACCATTTAGAGAAACTAGATGACTGTCTAAAGTATACAAATGATCATCTAGAATTTTAGGGAAACCATTTGCATTTTCCAAATGGTCATCTTGAACTTCTAGACAATTGTCTAGTTTCTCTGGGTGGTGGAAACACCCTTGCAGCCATCTGGATATGTTTTGTTATATTTTTTTATTTATAATTTAATATAAAATGATTTATTGTATTTTAATTATTTTTAATTTCATATAGATGATAAATAATAACTCCAATGTCTATAATATGACAATTTTATAAATGAAAACCATTTATAACCATTTGGAAGATATGCTTCCACTGAAAGATGTGTATGGGTATGAAAATCCCTTAACATAGGACAATTACAATTTAGTTGAAGTTGAAATTTTATGACCATTGTCTACTTCTCATAAAGTATAAATTTCATTAGAAAAGGTACTTCAACAACACAATTTAAGGAAAATGAAATAGGTGGATATTTCTACTTAGCAAACATAGACTTCACTTGAAAATTGAAAAAAAATGTGGGAAAGAAGGAAACTACATGGGCAAGTGGAAGGTCATTTCAATTTGATTTGGCATCTAAGTATCCATTTATTGACCCTGTAATCCTATAAAAATAGTAATGGCACACCAACAACATGTAAATGTACAATATGCAATTGGAAATTAGGAAAGGATGTTAAAATACAACTGAAGTTTGACACAATTGAGAAACATTGTGATAAAATTATTATTTCCATTGAAAAAGATGGACAAACTAGAAGAAAGATGAGATGGAAAATAATGGAAGAATATCTAGATCGATGTTATGTAGTAGATTATGAAAGTCGCCAGTAACATCAATGACACCTCTTTCAAATAAGAGTAACAATTTTAGTACAATTTGGAAAAGTTGCTCAAGAGAATCTACAGGCCAAATATATATAGCTATCCACTATATATCACATTCTAGAAAGAGGAAAACTAATCTTTGACTTTTTATATTATAATTTTTTATATCAACATAATGGATTCAATAATATTACACAGTCACATTGGTCTGAAAGTAGTACATGGGAATGGTAAAATGCCATGTAATGGTTGAAAAGGATGACTTGAAAGAAAAAGTTAAAAATTGTAATTTATCTCAATGCCAACTGATGAGGTTATAGCAGTTGACAACATATCATGTGTTTGTATGCATGTCTATACATTTGAAAACCATTCCATGTAACCACACTTGCTTTCTATAGATTAAATGACAGAAAATTATAATGCAAATTTTTTTTACATAGATTGGTTATTTATAGTTTGAAGGATATTCTTGGCATAAATGATTATGATATTGGTACAAAATTAGTGTGTGTTGGTGCAAATGGTATGATCGTAATGGAAGGAAATAGAACTGATCTATGCATTTGTCTACAAATAAATATTTCCCCATACATGATTGCAATATATTACATAACACATAGAATGAATTTGGAATACAAAATTATGAGCAAATTTCAAAATGTAACAAAAGTGGATGAGATTATCCATGACCTACATGCATATATGGCAAGCAGTCCAAAAAGGGTTTTAGAGTTCCAAAAGTTTACAATTGAGTGACTGATGGGAAATTTTTTTTTTAAAGGATTTTGATACATGATGGATTTAATTGTATGAACCTGCCTATAGAATATTTGAAGAATGTCCATTTTCAATAAGTTTCATGTTTAAATATAGGATGGAATTAGATAAGGCCAAATATTTATTATACCATTTAACAGATTTTGAAAATCTATTAACATTATGTGGTATTCTGTCAATGTTGAAATAAATGCATATTTTGACAAAACATGCATAAGAGAGATCCATTTATATTAATGACTTCATACGATTGAGGAAAAGGGTTTGTCAATCTCTAGATATGATATACAACTTGAAATAAAGTTTTAAGTGATCAATATTCACCAATTAGTAAATTATAACAAATATTAAGCACCACAATAGCTATTTAAGATTCAATATTCATGATCATCTCTATTTTTTTGTTTATGGAAAGGATATTTCTCTCCACTATTTCTCAAAACATCCTAAATGAGTTGTGGGAGAACTTGAAGAACTACATGGACTTTATTAGATAATGTTATATATGATACAAGGATGAAATTAAGAAATATTTACAATGTTTAGCAACAAAAATTTGTGACCATTTTAAAAGGGATGAATTTCTTGAAGCCATGGCAGTGATGAATCCTCCATTTTAGAACTATTAGAAAGTGAATAAGTAACAAGTAAATAATCTCAAAAATGCATGGGTATTCTGATCAATCATTTTATTATGTTTACGTAAATCAATGAAGTTGAAGTTAGGGGTATTTTATAAAAGGACTTGTTGACAAAATAGTCATTGCATTTTACATATACAATTATGGATTGATATATTTCCTCGAGTGAACCAACAAAGAGTGGTGCAGTTACAAATCTATAGAAAAAACTATGTCCTAGCACTGTTTTTCAAGCAAATATCATCAAGTACTTTAAATTATATGAATTAGTCCAAACAATGATTTTGGGGTCTATAGAAGATGAAAGAGTGTTTAGTGCATTATCTTTCATTAACTCAAAACTTTGGAACATATTGGATAAACATTTGGAGGCATGTTTGAGATTTTATGTTTCATTAGACGAATTTCCATTTGAAAGAGCATTTACAATTTAGATTTGTCTCACTGAAAGAAGGGGACTCACTAATACAACCAGAAAAAAGATACTAAAAATACACCTGAGATGAGGGCATGACATACGAATAGTAGCTATGACAAAAAGTTTATGAAATAAAAATCATTGTTTTAGCTACTAGATTTCTAAATATAATTAAATTTCATAAATTAAACTCATTTAGGTGAACTATCTCATGTTAACTATCATAATTATGATTTTTTGGAATTCATTGGTTAATTAGTATGAACTATGAGGAATTAATTTTTGTAAAGCATTCTTTTTATTAATTGATATAACAAGTGACATATTGTAAACATAATAGGAATTATATTGTATTTTTTGAAGGTTATTACTTTTTTATTGAATCTATTTTATGTTGTGTAACAAATAGATGAAATTTTTGCTTTTAAAATTATGTATAATAGTAGAGGTTTCATGATAATATTGAACTCACTTATTCAATTGTTATAGCTTGAAATAAAATTTGAAATGGATAAGTACAGTAACTAAATATGCATCAAGTAATTTTATAAATTTGAAATTATGAAATAGTAACATATATATAAATATTACACACACTAATAATCATATTAACCACACACATATAGTATAGGTCTTTCCCACCAAAATGCATGGTGTAAATAAAGAATCTATGCATACTGAACTTCTTAAATATTTTTGTAACCTTAAAAAAAAATTAAACTTCTAAATTTACAATATGATCACATTGTATACCTTAAACCAAAAAAATTAAGCATACACATATATATATCCTAACCATTTCAACCAACACTCACAATAGTAAATGGAAGTAATAATTGTTATCCAAGCCAAAAATACACAATTGCAAATATATCTTATAAATAAATAAAAAATACAATAGCTAAAACTTACTACTCCATATTTTAAATAAATAATCAATGCATCCTCATATTCTTAAATGTTTTCATAACTTTTAAAACAAGGTGACCATCTTAATTTCCTAGATGATCACACTATATACCTTAAACCAAACAAAGTAAGCATACACATACACATCTAAACCATTTCATGTAGAACTCCCAATAGTCAATGGAAGTAAAAATTATTATCCAAGACAAAAATACACAATTGTAAGTATGTCTTATAAATATAACAAAACTACAATAGTTAAAACTTATTACTCCATATTTAAAAAACTTGTCCCGTACTTAAAAAACTAAATACTAAATACTTTTTCTAATAATTGCTATCTCATATATTAAAAACCTTTTATAAACTTGTCCCATTTTTAAAAGAATAAATACTTTTGCCAAATCCAACAATGGTTGTCTCATTTTTTTGGAGGCTCTTCGATCCCCTGACCTAATATTACTTGGATTTCTATTTATTTAAGGATCCCTAACTCGATAATATCCTTAGTTACTGTATTGATATTTTCAAGGGTCACACTTTCATCTCGAGCTACTCTCTAGCTGAATGCAAGATAGTATCCACATCATCTTTATTTTTTAACAAAATTTTTGGGTTCAATTTTTAGTGCCATGCCATGTTCCTTAATGATTCTCTTTAAAGTATTGTTTTGCTTGTTCATTGTCACAAGCCATTCCTTAAGTGTAATAGATGAAGCTAAAATTTTGTGCATATTTGTAAGATGCATCTCTTGGACAACTTCATTCTCCAAATTTGTATACTTTGACAGTAAATGGAAAAGAATAAAAATTATTTAAAAATTATGAAAATGAATTTAAAATTCAAAATAAAGAGCAACACTTACCACAAATTTTTCTTATTTTGCCTCATCAATTGATACATGTCCTTCATTTTTATTCAATTCATTCAAAAAATCTTGGGCCTCCATAATTAAATTTTCTAACATGTTTAACATTATATCCAAAATTATGTCATTAAAACTATTACTCATAGTAATAGTTATGAAAGTTGACTGATTCATCAAAACATCAGTTATGGCTAGCTCATGTTCAATCAATGAAAATAATTGACCACATTGGGAGTGATTATGGAATATGATAATAATTTCCTAAATCAAAATAATGGCACAATAATCCCACTATTTCAAATCCTCAAGTTTATTCAAAACCATAGAATTAATTAATGCTTTAGTATCCTCATTGAACAAAATATTGGGAGTAAAAAAGTAATATAATCATCAGATTTGGAAACAACATAAATTTCATTGGAGGAAGCTACCCTATCCATAGAGGGCATAGTGGACCTTTGAGGAAAAAAATTGATGACATTCAACTAACTACCTTATATCATTGACTATGGATTAAAAAAATTGCACGTCTATACCACTATAATTTCCTAGGATCTTGTCACCAAGTTCTATACCACTACAACCTTGATACCACTCAAAAAAATGTAAGAAACTATGATGTTTTGAAATGTACAGTTCTATCACTTGATGTGGGATACATTAAAAATTTCCCTCACTCATGTGGTGTAGTGTGCGATGGATCGGGTGATGGCAGTGGTGGTAGAATTTTTCTCTAAGTGGGAGTTGACACTGTAAATTAGTTAATAGTATAACACATCATGACATGCATAAAATAATAAATCTTTATATACCAATTAAAATTAATATATACCTTATTGTTAAATAGAGCTAGTAGATCATGGGAACTGATAACTTGGTGTACCTGGAGGATGTGAATTTTTTGGTATATTTGAAAATCCTGATAGTCATTATAAAAGATTAAAATAATATGGTTGTAAAATTTTTAATTTTAACTAATGAAATAACAAATACTAAATTAAATTGTGAAAATTCATACCAACAACATGAGATTGAGATTTATCATGGGATTATGGGGGAGGAATAATTGAAATCCTCATTTTTTTCTTGTCAATGGTGGAATAGGTGTCGATTCTTGCTCATCTATTTCAGTAAAGGCCTCAGGTGGTTAATGACCCTTTATTGTTTATTTCTTTTGATGAATTGATTGAGATGAATTTTTTCATAACATAAATAAAATATTTATTGAATTTG